>CM062809.1:683168468-683650530 GCA_031772625.1 Pinus tabuliformis
AGCCGTTTTCCACGCATGTTTTAGAAAGGTGGTGTGCTGCATATTTGCAATGTGGCTAATATGAGTAATACTTGCATTGCTAAGATGGTGCTTAAGATCTTCAGGGAGCATGTGGCGTTACTGCATCCGATCCAAGGGTCTAGTCCAATGCACACTATCGGATTGAATTCTCCAGGTGAGTCCTTCCAGGATAATGGGCATGGAATATGTCATTACAACTACTATATATATATATATATATATTATTTTCTTTTATCTAAAAAATTGATTGTAATTTTATTAATAAAAATAAAATTACAATATAAAAAAAATGAATTTAAAAAATATTTTCATCTAACGTGTCATGTAACATCTAATTCCTAAATTCTTTTTGCTTGGTAAGATCTCATATTTTTAGGAGGTAAAGAACAAGCTAAAGGCCCAAGACTTAGAAGTATATGTTAGGAATGAAAGCCAACCCCTTATGGACCACCAACAGTTAATTCTAGGTAACTTTGTTTTCCTTGAATAATAGGGATGATAGAAACCAATGATAACTATCCTCATTGTTGATTTGACAACTGAATTATGATCAGTTTTCTCACTATTAAAATAAATAAAATTAAAATGTTGAAAAACCTATATCTTAGATTAAAAATATAGTTTAACAATAATATATTATTTTCTCCCCAAATATATTGATAATAATAATATGAAATTTCAAAATATGCTTTAATAATAAAATAATATTATCTCATTCACAATCATTACTAATCATGCCACTCAATTTAAAATAAAATTGAACACTAAAATATTATGATGTCACCCAAGATCACTTGTTTTAGTGTTTTTGGCTAGAATTCAACTGTTTCTTTTGGCAAATTTGGTTTTTTTTGGCAATTTTTTTTTTTTTTGGCAAATTTGGTTTTTTTTGATAAATTTGGCTTTTTTTTGTTGGTCAAAATAAGTTTTTTCAATATGAATTCAACACCCTAAAAAATCATTGTGGCACTAGGATTGAAAAAGTTTACAACTCAAATGTGTGATTCCAAGAAATTCCTAACCAACAAATTAGACCATAACATATGTTGGAAAACTCTCTCATAAATAAGAGTTTTCCTACATATATTTTGATCTAATTTATTAGAAATCATAAAAATTTCTTGGAATCACAAGTTTGAGTTGTAAAATCTCTAGTATCCAAGTGCCACAAAACATTTCAAAATGTTGAATCCATATATAAAATCAAAAACTTATATTAAACAAAAACAAATTAAAATTAAAAATTCAAAATCATATAATCAAAACCTTTAATACATATCATGTTTAGACACCCAAATTTGCGAAAAATAACATAAATCAAATCAGATCATTATTATTTATACAAGGCCACTTCAAACCCTACACGATCGCCATCAACCGTTCTCCGTAAGTGTACCCAACTATTTCAACCAACCTCTCTTTGAAAAACAAGTATATTTATTACTTATACTCCATCACAATTTCAACTATTCATAAAATTGAAGTTATGTTCATGTTTTTTTCTCAACATCTATTCTGATCAAATTTGAGGATGTTTTCCAAAATTTGGAAAACACTTTCTAAAATCATAAATCCGCTAGCAAGTGTTTCAGAGAATGTAATTTTCTTTTTTATCTTTCCCTTTTAATTAATATTATGTTTTCCGTTCGTAATTTTAACTATCTTTAATTATCATTAAATAATTTCCAATAATAAAACTACTTTAATACATCTGATTCTATATATTTAACGTAGATACCACTGGATATTGTAAAGCATTGAATAATAATGCAGTTGGCGATCTCTATTTTTCTACTCCCACAACACCTTCATTACTATTGGCAATGTAACTTTAGTGTGTACAAAGGATTATGGATAACCAGCAAGAAAGTGAAGTGCTATGGGGATAACAAATGGTCATTATGGGTGGGATAGTACAAGAATCCTCCCACGAAGTTTGAATACCAATATAAATATCATCTGATACTATGGATTTTTTTTTATCGTTGACCTTCACTTCCTCGTGTGGAATAAGACCATCGGCCACACGACCAATTGCAAGGTTGAGAATTTGATGAGATTTTTTTTAAGTGTGATGGTGGTCATACCGAAAGAGATTAATAGGTATAAGAAAAATATTAATAGGTATAAGAAGAGTTTTGGTGATTTACGTCGAATCTCTTCTTATAACTGTTATGGATCACACAAGTCTCAATTCAGATTAATAGGTGTTTTGTCTTAGAATATTTTGTATTAAATTTTTTATATATGATATAAAAATATTTTAATAATTTGTGATTGATATTATTTTTTTAATACGACCTTTTTATATTTTAATATGAAATGTTTTTATTTAAAAATAACTAAAAATATTTATATTAACAAATTAAAAATATTAATAATTAAAAAATTAAGCTTTAACCATAAATAAATTTTAATTTCTATATTATTTTTACATCAATTTTATAGAAAGAAAAAAATAATTGAAAGTAAAAAAACAATAATCAATTTTTTAATATGAGGGAGATTTATAATTCGTTTACTATTTAACATGAAATTGAGAGATATGCAAATAAATTATTGATAATATATTATGTGTAATTCATTTTATGTCCAATCTAGATGAAATATTTAAAACAAAAATAGATTAATAACAAAAGAATATTGTTAGCCATAAATAAAAAAATTTAACATCTATTTTCAATAACATATTTTTATACCATATATATAGAGATGTTATGTAGTTGACATATAATGTTTTAAAAAATACTAACAACAAAAATAATTCAATGTGTGTATAGATAAATAGATAGATAGATAAGCATGTGTGTATCACATTTGATATATATATATATATATATATATATATATATATATATATATATATATATATTCTTAATGTGGAGAATATAAATCATAAATAGGACATTCAGATTTTAATTATATATATATATATATATATATATGATAAAACAATTAAAAATAAAAAGAAAATCTTATTGTTAAAACATTTTATTACTATTTTGCTCAAAATGAACGTAAATTCATAACTAAATATACTAAAAACTTAAAAAAATCAAATCACTTAATATTTAAACTTTTTTCTCAAAAATTTCACTAAAAAAATTATATTTTAAAATATTTTAAATTAAAATAAATATATACTTATTTATAAAATTTTAAATCATTAACTAATTATTAAAAACAATGTAAATAATAATAAAAATTATGATTTCATTGCCTACATAAAATGATGTAAAATAATAACTTTCCCTCTCAAAACTCAGTATTGTTGTTAACACCTTAGCCATAGTTTTAACTATCTAAACGGCGTTGACGAAGAGTGTTTAAACCAATGGAAATGTTTAAAAAAAACATAAAAAGTTCTTGAATTGCTTATATTGTTTTCGAGTTACTTTTGGATAATTTTTATATTGCTTTCATTTACTAGGGTGAAGAAATCCGTGTCTTTAAATATGTACATAGTCTAGTTCACATAGAATTATATTCTATGTGAAGTTTAGAGATATTGTGTTTACAAACTTTAACATATTCGTCAAGGTTGAATACCTTTTTTAAATTATTAAAAAATATATAAAAATATATTTCAATGAACTATTAAGATACCTTTATGCTAATGTTTAAGAGTATATAATCCAACATCATTTTTAATGTTTTCTAAATATTCACTTGAATAGTCTATATCTTAATCATAATTACCTTTATTTATTTATTTTTGATGATTTACATTAGTACTTTCAGAATATTTTTTTGGAAGAAAGATCTTCATCTTTATGAATGCCTTTAAAACACTTACTAAAAGGAAATCTTTCAACATCCTCATCAATATGTTTTAAGTCTTCACTTGGATCAAAATTATTGTCATTTCTTTTAAGTCTTTACTTGGATCATAATCATTGTCATTTCTTTTAATGTTTCGAAATTTTTTCCTCAGAGGAAAAATTTCATTCGTCATGATCATTTCCTTTAGATTCCTCACTTGGAGGAACTTTTTAATCATCCTCATCATTATCATTAAAATCTTTGCTTTTGGGAAATTATTTATCAGCTTGAGTGAGTGTCTTTAAAATCCTCGCTAGGAGGAAATTATTCAACATCCTCATTAGTGCTATTAAAATCCTTGCTTGAAGGAAAATCATTATCGTTGTTATCCATGTCAATAAAATCCTTAGACAAAATTCTTTGCCATCCTAATAAATGCATTTAAAATCCTCACTTGGAGGAAATTATTCAACATCCTTTTTAGTGCTATTAAAATTTTCACTTGGAGGGAACTCATCATCATCCTCATCCATTCTTTTAGAATCCTCGCTTGGAGGGAAATCATGATCATCCTCATCAGTGCATTTAAAATCCTCACTTGGAGGGAAATCATCCTCCTCTTCGTCAATGGCTTTAAAATCCTCACTTAAATTAAAATCATCATCATCCTCACTGTAACACCCCATGGACAATTATTTATAACTTTTTCATTTAATTGTGGTAAAAAAACTAAGAGCCTAAGTATATGACTTTTGACGCAAATATTTACTTTAATTAATGGAAGAGAAATTATTTTGGTTGTGTTAGCATTATTTGTAATGTGTTAAGGGTTATCATGTGGAGCTTAACTCCTAACTATCACGGAAATATTTATAATTAATTATGTCCAAGAAGAGGAAAGGAATGAAGAAAAAATTATCCTTTTTCCACTATTCAACATAATTTGGCAAAGACGGACCAACAGAAGAAGCTATGATTGGAATAAATTTCATGGGGTGGAATTTGAATAAAAGCATTACGGGAGAGAAAGGAATTTTTTCTAAAGCATGACCAGTGGGAGAGAAAGACTAGATTGAACCCAAAAAAATGAGTAGGATGTTACTTTAAGGGCTCAAGAGAAGAGATTTTTGGAAAGTTCCTTAATTTTTTCTCAGACAAAGAGGAGAAGAGCTCAAGGGTAGCTAGCTAGAAAGGTAGCTTACAGATGGGAGGATCATGGGATCCCTCATTACATTCCTAGGAAGAGCTTGTTATTTGTTATTTTCAATTATTGTTGAATAATTAATCAATGAAAAACTTTGAAAATGAAAGGAGAATCAAACTTATATTGAAAAAGTACGTTAAGAATATATATAGATATATATATATATATATATATATATATATATATATATATATATATATATATATATATATTGGGTTATAATGTTCTAGTTCTATAACCTACAAGCTTGTATGTGTTAGAGTTAGTGTTTGCATTTCTAACAGGCAACAGGGGGCATAAAAGACTACAACTACATATTAGTAACAATAATATCATCATAAGTAGTCAATAGACATGCAAGGTAAACCCTAAATTGGGAAAATCCTCAGAATAGATCTTGGGTTGTAGAGAAAAGAAAAGTTTGAACGCATGAAAATGCTATGTTAAATTTGATTCTTGCCTTAGAAGGAAGGAAAGGAAATAGCGAAAGAATACTTGTGTATTAATGTTATATATATATATATATATATATATATATATATATATATATATATATATATATAAATGAGCTGGGTTAGTTGCCTCAAGATCCCTTTAGAAAATGGTTTGTCTACTTGTCCTCATAGTAATAGTCCTAAACTCAAAAGGTAATTAGGACACATAAAGAGTTGGTAGATCCCGTGATAAGTTCCACCAAGAATTATCGTCTAAATAATTTGTAAACAAACAAAACATAGCATGCTTATGTATTGGCTTATATACATATTTGTAAATATATAACCAGAAATAACACAGAGGTGGAGAATATTTATTGTAGCAAAGAGACGAAAATTGATTAAACTATCTATTATGGAATATATAAGTATCACTTTGTCTTCTCCTTTGATAGGAACATTTATTTTGAATAATCCAATTTTTTTTATTAAATAAAGGAAATTGTACAAAGTATATCAAATAAATCATTCACGTAGACTTCATAGAGCATAAAAAACCACTATAATAACTACGAAATATGTATCTATATTCAAGAAGCAAGGAAACTAAAAAACAAATTAAGGGTTTCATAAATTCTAAACAATGGTATATTTTTAAAAGAGAATATTATGTTTATAGTTTGCCAAAAAACATTAATAATTATTAATGTGGCCAGGTATTTAAGGTCGAGGCCATTTCATTGAAAATTACAAGAAATTTCCATACTAACTTTGCAAAGGATGCAAAAATAAAACCTTGGGTATTGTAAAAGAACTACACTTTTTTTCTTTTGAATAAGGCTACTTCTATATTAATACAAAAATATTTTACACCGAGACCATGACCTCGTAGAGCTAGCCCAAAATTGTGGCATGATTAAAAGCAAAGCAAGTCTGTGTGCCAAAATCTAGTAGAGTATTGCCCTCAAGAACTGTAGAGAGCCTGTTCATGAGTAAAGCAAAAATACAGAAAGCCCCATAGTTGTACATGGAATTGAGAATTGAACCTGAGCTATACAACAACCAAAACTTGGAATTGGGAATTGAACTAGAGCTATACAACAACCTAGACAGTGAAAGTAGACTTGGTAGCTGTGACCAGCTACATGACAACCCATAGTTGAAAACAGAGGTAACTGTGACTGCGACCGAAATTGGAAACTGAAGGTTGGCAGAATGCCCCTTGCGTATGAAAAACTGGCAGTATGATCTAATGCATTTTTCAACATAATTAGGACAGTGATGAGTGAACCTTCTCGAGCTAGAAAAAATCCAATAGAACCAAAAGGAACCAACCTGCTTAAGCATCAGGAGAGGAATAAGGCGGCTCCTCGATGATGTGGCATCCATATTTGTAATCATCGTCTTCATCAGAGGAGCCCGCTGGATTCTTCATGCTTTGAGAAGCCTTGCCTTTACCGGAGCCCGAAGCTTTTCTCTGATCGAGGTTTGCTTGGATGGGGCCTGGTTTGTTTTCTGTCGGCGTGTCCGAAGTCGCACTAAGGGAGCCAACCCCTTGACTTGAATTAAGCACGCTAAGCTCAATGGTGACCATGGCCATGAAGGTAGAAGAGCCATGGCTGCAGGGGGAACGTAACCAAGCGGCATTGGTCATGGAATGGAAGGAGCTTGGAGCTGGTATCTGTAAACCTCTACCCCTACCCCGTTCACTTTGAGTAGCAGGGTATCTATCTGAGTGAAGGTCTGGACAGGAGGTTGAAGAGTCTGTCATGGAGGAGGTGGCCTAGCGCCCAATTTTCCCGTGAGAGATGCCCCTTCTGCAACTCATTCGTTGTCGCAGTTTTGGCGTAGCAGGAGGGGTGGGATGATCTTAGCTTCTTGGAAGATGAAGGAAGCAATGAAGGGAAAAAACTAACTTGGCTTCAGTGCTCAGGGCAGCAAGTGGGTGGCGAGCATAAGAGCAGGGGAAACAGAGGATGGCTTGAGGGCAAAGCCAAAAGCTCCTCTAGAGAGGCAGAGCCTGGTTTTCTCTTGAGAGAGGTCGAAAGCACCAGAGCGGAGAGGATAAACACGATTATGGCAGGTTGATAGCATCACGATCAAGAAATTAACCAGCGTAAATGGATGTATTGGCATCATTAAAGTTGCATTAAGCTGGAGCAGAGGAGGAGTTTTGACCAGAGCCGCGAGAAGATGTGTGGTGGTGCAGATCAACCACGTGCCCATCCAAACCATTGGCCACATGCCTATGTTGTTGTCAGACACCCAGATTCGGGAGTAAAAGAACTACACTTATTATTGATAGAAATTTTAGATATCAAGGATGAACTACCAGAAAATAATAGGCATGCAAAATAGAAAAAAAAAATATACATCCATAAACAGACTAAAAATCTTAAGAAGAATAGAGAGTTTCAGTGAAGAGTGCCTTTATTTCTAGTTAAATAACCTAAGCATCAAAGAACCTTGCAAGGGTTTTGGGTAGCATGGTAAAGTAACTTCGAAGAGAATAGAAAATATGTGACAACCTAGAAAAGTTGCAAACAGTGAGGAAAATCATATAAATCTTACATAGGAGACAACCAAACCAAGGATACCTGGACTTGAGAGCATATAACTACGAGAGAGGAGGAGGAAAATTATAATTCTCCAAAGAAAGATCTAGAGCATAGCCTCTAAAAAAAGAAAAAAGAAAAATTTAAATGAAGATATTACCTTTCATTGAGAAGGACAGGGCGTCGCAACCCTACTCCTGAAGTCATGAATTTATAATGGTTAGAAATAAAAATTATTTAAGAATTAATCGTAGGGTTAGAACAAACTATTGGAAATGTAACTAGTTTCGTTCTTCATAATTGTTATTGTACTCATTTGAACATGTATATCTTATTTAACAAATAAAAGAAGAAAGAAAATTTATTATATTAAAGCATGGATTTCATACTTTGTATTGATGGTACTCTGGGTAAAATCATGTTCTTCATGCTTCTAGGGTCTGTTAGGTCATAGTATTTATTGTCATGAGTCAAGAGAGTCAACATTGTGATTATAATATCCTTCCGGGAAAAATGTGACTTGTAAAAGAATTTATTTTAAGTCTAGAATGTCCTCAAAACCTCCAAAGTTCAAGTGGACCTTGGTAGCAACAAGTCATCCTAAATGATGGAATTCGACCCCTTGGAAAGAATATAAATAGAAGTAGATTCAACCTTATTTTGCACTCTCTCACACAAAAGTTTGATCTCTCAAGAAAAGTTTGACCTAGCGTTGAAAAGACTAATAAGGCTAGAAAAAAGATCAAGGAAGGAATAAAAAGTCTTGGATAGTTTCTTTTGGGCTCTATCTCTCTCACACATGCAAAGAGTTATGGTTTTTACAACTTCAAGGAAGCCCAAAATTGTAGTTTCGGATTGCAGGAGATCCTATTACAAATCAAGTTGCTAGAAGGTCAGATATGCTAATTTGAACTTGTTAACGTTGGAAGACATTATCTTTCTCAAAGGAGGATCTCTTGAAGAATGATCTTGTGTCACAATTTAGGTTTCTGCAATAGCTACAAGGTCAAAGTTGTAGGACGAAATTGTAGTGTTGAAGTTGAAGCTGGAAGTTAGTTGAAATAGGATTATTCCTTGTGTGATCTAATCTAGAAGGAAGGTCTGACTTTGTTCCTAGAGGAGGACTTGGTCTAGGATTTGGGTCCTGATTGTCTTATTTGAATCAAATTCTTTAAGAAGAGAAGAGATTTTTGGGTTTCCCCTTGAATGGGTTTTTCCTTGGCTTGGAGCATAATTTTTGTGTCCATTGTATTTATTGTTTTTCTCTTGATAATTGTTTGATGAAGAATATATAATAAGGAAAACATAAGAAGATAAATGAATTTCACAAGAAATTATTAAGGTTAAAGAAAATCTAAATTAATAGCTACCATATTGCATTTTCCAACATGGTATTAGAGATAAAGTGGACAAGAGAAGGCAGTTGAGAAGATAATATTTTGGACACAAGGAATAGTCTGCCAAGGTAAATCACTTGCAAAAGGATAAATCCTACATCAATATTTCATCAAATAATATTACAATAATATTTTTTATCTCTCTTGAAAGGAGATCTATTTAAATGCTCATTGGAAGACATCCTAGAAGGAAACATCAAGGAATATTGAAGTTATTGTTTAAGGTATCCTAGAAGACATATTTCTAGGACCTCATTAAAGTCTCTTTGAAGATATTTAAAGCCTCAAGATAGTTGGAGACATCATCAAGGAAGGGAAGACTCTTAGTTGACAAATAAGTATCATGTTGTTATTTTATATCTAGATCTATAGGTCATATCATTTCTTTATGCATGGAGATCAATAATATTATTGGATCAACAAATTTCCTAGCATATAAGAAAATGATTGATCTAACACTTACAGAACATGATTTAATCAAATATGTCTTTAGTGATATTGTTGAACCTAGAAAATAAAAGACTGAAGAGCTAGAAAATTATAATAATTGAGAAGTGAGGGAACAAATGATCATTCTTGAATCCATTAAGGATCATCTTGTTCCATTTTTTACTAATTTGAACACTTCTAAGGTGATGTATGATAATATTGTAAATTTTTCCTCTATAAGTACATTCAGTCAAAATATTTCCTTGAGAAACCAGCTATGCAGAATAAGAAAATCGAAGGATGAATACATGGCCTCCCATCTGATGAAGATTTTAAAAATAAGAGATTAGTTGCATGGGCTTGGGGAGACAATTTCAGACTCTTAAATGGCCATATGTGTACTAAATGATTCGCCACTAGAATGGAGCAGTTTTGCAACTAGCATGCACTCTAAGAAATATACTACTCCTTCGGATGAGTTGTGGTCTCAATGCATCTTGGAAGAGACTAGGATCAAGGAAAAGGATGGCACTAAATCGAATGAACAATATCAATCCTTCATTGTAAGAACCAAGAAGTTGAATAAGGGAATGTTTGGAAAGTCTGAGAATAAGTATGATATGCCCAAGGTTCAATGCTTTAGATGAAATGAATATGGACACTTTAAAATGGATTGTACAAGCACGTAGAACAATAAAAGGAAATAAGTGAAGCTCACAAACTTGAAGAGAAGGGAGAACCTGAGAAGAATTCATAGAGAGAAGATATCAAATATATTTACTATTGAAGAAGGCGTCCTTGTTGTCCAGTTCTTTATGAAGTTTTCCTTTCTTTAATTTAGAATAACATGGATTGTTGTTTACTAAAGAATATTTTTGTTTTTGTAATAGCATGTAATCATAGATAGTAGCATGTGATAGTAGAAGAGTTAGTATCAACTTGATTGAGTTTCTCTTTATGAATCATCTAGTCCTTAAATTTGAGAATATTGGAACATTTTTCATATTATTCATCTATACATTATCTAAAATTATGTCAGAAGTAGTCATTTTTATAAGATGGATTATCAAGATCCTATGAGAACCATCAATTTCAAAGGTTTTTGGAAAAATAATTTTCAATTTTACCTACCATTTTCAATTTTGAAAATACCATGTTGGAAAATGCAATATTGCATTTTCCAAAATGCAATATTAAATTGACAGCTCATTTAATAGCTGCCATATTGCATTTTCAATTTGAAGGCTCATTTAAGGTAAAGTAGCTAGATGATTGGATGAAAGCATAAATATGCATATTTGAAGTAACTCTCTCCTGGGTAAGACTTCTATGTACAAAATCTTGTAATATGCTTGAAATGATTATATGATGGTTAAAAGAAGAATTTAACTTACTCTAAGATGAATAAATAATTAAGACTTTCTAGTATAGTGATCAACATCTAGTATAGTCTCAAGAAGAAAATTATAACTTGGTAATCAAGCTCGATCCTTGCGCACTCTAATGCTTAAAGGAAGATTCTTGTGGGATAGATCACGAGGATGTTTTTATGAGAAATCCATCATGATGAGGCAAGTCTAGTATTAATAGTTTCTTATTAGTTATCTAGTAAACATCTTGTTTTACTACATACACGGATATTGTAGGAATATATTAAGAATATTGAGGCAAGCATAAGATATGCTATTGGGCAATTATGAAGTCAAGATGTTTTCATTTTGGGATTAAAAGGTAGCAATTCAAGAAGATAACTTGAAGTTCAAGGAAAGATCACTTTCATGAGGATGATATGATTAACTTGAATATTGGTAACGCTCAATATAATTCCTTCATCTGTGAGAAGAAGAAAGTGATGTATAAAATTGACATTGTCGCAATATTTAAGGAAGAAGATGGCTCCATGATACCCAAGAAGGAGGAAAACTTGATATAATGAGAAGAAAATTCAAGAGGGAGCCATGTAGCTATCTCCATAAAGAACAAGTGGCTTATACTCTTATGGAAATGAGCTAGAGAGCTTGTGGTCGATTTCTCAAATTGAAAAAGAAGTCAATAATCTCCTCTAGAGTTGAGATGGAGTAAATCAGTCCCCTTAAACATGACTAAAGATCTACTCCTTAATCCAGAGGGAACGAGGATATCCTCTTTGGTTGAGAGGGAGTGACGATGGACATCACATGTGCATTATGTTCATGTGTCATGCACTTGACCAGAGCTAAGAGTCGTAAGTCTAAGTGAAGGACATGTAAAAATAATGGTGGAGGATTGGATAAGCATATGTGGTTTCCTTGAGGATAGACAATCCAAGAAATGAAAGATATTGACACTCTTTGAGGATAAGATGGATATCCAAGACAAGGGTTGTCGAAGAGTATTGGTATTCATTGAAGAATAAGGGTAAAAAATCCAAGATAAGAATATTACTAAAAGGACATACCAAGTGAACATATGGATGGGGTATGTGCCTCAGAGGTACTAAAATATCTCACATAAAGCCTCCAGGGATAATGCTCTAGAGTGGAGTTGAGCTTGACTAGTTGGACCTAAAAAGAAGTGATGGTCATAATGTTGATGCTTAAAGTTGGCTTATCAAACTGACTCTTCTTATGAGAACTCTTCAATTTGAGAATGATTTTGTACTAGCTGTACAATTATCAATACCTCCCTAGTTAAGAGGGAGTGTTGGAAATGTAACTACTATTGGAAATATACATTTCAATATGTATATATTATGTAACAAACAAAATAAGAAATAAAATTTGTTATTTTAAAGCATGGGTCTCATGCTTCTTATTGATGGTCTTCTAGGTAAAAGCATCTTCTTCATGCTTCTAGGTTTTGTTAGGTCATAGGATTTATTATCAAGAGTCAAGACTGTCAACATCATGATTATGAAACCCTTCCAGGAAAATATACCTTCTAAAATAATTTATTTAGAGTCTAGAAAGCCCTCGAAACCTCTAAAGGTTATTATTAAGATTCTTTATATATTCTTTCTTTAGTTTATCATGAAATTACCAAAAGCAGCAGCACATAAAACAATGGACACAAGATGTAGGCACATGCCAAGGTAAAACCCCCCTCAAGGGGAAAACCCAGTCAGTGTAATTCTTCCTTTCCATAGTATTCTTTGAGAATGTTCACCCTAGACCAATACCAAAAATTCCCTCCACACCAAGTTAGCCTCCAAAATTTTAACCTTTTCCCAGTAACTTTGACTATGCAGAACTGGTAGTAACTAATAGCTACCAATAATAGTCCAACTTGGAAGACTTCGATCTCCCAATCTAGAGCATGAAACAAACAGAGACCACCACCAAGATTTCAATTTTACTTGTATCCTTCGACTCACCCAAACTCACATTCACTTTGGCTTCCTAGCAACAAAATTTCCAATCAACAAGAGAACTTCATACTTCTGGCCAACAATAAGAGTTTTCCGTACTTCTTCCCAAAAACGAGAATACAAACTTGATGAGAAGTGATGCTACAAATGAATTCAATTTCCTTCTTTTTATAGGCTTCTTGTGGGGTCTAATAGGGTCCTTAGGCTGAATTGATCTTCTCTTAGGATGACATGTTGTGGATGTTACATAATTCATATTTGACTTAATAATTAACCTTTTTACATGATTCAAAATCCCAGGAAGGGTCTCTTTAAATTTACAATAATTCTATAGACTCAGAATAAATCCTAGAAGTCCTCGATGGGGAATTTGACCTAAAATACGATGACCCAAGCATGAAACCCCTGCTTTAATAAATCACAATAATAATAATAATAATAATTCTTTTCTTTATTCATTTGGAAAAGTACATTACATGATGAATCAAGTACATTATTGAAGATAGAACTTAGTTTATTTTTCCAACACAAAGTACAAGTTGGCCCTAACATCTACAATTCATCCTAAAGGAGGGAGTTTGACCCTTTGACCTCATTTGGCACTCACTCACACATAATTTTGATCTCTCAAGAAAAGTTCGGTCTGAAGTTGAGATGACTAAGAAGGTTAGAGAAAAGATCAATGAAGGAATAAAAATTCTTGGATATTTTTTTTGGGGCTCTACCTCTCTCACATGTGTGAAGAATTAGGGTTTTTACAGCTTTAAGGAAGGCCAAAATTGCAGGTCCAAATTGCTCCATCAGAGCAGACATCCACATTACTTACACTAACTAGTAGCTTCAAAGTGGTCAAAACATATTTAATAACAAGCAATATGGACAAAGGCATCATACAACATAGCATAACAATATTATATATATGTGAATCCTTTACAATGTGGATGGGCCATGTGATAGGTCGATAAAACATCATGAAACGAGTTAATAATCTTATTACAATCAATCAAAAAACATAGAAACTCTTCAAACTATAAGACACAATGATTTTGTAGAGTGAGTCCCTTTATTAACATACATCCTCCATGCGGTCAATAGGACCCTTATTTTAAATATATATATAAAGCAACTGTTCAACATAGAAATATGATATCTTCATCTATACAAAATTTCTGGTGAGCATTCCATGGTAAAGAAATTAGAGCCTAGTGGTTTTTGAAAAATATAGATAAAGATTGGAAATGCTCAAAAAAGACAAATATTATCATTCCTTTATTTCCTTTCAACAAAATATTTTATTTCCTCATAAGACGTCATGTATACATATGTAATACTAAGATTAAAAAAAAAAATATCTCTTGCTCTTCATAAATAAACTGAGAAGAATATATGAATATTACACTCATCAATGGCATTAAAATCCTCACTTTGGAGGGAAATCATCGTTGCCATCATCCATGCCTTTAAAATGCTCACTTGTAGGGAAATCACCATTATCTTCATTGGTGCATTGAAGGTCCTCGTTTGGAGGGAAATCATCATTGACCTGACTAGTGCCTTGAAAATCCTCACTTCAAAAGAATACTTCATCATCCTAATCAGTGCTTTGAAAATCCTCGCTGGGAGGAAATTCTACATCATCCTCATTAGTGCTTTTAAAATTTTGCTTGAATAAGGAAATTCTCCATCATCCCATCAATGTTTTTTAAAATTTTGCTCAAAAGAAATTCATCATCTTCATCCATAGAGGCTTTGAGGAAGAATAGGACCATGCAATTGAATTTTTTGGCTGCATTCCAAGTTATGTCTGAAATTAAACCCTAAACGGAACACGAGGATTGAAGAAATTGACAAGTAAACCCTAAACAGGAAGAGAAGAGCGATGTCTGCAAGTAAACCCTAAATAGGACACGAGGATCGAAGAAATTGACAGGTAAACCCTAAACAAGAAGAGAAGAGCAAGGAAAATTCACAGTTCGTAGTACAAACTTCCATTACACTAGGTATATATAGGAGAAGGGAGAAAATTTCACAGGCACGATTAATCTTTTTGTTGGAAATAGTCTACATGCATTGTATATGTGAGTTAGTTCGAATTTAGTTTATATTCGGGAATCTTTAATTTAGTCTGAGCTTGTATCAACAAGTTGACTTAAGTTGAGTCAAGTCTACTTAAAATTTGTCATGGACATAATTCCATAATTAAAATTATTATAGTGTTTGTTACAAAGTTAAATATGTGAGTTAGTTCGAGTTTATTTGTTTAATTTATATTTGAAAATTTTTAATTTAATGTGAAATTGTATCAACAAGTTAACTCAAGTTAAGTCAAATTTAGAGTGTGTCATAATTCCATAATTAACATGATTAGCATGTGAAAGGCAAGAGAGACAACTCTATATGTAAAAAAGGTTTATAAATAGATATTTATTTTGTGTGAATTAGTGTTTTTCCTGCTCTTCTTTTCCATCACTTTTGACGATTGCCATCAACCACCTTGTGACACTTGTCCCATATTCTTGGCCAAAATGGTAGAAATCTATGTATCGAAAATCGAAGGGTTAGGGCCATGGAACATATTTCTCAGTTACCTTCTCAACATTCACCGTGAAGTTAGGTTTTTTTGGAAGTGTTAAAGACACATTATAACTTAGTTTAAATGTTCAATTGAGGCTAACTGTTCTAGGCGTGAACAACTTGACCAAATTCACCTCTATCAAATATAAAAAGGGTTTAATGTTAATTATTTTTCTTATTGATATTTAATAAAAATTGATATATATTTTAATAATAAGATAAATATTCTTTTGATTTTAAAATTACATTTCTACATTAAGAAGTATTTTTAGTTTTATACGGGGAGATGTGGTCCTATAAGCTTAAATAATTTTTTTAATATATGAAAGTAATAATATCTAAATATACATTTAAGTGAATTTAGATTGGTTTTTTAAAGTTAAAAAAAGAAATAGAGATGATGGTTTTTTTTATTACATCACAATAATAATAATACATATGTATTTTGATTATAAGTTGGTCATTAAGAAAAATAGAGAAATGCCTATTTAGTTTATAATAAGAAATAGAATGGAGACTTATTTTTGCACATAAATTATTAATGAATTTACAAAAATGTTTTATTTTTATTAATTGACAACGAACAAATAAAGGTTTAGCCATATCTAAAGCCATATATGGGGAGATGTTGAACAAGGAGGATAAGAGTCATTCCTCTAACCACTCGCAATGAAACTAATTCATAAGCATGTCTCTACATATGTATATGACCAAAAAAAACTAATGTAAATCCATATGAAACCCAAAACTATCAAACACCTAGAGGAATCAAATTTTTGAAGGTCTAATATTTCTACAATTTAATATGAAATAATTAATTCATGACATGAAATTACATAATTAAAAAAATATCCCTCTCGCCACTTGATTGATCAAGGTTTAATATTGATCCCTACTAATTAAAAAAATTTAAGTCACTATTATAATTCCCCTATCAAATGCTTATGTCACAGTGCTTGAGTGTCTAAGGGGTGTTGCAGGATGGTGTTCAAGGTTTTTTTCCTTTTAAGTATGCTAGCTTACTTTAGTATCATTATGATACAAAAAGGAGTATAAATAATGCTTCTTGAGGTCCACCTAGATACTAAATAGATTAACGTCTTTAATACCATCTACTAATTGAGATAATTTCCCTCCTATCCAGCCATCAACATAAAATCAAGCATAAAAAAATGACAAAGAAGATAGATGATTTTCCCTCTAAATAGAGACCAATATAAGGATGAAGAATTATCATAAATGTCTATTGTGCTTGTTTAGGAAAGCTCCTTTTTTGATGCTCCATTTAAGAAGCACAAGTGTTGGAAGTTCATAGGAATAGTAATTGGATTTTTCAATGTTAAATGTTTCCTGACAAACAATATCAAATTTATCAAAGGAACTTAGATCAAGTGGTATCGTTCATGATTTTTGCTACAAAGTAGTTTGGGTTCAAATACCCAGAGACATGTTGGCCTTGTGGCATTCATGAAATATTGGTTCTACTAGGTGGAATAGTTGCAGTCATTTATGTGATGTTACCAATTGTTCCTAGCAGAATCTACTCATTACTATTAAAAATAAAAAATGAAGACTATCAAATTTCTAGTTCATGACATGGAGTTTGTCCCATACAAAATTCTATTGGCTACTATTCTTCTTAACCACTTTCATAATAAACACCTTGTTGATCCAATGTTAATTCCATAAGTTATAAAATTTTGTTGTCCCTCATTTGAAAATAGCTAGAATCGTGAATCTAGTCTTTCAATCTTTCCTCTAGTTGTCCCTTGGTGTTTTGTAATCTTTTCTATTTCACTTTACTCTCCATATTTTCAATCTTCCTCTCAGTATCCTTAGAGAATTGAAGCTAAAATGTCTAGGTAGCCCTAATTACACGTAGATGAAATGTAGTTAGGAGTTCAAGAGTCTCACTAGGATGAAATGGATTAGGAGCTAAGGGTGTGCCTTTAGATTTTTTCTCATACTATATATGGATCCAATGGCCTAGCTAATAGTTTTTATGATTGAAAATAGACTCTTACCAAGAATCAACACAAGGCCACTTGAAATGAATATGTAATAGAAGAACATGTCCCACCAAAGGAATAATGGTGAAAGCCACCCCATTTTTCTTATACAAGAAATATCAAATAGTGAAAGAATCCATAATTCATATGGGTTATAGGAATTAAATATAGGATAATGATATAATATCTTTCCCAATTATATAATCATTCTCCCTAGTTACCTAGCCCACCACCACAAATATAAAAATGCAGTTATCCTAATTATGGAGCACCATCAACTTAGGAAAGGCCAAGGACTTATATAACTAATAAAAATGATGGTAGATAGGACCAAGAATAGAACCAAAAATGTTGAAGGGGCTCTAATACACAAAAGGAGATGGTAAAACAAGTTTTGATATGGGAATGGAGAATGCTTTTCTTCCGACAAAATACCCATCTCACTAAGGAATCTCAAGAAAGTCATAAAAATGACCTTGAATTCATAGAGAGGATAAAACCAAAAAAATGGCCATACCATAAAAACATGGAGAAAAGTACTTAGTATGAGAACTACAATTAACCACATGTTGCATATATCAAACCTTGATATCTTAATTTTAGATTAGGGTACCTCTCAATTAGTTTACTTATCCGCCACCAAAATATTAAATAAAATATCCATATTCAATATGTTTCATGATTGAATGCCCAATTATTATTACACCTTCATCAATCACACAACTATCATATGAAAGTCCCATCTCAAGCATAAAACCTTCAATCTCTATGAAGTACAAATCCCCTTGCATTGAAAGAATTAAGGGTGTCATTTTCGTGCCCTTTCTTAGCCACATGGAAGATAACCTCAATGATAAACTTTCCACATTATTCGTTTGGGTGTTGAGGGCATTTGAACAATAGAGTTGTGAAAAAAATAAACATAAAAAATCTTGAATTATTTGATATTTCCACTTATTCTTATATTCTTGTAAGAAAAAATTTTATAGCAGCTTTTGGATAATCCTTATAATATTCTTATTTACTAATAGTATGTTTCACCTTTCCATATGTATTTTACTTCTTAATTCTATGGGTCATCACATGTCTAATTTTGTACTTTTCTTTCTCTATCTTCAAATAAAATTCACGAAGAATATTCATACTTTTTTATGACCAATGTGGATTTTATGACCTATGCTTCTTTATTCATATAATAATTTTTTATTCTATGTGATTGGTTCTACCTTAGAAGTGGTTTGAATGATGTTTGTATGATTTTCTTATGTGAATTGATGTGGTCGACAAAAGATAATATTGGCGGAATTTGATAAGATAAAAAATTTGATCACCTTAATTAATGACCCCATGCTGGCAGAATTTGATAAGATAAAAAATTTGATCACCTTAATTAATGACCCCATGCCACCTTTGATGAATGATTGAGAAAATAAAGGGATCCTATACTTTGTCCATATTTAGAGTTGCTAGCATTTGGAGGAAAGAATAATGACCTCAAGAAATTTGATTCCTTGTAAACATAGGGATTCCAAATGACTAAAATGGAAATGAATCCCTTGGAATAGTGTACATAAAAATAAAAATATATGGGATAGCCCCCACCGATCAAGAGATCAATGGGGGGTTTATATAGGACTCCTTTCAAGTTCAAATAGAGGATTAACTAATAGGCTAGGTAGTTAGTATTTTTCAGTACATGTCCTTATTGTTTTTCAACATAAATTTAAATGTGGAGAAGAGGCAGATTTCTTCCATCATGTTTTATGAAAGTTTATGAATATAAGAGGCATAATTATTGTTCAAAAGTCTGGGGCATAGATATTAGGTTATTTCTCTTATAATGATAATTTCTTGTGAGGAATTTTTTGTTTTCTTAATTAGGTTCTTCTTGTACTTGATTATTATTATGTGTTATTTATTCATCACATAGATACCAAACCATAAAGAACAATGAGACAAAAGACACAAGATGTAGGTGATCAACCAAGGCCAAAACCTCTCCAAGCTTGATAGGAAAACCCAACAATTTTTTTTTCTTATAGAATCTTCAATTTATGAATTCCAAGACCTGGACTCTTTACCAAGAAGCCTTCCAAGTCCAAGTCAATTCTCCTTCTTTTAGTAGGTCCTCTTTCCAGTAACTTCGACCTATCCTACAACTGCACCTTTGACTAGCCCAACAACTACAACTTCAACTTGCCCAGAAATTGCAACTTCGACTACCCCTTTTACTGCAAATTCTACTACAACTTCTACTACAGCTTCAACTACAACTTCGCTTCTCTTCTTAGGTAGATTATTTCTCTTATAGAAATTCACTTTCAGAACAACTCTTTTGGTGACCTAAATTTTCTTCTGCAACTTGACTTTATGGAAAAAATATATGCCCTAATTACTTTTCAAGTGTGGAGATAAGTAGGCCAAAAGAAAACCTAAAACTTCATCTTCTTCTTCTTCCTTCGAACTCCTCTTCTTCGCACTTCTTTTATTATTTATGATCAAACTTTTATGAGTGTGAATATGTTATCAAAATGAGATTGAGTGCCCTATATATAGGCTTCCTTGAGCCTCCTATTAGGCCGAAATATTGCTCCATTATGCCAAATTAATGCTTCTATGGTTGACTTGGTCTTGGAGGGTCTTTTGACTCTAATTTGACTCAAGTAATTTTCTTTACAATATGTAACATGCCCAGAAAGGGTCATCCATGTATGAAAATAACTCAATGACTTTATAGAAAACCTAGAATCACTCAATGGGTGATTTGACCTGTAAAATAGATTCTCTTGAGCACGAAACCCATCACTCAAGTCTCACAATAATAAATTTTATTTTCTCTTTTCATTAAATACATAAAATAATGATTACATATGTCATTATGAAGACCAAATCTAGTTACATATTTTAACACTCCCTCTTAACTTGGGAGGTATTCATAATACATACAAGGTATTTCAACATTCTAAATATGAAGCATTCTCATAGGAAGAGTCAAATTCATAACCTATCTGCATAGCATCATATCCTCTAGCATTGTAACATAGCAAGGCCTTGACTAACATATCTATCTATCCACAAGATTAGAGAACAATGTGGGGGTCCGGGGAGACCAATGATTTATTGAAATTTCCATCATTCTCTCCCTCGGAACATACCCCACTCAGGTTCTCTCAGAGTATATTCCACCAAACCTATTCTTGTCTTGGATTCCCAATCCTTAAACAATATCTGTCCTCTATGACTACTCTTATCTTGGATGCCATACCACATTCTCAAAGAGTGTTGGATGTTGCATGCTTATTGAATCCTTTATTTTATCTTCCCAGGTGAAGATAATAATGATGTTTCTATCTCTCCTCATGGCCTTCACTAAGACTTACATTTGTTAGTCTTGGTCTAGTGCATGGCACATGAATCAAAGAACCATATTTTGTACTCCCTCTTAAAGAGGGATGTCCAACCCATTCCATAAAAGGAATATACCCAAGCTACCTCTTAATCAAGGACTCTTACAGGCTTCCTCTTGACTACAGACTTTCTTCCCACTATTGTTTAGGTGGAGATCACAAGACAACCAATTGCTTGTAGAACTCCTTACTTTGATGTCATGAATTTATTCCTTGTCATAGAGTCTAGATCTTTCAGGACTTATTTTTAGGGTATATAAAATCCATCAAATTCATCTATGAGTCAATCATGTCATCATTCCTTTCATTGGAAAGTGATCCATTAGCCCAAATCCTATCTTCCTTCATGCCATGTTGCCTTTGTCATGCCATGTTTCCTGAAGGATCTTTCATCGTGCTATATGTGCATCAGTTTTGGAAGACATCCATAATTCCTCCCTTGGTAGCTTTGTATAAGCCCGTCCAAATATTATTCAAAAAATTAGAAACCAAAATTACCTTTGTGATGGTCTTTCATCATGACATCTTCTTGTGAGCATCAACATCCCGCATAAATATTGACACATCTCCAAAATATATATACTCTCAAGGGTCTCTTTATTTTTTAGACATCATCAAGGTCTTCGTATATTTCATAGAGATATCATAGTCAAATATTTTAGTCCTTTGATGTTTATTTCTTTATTCATAGTTTCATATTTCATGATCTCTTTCTTTCTTCACACATTTCCTTTCTAGAAACTTTCAATTTGATCTCCTCCAAATATTATCAACCACCTCATATTTCATATGAGGACATATTATATTGATTTCATATAGGCATTGTGTGACCCATGCCTTCTTGCATCCTTCCAAAGGAAGAGATCCTTCCTTTTGATCATTCTCTTCAGATAGATCCTTTATCCATGTTACTTGCAACTATATGACATGAATCTATTGTATCAATTACAATCATACATGCCTCATTATCCTTTTATGTCATCTAGACTTCCTTCCACAACTTCCTTGATTGAAATTACTTCAATTCCTTGATATGCTTCATTTCTTTCGACATCATACCATCATTCCATGAATCCCATACAAGTTGGAATTCTCAGCAAGACACATGCTTCTTCCAGTAGGTTAACCTTCGAATGAAGATTCCAATGAAGTATCTTGATCATATTGATCCTGCAAATGCTCCTTTTTAATGATGAGATTTATGATCGATGACTTTATTTTTCCAATAAGTACTACTTATTCTTCTAATGAGGTTACCAACAACTACATCTTTCTATAGATCACATTCATAGACTTTTATTTCAGTTATCTTTCATGCTTCTTTATGACGATGTCACAAACTCTTTCTTTTAATTTTATGCCCCGATGATGCCATATCCTAACATGATGTATCCTATCATGTTTTTAATTATTCTTAACATTATAGTTATACTTTATAATAGAAAACAAAAACTTGAGAAGGACTAGGTGAGAAAAACGTATCTCAATAATAATAGAGATCTTTTGCTTCCTCCTTCTTCAGTTTCTTCTTTTTAGCTTCTTCCACTTCTTTAGTCATACGGTCTTCTTCCCTTGTTCAATTTTTGCTTCCATTTTTGAAATTATGACAATATCTCTTGTAGTGCACATATCATCGACATCCATAGCATTAGATCTGCGAAGTTTTGATCTTGTTCTTTTTCTGAGGGCCAAACTTGCCAAGTATTCCTTTGCTTCTTAACATGACAACAAATGTTTAACTCCTCTCATCTAATAATGTATCACATTTTTCCTTCAACTTGTTTTCTTCGCTCTTGCATAGTGACTACAAATTATTGAATGGGATATATTTCTCCTCTTCATAGGTTTTTGATACAAGGTTTTCTTGTTCATCAGTTAGAGCATTTAAAACAATGGTAATCATTTGTTTATTTGATATCGTCTCTCCTATATCTCCAAGATGATTCCTTATTTGAGATGCATTTATGAGGCATGTAGATATCCCTTCATCCTTTGATGTTTTCAATTTGTATAGATCAGATCTTAGTGATATGATTTTTCCTATTGTGCTTTCAAAGAATAGTTCTACTAGCTTATCATATATGCATTTTGATGTCTCCAACTCTGCTATATAGGGGATGGGAATCCTTGATGAGAAATTAGATCCTTTTTCATATATTTAGATAGTGATTTCCCTTAAAATGGTTTGGATAATTTTCCATTGACATTATCAATAACTTCATTTTCCTTGAGGACTAAGTCTATCCTCATTTTCTATGCAAGGAAGTTCGACGACACAACCAAATTGTTGTTCTTCTTACATAATGAAGTCATTTTACTAGATTAATTATAGAAATAAAGATACTTACTTGTCAAGTGAAGATGAACTCTTCAACTTGATCCTTTCGTTGGTGATGACTGATGAATTCTTGATGATGTATTCATGCCTCTTGGATGATCTTATTCAAGGATAAGGATTTTATTTTAAGATCAAATCCTTTGCTTCAAAGAGAGGGAGATTTCCTTGATATATTTGATGTTGAAAACACCTTTGATATAGCTACCCTTGGATGAATAGTCTTAAAGATGATTCAAATCCAATTCCTTCCTTTCGTGTGTAGAGATAGGTTCTTTGAGGTCTCCTTCTTTGAGGTGATGATTGAGTGCGGATCCCAAGGATGCTCCTTTGATTGAACAAGGGTTTTGAAGTTCTTCAAGATGATGATGTGATCCCTGTCCTTGAAATCCCTTGGAGATGAGGGAATATTTTTTATACTTTGATGTCCTTGATACTTTTCTCAAAATTTGATCCTTGAGTGTCCTTTATTGAGCTTCCCTTCCTTGACCTGTTACCTTAAATGTGATACCATGTTGAGAAATCTAGGGTAGAGATATTAGATGATTTATCTTCTAATGATAATTTCTTGTGAGGACTTTTTAATTTTCATAATTAGGTTCATACTGTACTTGATTATTGTTATGTGATCTTTATTCATAAAACAACTACCAAACCATAAAGAACAACGAGACAAAGGAAACAAGATCTTGGCAATCAGCCAGAGCCAAAACCTCTCCAAGCTTGAGATGAAAACCCAACAAATTTTTTTTCTTATATAGTCTTCAAATGACGAATTCCAAGACCTATACCCTTGAGCAAGAACACTTCCAAGAATAATTCAATGGCCCTTCCTTGAGTAGATCCTCTTTCTAACAACTTCGACATATCTTGCAACTGCACCTTCGACTTGCCCAGAAACTCCAACTTCAGCTTTCCCAGAAATTGTAACTTCAACATGCAACTTCGACCACAACTTTTACTGCAACTTATATTGCAACTTTTACTGCAAATTCTACAAATTTTACTGCAACTTCATTTCTCTACTTAGGTAGGTTCTTTATCTAGAGAACTCGACTTCTAGAAAAACTCTTTTGGTGACCTAAATTTTCCTCTGCAAATCGACTTTATGAGAAAAATATGTGCCCTAATTCCTTCACATGTGTGGATATAAGTAGCCTGAAACAAAACCCAAAATTTTGACTTCTTCTCCGCACTTCTTTTCTTCTTTATGATCGAACTTGTGTGAGTGTGAGTATGTTATACAAATGAGGCCGAGTGCCCTATGTATAGGCTTCGTTGAGCCTCCTATTAGGCTGACTTGACATGTCCTTAGATCAACTTGTTGCTCCATTAGGCCGACTTGATGCTTGCATGATTGACTTGGTTTTGGAGGGTCTTTCAACTTTAATTTGACTCAAATACTTTTCTTTACAATATGTAACATTCCCAAAAAGGGTCATTCATACGCAACAATGACTCAATGACTTAATAAAAAACCAAGAAGCACTCAGTGGGTGCTTTGACCTATAAAATAAATTTTCTTGAGCATGAAACCCATGCCTCAAGACTCACAATAATAAATTTATTTTTATCTTTCATTAAATACATAAAATCATGATTACATCTGTCATTATGAAGACCGAACCTAGTTACATATTTCAACAATTATGTTGTATTTTTACCAATGTGTATCTCCAATGGTTTTATATAATCTATGGCTTTATCTAGTGTATGGTTTCATATCTTCTAAGTATTGAATGAATTTAACAACAATATATGACCGATAATTTATTAATGGAGTAAAGCTATTTAAATTACTATTCGTCGCAGAGGTGGTGAAAATGGACATTCATCTACCTTTTATGTATTGTTAATTGACATAAGAGTGAAATATATGAACCCAAATGTATCTAAAATATGAATTTCAAGGCCAATGAACTATTAGAGTTTAGCATTTGCATTATTTTGATTTCCATTAGTATCAAAAGTTTAAATTTGACTTGTTTGGTTGTATACATAGTGCACATCGCCTTATCAATATATAAAATCTAGAGGTGGATAATTAAAATGATGTTGATGTATTTCATATATATAATATTTAAAATCTTAGGCTCAATGACTATTTTGGTGGCTACTTATCCCTATCATAATTTTGGGTAGAGACTAAAAAATTATTAAGGTTGGCAAATGAGGTCTTAAGTAATTGAATAAAGTTGTTAAACTTGAATATTGATTAGTCTAAATTGAGAGAGAATGTGGTGTTCATTGTTATTTAAACTAGAATAATTGAAAATAAAATATAAAATATAGCCATGGAAAGATAATAAATATTGTGATATAAAAGGAAAATAAAATTGAAATTGAGAAACCACAATAATAAGAAACACTTTGGTGATATCTAGAATTGGATATAGGAGGTTCTTAATGTTTTGAGTGAAAGAATATATTACCACCTTATTTATGAAACTTGATAATTACTTCCAATGACATGGATGATTATTTAGGACATCAAGGTATTATTAAGAAATTACACATTTAGTAATTCAACCATAAATATAATGAATCAATATAGATCAAAATTCCCAATAGAGACACAAATATAATGAAGTAGTAGAGATCACAATGAAAAATTGAGATGCAATTTTTATCCTGGGAAAACCCACTTCAGGGAAAGACAAAAAAACCTTATTCTTAGAGAAATATTTAGTTGAACAAGGGATACGTCAAATTCAATTCTTATGGTCACACTCACTAGAAAGATACTATCACAATACAACCACAAATATGTGAAGTCATACCTCCTTTATTTGTCCTTAAAATCCTTCTTGAGAAGCTTGATCAGGGTCTATGATGGATGCATAGTTTTTCTCCCTCTTCTTTCATAGTCACATCTAATCTAACCCAAGCTTGTACACTACTTAAACCCATAGGTAATTTTGAATTGATGGCAGGGTTTTTCATAAACGTATCTACCGTAGATATTTATCTTCTTTACAGAGTATATTTAACCCTACTCCATGAGAGATACACCACATACCTTTTCTAGACTCCACAAAGATATACTACAAAGTTTCATTGGATTCCTCAGAGGATATTTTTAGACAAATGTAATACTGAGGGTAGGCAAGGTGAATCGCTATTATGAGAATATTATAAAAAAAAATTGCAATTAAGAATTATTCAAAAGTTCACTTCAACAAATATAAAAGTATCATGCACATGAAAAAAAACAACCATCGCATGTAGACACTGGGATTTTAGGTGGAAACCAACCCCCCCCCCCCCCCCCCCCCCCCCCCCCCACCTCTAGGGAAAAAAACCACTGAACTATTTGTTGCTTCTTCTTATTATCTATTGCTTCAAAATATTCTCATTTGCATTACATCAACTAGCCACCACTAGCAATCGAGCACCCACCCTTTGGTTGAAATGATAAATGTTGGCATAACCAACTTAGAGAACCCACTCCTACAATAGATAATTAACATGCACTTATCTTGAAGCCCCTACTCCAAGTACAAATAATTATGCTACAAGAAAATATGATTGAGAACTAAAAACACTGCTACATAAACATAACTATCATCAAATAATCACACTCATGCAATCACAATTTCTCACTCCAAATGAGAACAAAATATCCACACACACTCTCTCCAAAATGGATCTTCAGTCTCTGCACACAACTCTGAAACACTACTGAAAAATAAATTCTGAAGCGCACACTAATATGTTGAATCTCTAAATAGTTTCGTACAATAACTAGTTTTTTCACTTTCCATACATGCACACTCAGACACTCACACTACTAGAAAGCAAACCAAATGATCAACTTTCCTTCTCATATTTGTAAATTCCTAGAGATGGTTAAGTCAATAAATTATTCAGATGATGGAGCTCACCGAAAATATTTTCACATGCTTCAAATTTGATTTGAGATTGGCAACTTGACCAAATCAAGCCATTTACTCCACTATCCTTTTGATATTTTCAACCTTTATCATCTTCTAGAGGTTTTTCAATGTTTTTCGAACTTTACATCAAACATCCTCAAGAAACACTACTGGAAAAAACCAAAAAAATAGCTGACAAACGTGAGGAATGCAAGGAAAATCACCTCTAGGTGGAACACACTTTTCTCCTTCACAAGACTAGCATATGTATTCTAGTTTTCTTTACCAAAACAATATATACATTCGAAACCTGAGATTTCTAAAAAAAATTGTAGCCCTTCTTCGGGAGGATAATTGGAACACTAATTCAACCTTACCCATGACTCTGTAACATTATGACACTCACCAAAATCCTTCAAAATCATGCTTATGATTTAGTACAACACATCAACAATACCTCTATCAACCTTGCAGGTCAACCTCAGATGAGAGCTTGATACATCATGACACATCATATGGAGGTAGCATTATATTTGATAGAGGGAGGTACATACACACATATGTAGCAAAACACATGTACTAAAAACGTGATTAATACAAGATGGAAACACAATAATATGCTAACACATGTATATATTAAAAACTCTGTTTAAAAAAAAAATCGTATTAAACAATGTAATAGGAGCAATCGATATGGTGGGAGATTAGCATGGTATACATTGTGGAGAGGTGTGGCACGGGTTGGGCATTAGAGAATTGTTAACCAACTATAAGTAACACAATGTTAATAACAAAACGTTAGTAACATGACGCCATAATGTTCAATGTAACATAGGTATTCATATGAGTGTGAGAGAATTCACCGTAACGAACGTATGCATAGGAGCATGAGAGAAGTCATCGTAATAGAGGTATGCATTTTACAGTCATCACAACATATGACATAATACAATACCACAATGGAGTAATACCACAATGTTCATTGATATGACAATCTGAATATGCACTCACCACTCCACAGCACAATCATGACTTCGATGCACCACAACACCTCTAGACAATACAAACTCAATCCTCCAGCACCTCTAGCAACATAAATTGTGATGTACATGAGCACTTAACACAGAGAATGGAGCAATGAAAGAGGTGTCAGTTTTGGAAAATAGGCATAACATAGGTAGAAGGGAGTTACAAGGGCAAACAGGGAAGCCAAAAATTGAGTTGGCTCTGGTACCATGTTAGGCCAGGAGGTAAGTCCTCAAACTGAATTGTGTTTTACCATTAAGGCTTATCATAGATATATGCATGGAGGAAGAGACTTGTGCACTTCATCTCCTAGTATCTCTTCATATTCTAGATTTCCTTATGTTATATTTACATTATTTATATATATTCATTAAATCCTAATGATTTGGTGTCAACAACACAAGCCAAAGCTATGAGAAAACCACGAAATTTTGTTGCAAACTAAAACTAACGAATTTTTTTCTTAACTAGACATGCATCTAAAACCACACATAGATTTAATCACAAATGCAAGTTTTTTAGAAGCCATTTTGTAGTATTGGTCAAATATTTGATGATGACACTATTCTAATGGCTATCCATTGAT
Source organism: Pinus tabuliformis (assembly GCA_031772625.1). NCBI lineage: Eukaryota > Viridiplantae > Streptophyta > Pinopsida > Pinales > Pinaceae > Pinus > Pinus tabuliformis. The sequence goes on from CM062809.1 coordinate 683,197,429, forward strand.
ACTAGGAACAAGGGGAATGTTTGTGTTGGGAATTAACCGTAATATTTACAAATTAACTTTGCACATATTTTTCGGTGAAGAAACCATTAGACACGTCAAGAATAAATTACACCCACACACACATGTGTGTGTATATATATATATATATATATATATATAGATAGATATGTATATATATATATATATATATATATATATATATATATGTATACATATATATATATATATATATATATAGATATATGTATATATATATATATATACATATAGATATATAGATATATATATATAGTCAAAAAGAAATTCTTAAAATTGAACATATCATGTCCTTCCATGTCCAATACATTGGAAAATAAAATATCTCCATATGTAGAGCAATGAAAGTGAAAGTGATATAGATGTATTGAATAACAAAAATACCAATAGATCCTAGAGGTTTCACATGCTTCTGCAAAAACGATTTCTAAAAAAATAATAAAGCAATATATGAAGTAGCTAGCTAGGACAGAGATAGGAGAGCTAATAAAATAAACTAATACTATTCTATTCTATGATATACTAAGAAGGAAACTAAATTTAGAATTACAACCACATGGTGTTGTTGTGGGGAACAGTTTCTACATATCCTGATTGATCTTCCTCTTCATCATTGAAATCGGCCTCCTCATCAACCGCTGCATCTTGGCATTGTTGATATTCAAAGACCAAATCATTCATGTTTCTCTCTGCTTCAGTGAACTCCATTTCATCCATTCCCTCACCAGTGTATTTATACAAGAAAGCCTTTCTCTTGAGCGTGGGAGTAAACTTTTCATTCACCCTCCTTAACATTTCCGAAATTGATATTGAGTTCCCAATTAATGTGGATGCCATGGATAGACCTATAGGAGGGATATAAAAAATGTTGTACTTCACATTATTTGGAATCCACTCCACAAAATAAGAGTAATTATTATTTTGAATGTTGATCACCTTCTCATCAACTTCTTTGGTGTTAATTTTTCCTCTGAACCTGGTATCTCCAATCATATACCTTCCATGACAGGGATATGTAGCACACATCACGTTCTTGGCATCCCACATTTGTTTTGTCAGCTCATAGAATGTGAGTTCTCTGTATTGATGGGATTCATAAGAGTTAAATGGGGAAAATCCCACCATGAAGACATGGAGATGGGGGAAGGGACCAGATTCACTCCAAGATTTCTTAGATCTGAGTTCAACTATCCAGGAAACCTTAGGCAACAAGTGGCTTCACTCATGGTTGTAGAGATCAGGTGGTTCAAATCACCAAAGCTAGGAGTGGTGAACTTGAGAGTCTTGAAGAAAATGTCATAAATAGCCTCATTGTCAAGACCATTGATTTGTTTTCATTTTCCACTAGCTAATGAACAAAGAGTGTAGCATTATAAGGCTCCACCATTGTGTTAAACACCTTAGGATATATGAAAACATAGAATGTGAGCATCATTCTATCAGGGTATTCCTCCCTAATCTTATAGATCAAGAGGGTTCCCATTCCAGATCCATTGCCTTCTCCCAAAGAGTGACACACTTGAAACCCTTGAAGGCAATCACAGTTTTTTCTCTCCTTCTTAATGACATCAAGGACTAAATAAATGAGCTTGGCTAATTTTGTGTAATGCCCCTTGGCCTATTTTTTCCAACCCTTGACTAGAAAAAAGTTAATTTATATGCTCTGAAGATCTAGCTATAAGGCTCGGTCATCACACTATCCATGATACTAGGCTCTAGATCCATGAGCATGACTCGAGAAAAAAAAATATGAAATCTTGCCTCGTTATAGTAAACATTAACCCTTTCAAGCCATATATTTATAGTGCACTGATGTCTCCCCGTAGGAACGATTTTGTGTTCTTCAAAGACCATTGCCCATAACTTGGAGTTGATTTGGTTACCACGTTGGCCCCATTGAATGTGAATGATCTCTTGCATTTTTGTGCTCGATCCAACTCACATTTTGATAATATCTAAACTAGGAAGCTTAAAATAACTCCTCACTCTATATAAATCTCAAACTCAAAAGGATATTCAAATAAAAAAATAAATCGAGGGTTCTTTCAAGAGAATTCCATATACTTTATTCAATAGAATGACTAACACCCTGATAAAAATTATATCGCTACATTTTATATTTCCATAATTTCCCTATTGTATAAAGGCAAAATTTCAACACATACGACATGTTAACTTATAAAGTTGCAATCGTTTCCTCACAATGATCTACACTTCAAATAATCTCCCAAAAATCCTCTTAACATACAATTGGATAACTAATAAGTTGTCACTATTTGTTGAAGAAGCTTTAATGCCTTTTAATAATTAATGAAACCCATGAACTAGATTTCATGATTATCTATAGTCTAGATTTGTATATATTTCTTTGCATGCTTGTTCACATTCTCACATGAGTTCATTGATATCACTCTTCCAAGAGGTATATCCACTTGTAATATTGATCCAAGTGGATACTGGTGTCCACCAGCCTATTCCACATAGATCTACAGTTTGTTTCATTATTTTTCTTGATTATAGTAACATTTACTATTTTCAACAATTTTTCAGGTGTTAAACTTCTACAGTTGTTTTGACCCCCTAAACGATGTTTTTTTTTAGATCCACTTGCTGGAATTATTGTAGTACTCTGAGAAATATGTCTAACAAGGTTTCAGTTAGACATAATAAACAACCTAACATTTAATTGTCAATCCGAGAGTTCACAAACTTTGAGGCACAACACTAGAAATGCCAAAGAGAGCCCCCAACAACATGAAAATCAAATTCTAGTCTAACTTGCGCATAAATCTCAACAATTAAATTGAATCTTGCACTTTAAAGGAAACTTGAGAAAGCATAAACACCAACAATCTAGGTGGATCTTCAGATAAAATGGCATGGGAAACCTCAGAAAATCAAAGTGATCAGAAGGAAGTCAACTCAGGATCAGAGCATAGATCTCATCATCCTGATTCCAACGATGCAAATGACACTTCAATCCGAGTTGAGATGATGAAGTTATCACACAGGGAAGGTTTCTTTGATCGTTAAGGAAATGAGGTTTTTTCCTTTGAAAAATGGATTTAAGCCTTAAAGGCCAAATAGCAATCAGAGGACTTGTGGAGGTAGAATTAAGAGTGGTGTAGTGGAACCCCCGATCACCGATCTCTGATCAAATCGGATCGACAGACTGGAGGCAACCAGATTGGGGGTCTTACATATATATATATATATATCTATATATATATATATATATATATATATATATATATATATATATATATATATATATATATATATATAATATATATATATATATATATATATATATATATATATATATATATATATATATATATATATTGGCGAGTAGGCAAAGCAATCGGTGATAACATGATTGGCTAGATCATTATCGGGACACCGGAGCGGTATATGAGTGGGACACCAATGCGATCGGCTGATGCCGACATCAGCAATCAGCAATGGGAATTTCCCCAATTACAGGGCCTTAGGGATAGCAATATGCCAGTTTACGACCTCAAGTCAGACCCGATATATAAATGCGCTCGATTTCATGTTTTTTGAAGTCCGGGTAAATGGTTTTGGGGCGTGTTTTTAGTGTTTTTCAGGATTTTGAGGTCTTATCACCTCAACGATTAAAAGACCATTTTAAGAGGCGGTTACACCTACCGATCCTTCCATGCTACCAGCCTCCATTGTGAACCAGGAAATCCCTGATTTAAATGGGATTCTATCCTAAACCCATTATAAAAACACAATCCATGGAAAGAGCAGGGAGGAGGCATTTTTGTTGCAGCACACTATTTCATTGGCAGAAGGCCAAGAGAGCATCTTTTTCTATGTTTAGATAGTTTTACATGACTCCAACCCCTTTCATTGTTGTGGATGCTTTGGTGCTGCTTACCTCTCCATATTAGGCATCCATTTCACAACCATCTTTCAGATTGGAGGTATAAGCCTCTTGTTGATACTTGATGAATGTAGTTATTTCCTTTCATGCCATTTAATAAGAAAGACCTCCCCATTGTTGAGCTGGGTCCGGAGACGTAGTCCAAATTGGATGAACTTTGTTATCAAGCCTTGGTGTCTTCTTTTTGTGTTTTTTACGTGTTTACTTCTTCTTTTCTTATGTGCACCTTTTTGTGTTAAGCCGCAAATTTGGCATGTGATTCTTTTCTAAACATCTATAAGCGAAAACATCCTAGATCAAGTGGTATCAGAGCAGGGCTTCTTAGATGTGAATTGCATGTTTTCATGCTAACAAGAGGCAGTCTTCAAAAAGGCAAAGGGAATCTATAACCTTTTGATCCAGAAGGAGGGCATGCACCTTGAAGGAGAAACATGGCAGAAGATGAAGCTCATATTGAAGAGGAGCGTAATTTCAAAAACACTTTCTATTCAATGGCAAAGAACATGAGTTAGCTGGTTTTAAGACTAGAGAAAGCAGAGGACATAAATCCAGAAGTACAAGGTTCAGCACATGGGAATGGTGGAGAAGAACCCCCTCCTTCTCATTCTAGTAGTGAAGGTTCTCCTTCCTCTCACCACCATAGTTAGAGAAATCCAAAGGATGCATCTAAGAAATCTTTTTTAAAAATTAGATGTTAAATTTGATCTTCTTATGTTTAATGGTGAAATTAAAGCAGAGAAGCTTAATAATTGGATCAGGCAGATTGAGGTTTATTACAGGACACATCAAATCGTAGAGAATGAGGCGAAAATCCAGCTGGCCTCTCTACGATTGGGCAGCATAGCTCTTGTTTGGTGGGAGATAAAATTTCAGATCAGTAAAAATGTGGGTAAGCTCTTTTCCTCATGGTCTGATTTCACTTCTGCATAAAAGGAACAATTTTATCCCTTAGGATACAAACAAAAAGCTTTGATGAATTAGCAATATTTAAGGCAAGGCAAAGGGAAGAATGTTCAGATTTTTACAGAAGAATTTAGGAAGCAAGCACTAAATTGGGGTATTGCACTTGATGCACCTGAAGTTGTAACTAAGTATATTGGCTCACTACATAGTTATATTAGGCATTCATTGTTATTGTTTGAGCCAACCACTATTGATTCAGCGAGCGTAAAAGTAATTCATATTGAGAACATGGTCAAGAATGAAAGAGAGGATCAGTCCAGAAAGCCATCGTTCAAACCTTCCAATGGCAAAGCCAAAGCGAAATGGAAAGGGAAGGAGAAGAAAACAGTAGCAACCAAAGAAGGAGAGCGGCCTTATTGCAATCACTACAAGAATAAAGGCCACGATGACAATCACTATTAGAAGCAGCACCCAGAAAGGGGTCCAAAGAAGTATGGAGGAAAATGGAAGTAGAAAACAGTGGAAGCGGCACAGCAAGACCTTGGATCAGATTCAGAATATGAAGCATTGGTCACAGCAGCGAGAACAAAAGGTACCCTTAAACCTCCTGTTGAATCTAAATCGCATGAAAGCACCAGTTATGTAGATGAGTACCTTTCGAATGATAGAAAAAGAATTGAATTATTTCATGTCAGAGTTGTAGTAAATCATACCAAGGTTGAAACTCTGTTTGACACTGGGTCCCAAGCAAACTTAATTGTAGAATCCCTGGTAAAGAAGCTTGGCTTAGAGCCAAAACCACACCCGAAACCTTACCCACTGGGATGGATACATGATAAACCGAAATTGAATGTAACCCAGTAGTGCAAGGTCAAATTTGTGATTGCATCTAAGCTAGTAGATGAAGTAGAGTTGGATGTAATACCACTCGATATCTATGGCATGGTATTAGTGAGCCCATACCTGTAAGACAGAAAAGCAGTCTTTTTCCGCCATGAGAATAAATATCACATCACCAAGGATGGGGTAGAATACATAGTGCGGGCTCATCAAAATAAAATTAATGCCAACCACCTCGTAAGTGCTAGGTAAATGAAAATACTGGTGAATTCTAGTAAAACATGCATGCTTATGGTTACAAGGGAGAAAGAGGCTGAATTCGTAGATGCATTCCAAGGCTATGATGCGAAGCATAAACAGGAATTGACGTAATTGATTTCTAATTATACTGAATTGTTTCAGGCGCCGAAGGGATTACCTCCGAAGAGGGAAATCCAACATGAAATCCATTTATTGCATGATGCCCCTCTACCAAATATCGGCATGTACAGTATGTCAGCGATTGAAATGGAGGAGATCAAGAGGTAAGTGCAGGAATTGCTGGACCAAGGCGTCATCAAGCCAGGCTCCTCTCTATGTGGTTCACCGATTGTTCTAGTGCCAAAGAAAGACGGCAGCTGGAGGATGTGTGTGGACTACCGCACGCTCAACAAGATATGGGTGAAAAATCACTATCCCCTCCCACACATAGATGAATTTATTAGACAAATTAAAAAGTGTTGTTTCTTTCACAAACTTGGATTTGCACAGTGGCTATAACGAGGTTAGAATTGTGTAGTACGACATGTAGAAAACCACTTTCAAGACCAAGCAGGGGATGTTCGAATGGATGGTGATGCCAATCAGGCTTTGCAACACTCCAGCCACCTTTTTGCGGGTTATGAATGATATGTTTTAGCCTTTTGTTGATGAGTTTGTTCTCGTGTATTTAGATGATATACTAGTTTTTAGCAAGAGTTGGTTTGAACATGTAAGTCATGTAAAGAAAGTGCTTTATGTGCTGAAGAAAGAAAAACTCTTTGTAAAATTTTCGAAGTGTGAATTCAGGAAAACATCTTTGGGTCACCTAGGTCATATTGTTGGTCATGGTCAATTAAAAGTTGATCCCTATAAAGTTGAAGCAATTGTAAATTGGCCTAAACCTCCTAGTATAACCGAGGGTTGTAGCTTTTTAGGTGCAATCCAGTTTTGGAGGAGATTTATTTCTAATTTCTTTGTTATTACAGCACCTTCGCACACCTTGAAAAGTGTGAAACAGGCCTTCCCATGGCAGGAAGACCTTAGAAGTCCTTCAAAACATTGAAGGAAAAGATTAGCACCACACTAGTCTTAGCCTTACCTGATCTCCAACAACCATTTGAGATCGAAACCGATGCCAACGGTTATGCCATGGGAGCTATACTGATGCAACAAAAGAAGCCAATTTGTTACCATTCCTAGAAGTTTTCTCAAGCTGTGATAAACTATCCCACCTATGACAAGGAGCTTTATGCCTTGGTGAAGAGTGTGAAAAAGTGGAAACACTACCTGATTGGAAAGGATACCATCATTCATATAGATTATCAGCCCTTGCAGTACATTCAGACACAAACCAAGTTGCAATAATCTCATCATTTCAAGTGGATGGGCTTCCTTCAACAGTTTCATCTAGTAATAAAGTATAAGAAGGATAGTAGCAATAAAGCGGCCGATATTCTATCTCACCCTCTTATTTCTGCTTCTGTTATTTTGCATAATGCTTCATTATCTTTTGAAAGTTATGTTGAACAATATGCTAACGATGATGACTTTAAGGAGGCTTATGCAAAACTAACGCATGGTTCATAGGTGGACAACTATCACTTGTAGAGGAAATTGTTGTATCACCTTGGTAAATTATGTATTCCCATAGGAGAAAGAGTACATGTAATTTGAGAGGCCCACACCTCTCTTGTGTCTGGACACTTTGGTGTCAAAAACACTTTATGTCATGTACAAAGATTTTCTTTTTTGCCTCTAATAGAAAACTTGGGCTCTACACACCACTCCCTATTCTGATTCGTCCATGGGAAAGTGTGTCAATGGACTTTCCAGCAGGTTTTTTTGTCTAGGAAGAGTCACGACTATTTGTATGTTGTCATTGACCATTTCAGCAAAATGTGTATTCTTATGCTTTGTAAAAAGCATATTACTATAAAGCAGACTTCTTCTCTTTTCTTTCAGCATTGTTTGGGTCCAATTAGGATTACCCACATCAATTGTGTCAAATCGGACTCTCACTTCCTTGGAGAGTTTTGGACCAGCCTGTGGAGGATGATGGACACCAAATTGAAAAGAACCACGGAATTTCACCTGCAAACTGAGGGACAAACAAAGGTTGTTAACCATACCATGGTACACTTATTACAAGGCTATTGTGGGAAACATCCCAAGTTATGGGATGAAAATATCCCCTATATACAACATTCCTACAACCAAGCAATTCATTCATCTACGCAGTGTTCACCATTCAAGACATGTTTTTTTTACTTGCCAAAGGACCCTTTTGATATGGTCTTTAGAAGGGAAGATGTCTCTAGTGGATGTAATGATAGGGACAAAGCTCAGTAGTTCATTTAGAAAATCCAATTGATTTACCAAGCAATGAAAGAGCAGTTGGAGAACAGTCAAGCCTGTTACAACGCTCGACATGATAAACACCAAGTCGACCATCGATTCCAAGTGGGAGACAAGGTGTGGTTCCACATCAACAAAGATAGGATGAAGGGAGAAGTAGAGAAGTTGCAGGAAATCCGCTATGGACCATTCACCATATTGGAGAAGACTGGCAATAATGCCTTTCGTCTTGACTTGCCAGTATATATACCGATGTACTCAGTAGTGAATGTGGAGAACCTAAAGTTCTCTAAACCACCTTTGATCATGAACACTGATTAGGTAGGCACAGTTCCTATAGTTGATGATTTTGCACCAAAATATCTCAATGAATTTCCCGAAGACATCATCCTTGATAGAAGAACCAAGACTTCATGGTGAGGAGATATAGAATACCTTTGAGTTGGATTCAACGGAATGCACCCCAACAATGCCAAATGGCTAGAGAAAGAGAATGTGAGGAAATAGTTCCCCCACTTTCCAATTGACTAATGAAAAGCTTTTGGTGGTCCAAAAGCTCCTCAATAGGGAGGATTGATCCAGGTGGATGTTCAGATACAATGGCATGGAAAAACTCAGAAAATCAAAGTCATTGGAAGGAAGTCAACTTGGGAGAAGAGCGTAGATCTTGTCATCATGATTTCAACGGTACGAAAGGCACTTCAATCCGAGTCCAGATGATGAAGTTATCACATAGGGAAGGTTGCTTTGATCCTTAAGAAAATGAGGATTTTTCCTTTGAAAAATGGATTTAAGCCTTAAAGGCCAAATCGCAATCAGAGGACTTGTGGAGGAGGAATTAAAAGTAGTGCAGTGGAACCCCCAATTGTCGATCTCCGATCAAATCGGATTGGCAGACTTGAGGCAACCGGATTGGAAGTCTTTTATATCTATATATATATATCTATATATATATATATATATATATATATATATATATATATATATATCTATATATATATATCTATCTATATATATATATATATATATATATATATATATCTATATATATATATATATATATATATATATATATATATATATATATATATGTATATATATATATATATATATATATATATATATATATTGTCGAGCAAGCAAAGCGAGCGACGATAACACGATCGGCAAGATCGTTATCAGGACACGGGAGCTGTATATGAGTGGGACACTAATGTGATCAGCCAATGTCAATATCGGCGATCGGCAATCGACGGTCGTCATTTCCCTAGTTATAGGGCCTTAGGGATAGCAATACGTCAATTTGTGACCTCAGGTCAAACTCGATATGTAAATGTACCTGATTTCATGTTTTTTGAAGTTTGGGTAAATGGCTTTGGGGTGGATTTTTAGTGTTTTTATTATTTTTGAGGTCCTATTGCCTCAATGATTAAAATACCATTTTAAGAGGCGGTTACGCCTGCCAATACTTCCATGTTATCAGCTTCCATTGTGAACCAGGAAAGCCCCGATTTAAATGGGATTCTGTTCGAAACCCATTATAAAAACATGATCCATAGAAAGAGAAAGGAGGAGGCATTTTTGTTACAGCATGTTGTTTCGTTGGTAGTAGGCTAACAGAGCATCTTTGCCTATGTTTAGACAATTTTGCATGACTCAAGCCCCTTTCATTGTTGCGGATGCTTTGGTGCTGCTTACCTCTCCATATTAGGCATCCATTTCAGAGCCATATTTCAGATTGGAGGTATAAGCCTCTTGTGGACAGTTGATGAATGTAATTCTTTTCTTTCATGCCATTTAATAAGAAAGGCCTCCCCATTTTTGACCTGGGCCCAGAGACGTAGCCTGAATTGGATGAACTCCTTTATCAAGCCTTAGTGTCTTCTTTTGGTTTTTTTATGTGTTTACTTCTTCTTTTCTTATGTGCACCTTTCTGTGTTAAGTTGCAAATTTGGCATGTGATTCTTTTCTATACATCTATATAAGCAAAAACACCCTAGATCAACCATTCCTAATAGTTGAAAACAAACATCAATATAACATTCAGAAAACCAAAGGCAAACCTACGTTATTAACAATTTTTGAAAGAAACCATTATTATTAACAAACAAAAGGTAATCCTGACTATTGTTTAACTGGAAAACAAAGAATGCCTACCAATTCAAATTGAACAACATCAAAGAGGTAGATTGTAAATGCTGAAAGAAATTTGAATTCAAGATCAATCCACACCATTCTTCATGCAAAGCAGATTAAGAAACACAAAACTCTTTTAACAATTTTTCACTAATTCTATCCAACCCACCTTGATGCACTAGAGCTTTGAGGAGATTAGAATTTGGCTTACTAAAAGCATCATCACACATTTTCAAGTGTGTTTATAATGCAAATAAAATAGACCTAATTTAAATATTTCCACTCTCTCTCATACTGTAGCAATTATCTTGTTTTTGAAATAAATAACACCTAGAAGAAAACACATCAAATGAATATTCAAAAGATGAATCTGTCAATTCAGGAGTTACCATTTATCTAAAAATGTATGCATTACTGCAAGCTTCAAAATCATAGAGGTCTTCCAATAATGATAAGTAGTGCAGGCAGATCGAATTCTCAAGCCCTCAACACATTTTGGGACCAATGCAAGCATTCAGAACTAGAATAATTTCGATGGATAAAAAGCACACCAACCCCTATAGCTTGACATCGGATACCTTATGCATCCTTCATCACAATCATTAGGGTAGAGGTGACAAATCGAAATTAGTGTGATATTACAAAACTCAAGTTCTAGCTGAATCAAAAGATACATGGTCATCGCCTAGAGAAACAAAGTCTCATAAGCCAAAGTATAAATCAGAACGAGCAATTCAAATTGCACAAAATATTTTCAATATTATATAGCATGCATATACATTATTGAAAGGAAGAACAATAGATCAGTGTCCTATCATTTTTCATACAAATTCATTTTATACCAGGTGACAATTTCCACAAGTAAAGTAAAAAGAGATCATAATGAAAATTACTTTAAGGGACCCTATGGATCTAACATTAAGCACACCACATTACACTATAAATGAAAAATTCAATATACTCACTAAATAAATCATAACATAACCTAATCTTATCACATCATAGTGGTGTCGAACTGGTCTGGCAGCCAACCAAGCCAGCTCACAATCTTTGTCAATGATTTAGTTCACGCAAATATTATAATCATAAAATGTATAACATAATTAAACAGAACCTAGCGTTAAGTTCTTCGATTAATATTTGAAAGCTCAGTCTCTACATGGTGGAGGAAACTATCATACTCCAGCAAATAGAGGGAGTGATCCATAGATTGACTATACTCGCATAATGTTACATTGGGACTGTCTCTCCTCAAGATGAAATCCATCATTCTGTTTACTTAGGTATTTACATTACAAATTGGGATATTAAAATGGAAATCGGATACAAAAGGAAAAAATTGCAAATCATAACAATTTTCCATGGGTAAAAGTTAGATCTAGTTCTCATGCAACCAAATTACAAATCGTAACAATTTTCCACAGATAAAAGCCAGATCTAGTTCTGGTGCAGCCAAATTTCAAATAGAGGAGTTGAATCTGATACATGAGGGACTGTTTTGGTAAATGGAACCTCTTTTATTGGTTTATGACTAATGGTGAAAACTAAGTGCAATGTTGACCAATAAGAATTTCCAAAAATATCCTCAAACTGATATTCAAACTGTCGAGTAAGCAATGTCCTCCAAATTTGAATAATTGAAGTAGTCTACGCATTCTTTGGCTCTAGTGGAGTAATGTGAGTGAAGAAAATTGATGCATGGTGTAGCATCCCTTAAGAGTGCGAGGAGTCTATAATTGATAATAAACTGATGCAAGAATCCTCATGGGTGTAGGAATCCTAATTGGTGCAGGAATCTGATGCATAATATAAGAAGGTGAGTACAGGACCAAGGATTTTTGGCATATGCATAAAAAGGTAATCAACTAAGTTTAAACCTGAAAACACATGAACTATTATTAATGATTATTTTAATGTTTAAATCTAGTTAAAACAAGGAAATCATAGAAAATACTAAATACTTACTTTATTGTTTTCAAGAACGCACAAAACCACGACAATAACCATTCAAACTAAACAAAAGCATGAGGGATTTATGAGTTAAAGGTGATATAAATAAAGAAAAAAAAAAAGCCTGACAGTATCGTATGCACCAAACAAATACCGTATTCCCAAGTTATGACCCCGGGAAGTTGGCTACCTAACTAACCCTAACGAGGCTCACAAACTCTTGGAATTCCATCTCCTAGGGTTAGTTTTTTGGTTGTTTAGGGTTTCCCTTTGTTGTTCAATAATAAAAATTCCCTTGAGCCTAATTGTAACATACTTAAGAGGTGTGTATCCACCATATCTCTTATAAGAGATAAGCTACCATCAACCAAGCTATTTTATTCCCATTTTGTATGTAAGCATATTTCAATTCTTTAATGTTAATGAAATAATTTTTTCTTTTTGCTACACCTTTGTGTTTATGTTTAGATATGTGTTTTGTTGCATTCCTCCATTAGTTTAGATAAGTGGCATTAGATTAGTCTACTCTTTCTCTATTTTTCTTTGCATTTCCCCAACAAGTTCAGGTTATAAGGAGTTAGGGCTTGAATTGGTTGAACCTTTTCAAGACCAGCCTCACAAACCCTGATGGCCTCCCATGGAGTAAGAAAAGAAAGACAAGGGAACATGAGATCCTTTCAAAATATTTCTTGAAGAATCCCTCTAGTGATAAAAGAACTCGATGATTGATTAATTTTCCCATTTCCTTCGACTGTTACCCATAGGTGACACATCGTCATCCAGTAGCCACTTTGGAGGTGCCACTCTCTATAAGGTACAAGTCAAATTTTACACTCCCATATTTGAAGGCCATATAGATGCATGTGTTGCAGATAGATTGTTCAATTTTTTGGAAGGATATTTTTTGGTTCAATCAAGAAAATATTACTTTTTCACTCCTTAAAGTTGCCTCCATATCAAGGACTAGTGGGAATCCTACTGTGAACAAAAGGATGAGAGAGAACACTTGTTTTTTTCAGCTGCACCCACTTGGAACTCTTTTTGAGGCACCATCAAGGAATAATATTACCCTTTTGGGAGCTATGAAGAAAAATACATAAATTGGACGATGTTGTGGCATGGAAGGGACCAAGACATGCCAAATTTCACAAATTTTTTTCATACCCTTTGCACGAAGTTGGGTATAAATGATTCTGAGAGGCATTTGGTACTCAAGTATTATGGTTGTCTACACAAGTACATCCAGGGTGAGATGGAGTTCTTTGACATAACCTTGCTTGACACTGGCTATTGATACATTGTTAAGATGAAGTAGAAATTTTATTATAAGAAGTGAGACTTTAGATATGTGAATCCAATACAAAGGAAAGGCGCCCCAAACTACCAAGCTAGGGAGACCCAGGACAACCTACCGAAGCCGCAAGAAATGAACAACACAACAAAGACAAAGAATGACATAGAAAAATGGTTTGAGTTCCATAAGAACTGCAATGTTCTAAACCAACTTACAAAAATATAGAAACGATAGATCAACGACTTCAAAATAAACCTCTTTGAAGGGGAACCCTCCTTTACATTACACAAATGAAAAATTCTTGGATGATACAAATGACTAAACCTCCTTTCTATATATAGGAGTCTAAGGGGTTAAAATATAATGAAATTCGACATATAACAAGAATAATATAAGGGAACAATTATAACAATAGTGGGCTTCTATGGGGCACACTGATAATAATATGGGGGCCATAGGGGAACAATAATAAGAATAAGGGCTAAAATGACAATAGTAATGGGGGAATCACTAGTATTATAGGGACCTAACATAACCCTCTCCTTCAAAAAAGTGTTGTCCTCAATGCTTGAGTAGTTCTAGATGCTTTTGTATAAAATTCATTTCCTCCCATGTGGAAGCTTCATCAGGTAAGTTCTTCCACTTGATGAGATGCTCCGAAATTGACTGATTTCATAACTGTCGAGTTCTTATTTCTATGAGTGCTTCAGGTTCCAATATTCTTTTTCCTTCCTCATCAATTTTTGGCAATATTGTTTGAACTGAGATCTTGTCACCTATAACCTTGTTTAAACATGAAACATGGAAAACTTGGTGAACTCGGGAAGCTACAAGAAGCTCCTATTTGTATGCCACAATACGAATATTTTTCAACACATTATATGGACCATAATAATTTGGTGATAATTTATTATGGTTCTTAGCTTGCTTGAGGGAAATTTGTTTATATGGTTGTAATTATAGGAATACCCAGTCACCTACATTAGAACTTATTTCACTACGATGTTGATCTTCCTGTTGTTTCATTCTATTCTGGACCAAAGTGAGGTTATCCTTTAAAAGTTGGAGAACTTGTTGTTGATGCTGGATGTGATATTCCACTTCTTGAACCTTATAATTTTCTCTTAAATATGATGTGATGGATGGTGAATGATATCCATAAAGTGCCATAAATGGGGTCATTTTTGTTGTAGTATGGAAGGAAGTGTTATACCACCATTCAGCGAGAGGAAACCATTTGACCCATTGTGTCTGTTTATCAAAGACAAAGCAATGAAGATATACTTCAAAATATTTGTTTACTATCTTAGTTTTCCCATCAGATTGAGGATGATGTTGGCTTAGGGAGTCCTGACCCAAGTTCAGATTTAGTTACATCAACCAACAAATCCCTACACTACTGGCCCTTTTGGCAATGCTAGAGTCTCACCTGAAGCAATATGAGGGGATGCTAGAACCAAGTTTCTGAATCTAGAGACTAATGTGATGTCTTTTAGTGCCCCCGATTTGCCTTTGCACAGATCGATAAGCCCTTAGGGCTCAGTACTTCAACTTTGTTAAAACAACCTTCATACCTTCGCAAAGTTCTTCGATCAACCTTTGCGGACCCTTAGCACTCGATCTATCCACTTACATGTATTAGAGAACAACCCTAAATTAGTGTTCACATAGATCTACTTAAGTTATTTCGTAAAAATAATAGAATTCATCAAAGTCTTCGCGGAAGTACTTAACATGCATTGCGTACATCTATTAAGACTTATTTAAGAGAAATCATTATTCCATAAACACATTATGCATTGACAACATATAATATTAACTACATTAATAGAAATAAGCAGATATGCACATGAATTCTTCGGTAACTTTCTTTATTGATATTCAGTTCAGATTTACAAACTCAAAACTACCCTACGCACTCAGTTGTAGGGATCTGTGCACTTAGTTCGGACTCTACCTGTACCTCTACACACTTAGCTATAGAGCCTTCTCCTATCTAACCTGCTTCTCTCCTCTAACACTTCTATTCTATTGACCCATTACTAACATGATCTCCTTGAGACTCTCTAAGCACACCTATTTATATCCTTTTTTATACAATCCCATGGTCCGCGTACCATAGGTGGCTCTCAAAACTAACTCAAAATTTACATAAATAAGTGGCTAAAACCCCTTTGACTCCTAGTCATCTACGCGCTCCACATTCACAAATCACAAAGACCTTACATTAGTTACAAAATATGTCAAAACTTGGGTTATCTTATCCCCAAAACTGAACCAGGGTACCCCATGCCAACAGACCGCCAACACAAAGATTGTGGCTAGCTCTCGAGTCACTGGCTGGTGCTGCAATCTTGCTACGAACATCCCCCAACTCTATATGGATCACGATGACCTAGGAAATGCTCTGAGTTGCTACATGATTGACTTCCTTAGCTAAATTTTTTGTAGTTGGTCCTTCTACGACTAGCCTCATTGTCTGTTGTGTCTACTACAAGCCCTTCATCTTATCCTGAATAGTGGTCATGACTTGATAACCCTCCTCTAACTAAGGCTACAACCTGGCCTTAATCAAGACCTCCTTCTTATGGGCTTCCCCTACCTACACTAAGCTGCTTTCCCTCCTTTATTTTGGCTAGGCACTGCACTAGTGCTATGGAGAGTTTCATTGTCGTAACTTCATCAAACTACCCTTGCAACTCCCTTACTTCCATATTCAGCATCTGCAAGTTCAGATCCTCCTACATATTTGTCACCAACTCCATTTCTTGCTCAAATAATGTTGTCAAGTTAGAAATTATGGCATCTAGAGTGGCCACTCCTTCTTTTATTGCGGCTTCGTGCTACTCCTAGACCTCAGGTGAAGTCATGGGTTGCAAGTTTAATTGCAGCTCAGTGATCTTCATGTTGACTTCAAACTGAACTCAGTTAACCTCAACTTTGGCTTTGCGCACACTAGTAGCTAGTTTTATGATATTTTCTTTTGTCTCTACATCCTTGAGAATATGAATCTTAGGCACTATCCTATATGCCTCTACGACTGTTGACTCCAATCATGAACTGTGCACCTATAACATCTCCTTCTCATTCAGAACTTGCATATTTTCATCGAACAACTACTGATTATTGACTTTGATTTCACTGACATCATTGAGTGCTCGTTGTTCCCTGATGCGAAGACCTTGCATGAATCTCTATAGCAATGCATGTAGTGACTCAAGTGATATCGCAGCAAGGTTCAGGACCATTTTTGTGACCTTGTCAAGGACGGTGCGTTGTTCCTCAATGTCAGCATGGACTGAACCTTCAGGCAAGGGGAAAAATTTCACATCCTGTGGCTAGGCCATCTCCATGGCTATACTTTTACCCCATGTCAAACTACCTTGGGCACCACTCGCCTTCCCAACATCTTCTTGGATCTTGGTTGCTTGGAGATGCAACTGTCGAAGATCCTTCTAAACTCCTCCCAATGTTTGCATGTACTGTTGTTCAAACTGTTGCAGTACTTCCATTGTAATGTCCCTGACTTTATCACTGATCTCATCAAGATTGCTTTCTGTGAGCACCATGGGATCAACCTGTTTTTTTTAAGCTTTTTTCTTTTTCCGCCATCGACCTTGCTACTGCAATTCACTCCTTTTCAAAATGAAGGGGTTGCGCTACCCTTCCTCACCTCTGCCACCTTGTCCTGTAAGCTCTTCTATTTATGTTTCCCATGAAGGTGACTTATCACCTTTCTGGGACTTGCACAACTCTTGTTTTTCCTTCTCCTTGGCAGTGCATTCCTTCTCAACATGAGCCTTCTCGGTAACGTCCTTCTTTTTCTATGCAACTAGGTTCTACACAGCCTAATTATCTGTCTCCTACCTTTTCTTTGCGACATCACTCTCCGCACTCGTGCTTGGCCCAAAAACTAGATCCGAAGAGGCATGCCATTATGTGGGTCATCTTACTACCACCTCTTGTACATCTATTTCCATAAAAAATATCGAAAGTCATGCCACTTCTGTGTTGGATCCTTCCACGCCTGGATATACATCATATGGAAGTTAGTCTTGAATGTTGTGTAGGATGACAGCTAAATGTACAAGGTTGGGGACAACCTTGGACACTAGTTAATAGCCATGTAGAGACTTGATCCCATCAGGACCCAGACTATTTTCTCCTATGTGATCTGCATGGGGTCCCCAGTACACCATAAGGAGGAAAATTGCACTACCTCCGGCAATCCTTCCTCAAGCGGAGGCAACTAGTTTTCCTCTGGAAGTTCCCACATGACAAGTACAATCAATAACAATAACCAAGTGTAGTGAAATGACTTTGTTTCTTTTTGGACCTCTTAGTAGTTTGTGGGGAACTCCTCGCAGGGGTATCTAGACCAATTGAACTACACGCCCTTCGTGCACTGTGCAGCTAGGGACATGACGGGCACCGAAATACATACGCATAGCATTTCCTCATCACCATCCCTACTAAGATCTGAGTGGCCAATGGAACTACGGGGTCAAAGATAGATAAACTTGAATACCTGCCCAACTTCTTTATGACTTCCTAATTTTTCTTCATTCTTTTGCAAGGTCTTGCTCCCCCATCTTTCTGCCAAACTCCTTAGCGGGGTTCAACCCTTTCTATGACAAATATGTCATTCTATAAATTATCATGTCTATAATGGGTATAGGCCCTCCTAGTGTACACAACCATTGTGCACCAATGTTAGAAGCTGTCGCACATAGATGGTGTTAATTGGGGTGTGGTGATAATGTGGCACCCATATCAAGTTGAGAAACCATGATTTCTCAACACCACATACCCATACCTCTGTTTCTAGTACTATGACACTAGTCTCTTCATAATAAAATTGCTTCATATATTTTTCCATTGCCAAGCGTAGCAACTTTGTGTGATCCACGAGGTCCCAATCCTCCATCTTCAATAGTGGGACTCGTGTGAGAATAGGACCTTCAAACAGGACTTGCTTAGGTAGCTGGGGCATGGAGATGGTGAATTTCTTAGAGTTTGGTTCCTTTGTGATTTTCTCCTTTCCCTTTATCGAAGGGATATACACAAGTAGCTTCGTTATAGGTTCTAGTCCTTTGATGTCAATGTCTTATGTTCCCTAGCCTTCTTCTGCCTCTAGGTCCACTAGCTTCTATTTATCTTTTGTTGGTTGCTTATCTTTCTTCTATATTTGTGTCATGATATGCTTCCTTGGGGAAGCATGTACTTGCACCAACTTTTTCTGCTTCTCCTTTGCTGCAGGTTGCTTCTCTTTCATGGCAGGTTGTTTGTCTTTCGCCATGGTCTGTTTCGGCCTAAGTGACCTCAGTACCGTGGGAACTGTAGGCATAGCCTCTATGCTGGGAGTGTCAGATACAGCTGCTTCCGAACTCAAGGTTTCGACAGGGTTGGTGGTAGTCATCCTTTCCAGAAACAACTCATGGGCTTTAAGAGAAATGTTTGTGTGTGCCAGGAATTTCTCCCAAAACATTCAGCTCATAAGCGACAGAAAAAAAAAAAATTCAACAACAAATCTAAGAGTGCAAAGTGTTCTCTGTTGGACCGAGATGCGTAATTTATAGGGGGATTTGAATACAAATCTTACCATTCCCCCAAAATTTTGACAATATATGTTATGTTGGTGGCATATATTCAAAGAGTTTTGTGTTAAATGCCACCAACCCACTCATCTTAACCGTCCTTTGGCTATCAAGCATGAATAGTGACTCCAATGGTCACTTTTTTACTATGCTACACAACACCTCCCTCCATGGCACGGTTTCCTGCACTCTTCTCCCCATATTGCATCTTTATTATCTTCCTCACAGCTCGCCTGCTATATAGTCTTCCAAACCTAGAAATGTATTTTATAGTCTCGCACTCCCTTGAAACTGCCTGGAGTACTAAGACTATCCTACCACCATATAATCATTACACAGGATCCCCTGTATAAAACTTCAACGCGTTCCCATTCACACTTCTTAGAAAATGTTATCCATTTAGCTTTGTGGGCTGAGTTGCGCCTCCATCTGTAATTTCCTTGATAATATATGGCCCTAGTGAATGCATCTAGAATTTACCAAAAAAATTAGTGAACTTACTATCATATAAGAGTACAAGATCATTTACCTTGAATGTGCGGAGCTTGATGTGGCGATCGTGCCAGGATTTTTCACATTCCTTCTATACTTGTTGATGAAATCCTGCCAAAAATCAATCGTCTTCGAGCTCCATCAGAAACATGAGCCATCCTTCCAAGGCCTCACGATCCACCATACCTATGAGCATTGTTATGTGTAGGCTAGGCATAATATACTCCATTGGCATTACAGCTTCTACACCATATACCAATTTGAATAGCGTTTGCCCTATCAGCTTCTTGGAGGTAGTCCTATAAGCCCATAGCATTGTAGGTATGTGCACATCCTAGTCATTTCATTGTGCATTGCAGATCTTCATTAGCACGTTCTCCAAAATCTTGTTGAAGGCTTCAACAGTTCCATTGGCCTGTGGGTGATACACTCTACTCTTCTGATGTTAGACCTGGAATTATTTAGTCAACACGCTAATCATTTCATTTAGAAAGTGTGTACCTCTGTCGCTCATCAACACTTTCGAGCAACTGAATCTGGTTAAGGCATACCCAAACAAAAACTTTGCTACTATAGCCCAACAATCCTTAACTAGTTGTGCCTCTACCCATCTAGTTAGATATTCTGTCATGGTGATGATATAGCCCACACTAGTTTTCTTCCCTAGGGGCTGAATTGGCCCAACAAAATAAATAAACCATTTTTCAAAAGGCTGCAAAGATACTTGAGGTTATAATGTAAATTCATCCCTTTGCTACAATTTTCCAGTTCTTTAACATGCATCACATGCCTTACAATACACCTTGGAATCCTTGTGCAATGTTGGCCAACATAGACCTGCTCACAAAATATTTTGCGCATTCGCCTTTCCTACATAGTGTCCTCCTGCAGCCCCTTCAAGAGCTTCAGCGAGAATCCTATGTCTCTCAAAATCTGGCAAATATATTCACAATATTTCATCTGCACCCATCTTATACAGATGTCCCATAACAACTGAGAAATTTGTTGTGCGCACTATGAGCTCCTTCTTTTGCTAACTTGTATACCCTTCTGGTGTCATCCCTGTAGTGAAGAAATGAATAATATCTTTAAAATTGTTATATGCTATGCGCACAACAATGAGCTGCGCATATGGAAAACCTTCCTCTAGATTATTGGGCTCCTCTCCTATTTTGATCCGCGACATATGGTCAGGTCTTGCATTCAACCTCCCTGGTCTCACAACTATTCCAAATTCATACTCCTAGAGTAGGAGCAACCATATGTATATCTCCTCCCCCAACACAAGCTTATTGACCAGGTATTTCAAGCCAGAATGATCCGTGTACATCTTGAAATTCCTTCCTAAAAAATAGTGCAAGAATTTTTGTAGTGCATATACAGTGGTCAGTCCTTTTCATTGAGTCGTTGAGTAATTCTTCTCAACCTTTGATAATTTCCTACTCACAAAGGCTATAGGATGGTCCATTTCTCCTTCACTGGCTTGCATTAACACTGCACCCAATGTAATGTAAGAGGCATCCACATGTATGTGAAATTCCTTCTTCCAATCTGGGAATACCAAGATCAATGCAGTGACCATATTTTCTTTCAATACATCTAAGCTACGCTAACATTCTTCATCCCAACATAATGGTGCATCCTTCTTCAGTAGTTTCTCCATGGGCATGGTAATTTCAGCATACGCTTTGATCAATTTTTTGTAATATCATGTATGTCATAGTGTCGCGCGCAACTGCTTTATTTTCCTTAAGGCTTCCAAATTCACAATAACTATAATTATTGCAGGGTCCACCACTAGCCCTTTCTTGCACACCACATGACCTAGCAAGATCCCGAAAGGAACACAAAATATAAATTTCTTCAAGTTCATTGCGATATGGTATCTGTGACACATATCCAACATTAGGCGCATACTTGCTACATGGCGCTTTACTAATCCAAACATTGTCAAGTCATCAAAGTACACTTCTAATAACTTATGAATGAACTCCTTGAACACTATGATGAATACATGAGAAAGAATCGCAGGCGCATTCTTGAGTCCAAATGGCATTACAATGTATTGAAAATAATCCAACTCCATCGCAAAGATCATTTTCCTCCTATCCTCAAGCGTGATCTTAATCTGATGATATCTGGAGAACTCGTCAGTGAATTAGTAGGCCTCCTACACTCCAAAATTATCTAACACTTCATTGGTAAACAATGTTGGGAATGCATCATGGACACACATATCGTTAAGCTTCCGCAAATCTATGAAAATCCTTATCTCACCCTTCTGCTTCTTCTCCTAAACCACCATCGATCTCACCCAATAATATTCCTCAATCGGTTCTATGATGATTGATTACAACATCTTATCTAGCTCTAGGAGAACCTTTTCTTTGTATTCAGGATTAAGGCAATATGCTCTCTATTTAATAGGTTTCACATCTGGCTTCAGAGTGATTTTCTTAATGCCCAAATCTCCTACTATGCCCTTCAAATCCAAAAACTTGGTAGGGAAAATATCCTAATATTTGCAGAGTAACTCAACAGCTTTGTCCACAGTAGCATCCCAATAATCTCCAATCTTTGCAAACTTCGATTCTACTTCAGTACCAATGTTTACCTGCTTTGTCTTCAACGGCGCGGTGATGTCTGGTTTGTCTATTTGTGGGCCCTCGACTTCACGATGCCCTTCTACCTTCAAAATGTTAATATTTCTTGGATATTCATCCTCCTGTTCAGTGGTTACATTATAGCATTCTAGTGCATGGTGCATTTGGGTGCTCCAATATGGTTGGACCCACTCCATAGGTTCTCTTAGTGTTCTGAAGATAACTACCTTAATCTCCTGTAGAGCTTCATCGATGGTTGTGAAGTCGTCCTCGAAACTGAAGGTCAATAAGGACCCTTCCCTCAATATATCCCACTCTGTGGTGCCATGGCGGAGCTCCGTTTCCAAATACCAGTTCATGGGAATTGTGTCCAAAGTTTGGCAGAATATGTGTACCCACTCCAGTTGTGGTTTTGTCCTACATGTTTTAGTTCATTTTTCCAAGTGGCTGAATGGATCATCCTTCCCGCTATATTTCTCAATCAATCTAGTGTTAGGACACCCAAACCGTAACCTCATCATTCTTTTGTAATATTGCCATCCATCA
The DNA here is from genome assembly GCA_031772625.1 of Pinus tabuliformis. Taxonomy (NCBI): domain Eukaryota; kingdom Viridiplantae; phylum Streptophyta; class Pinopsida; order Pinales; family Pinaceae; genus Pinus; species Pinus tabuliformis. The sequence continues at coordinate 683,220,334 of CM062809.1, forward strand.
AAGCTATCCTTATGTGTACTCCACCATCATGTAAGCGTAGTGAGCTGTACCAAATCTAATACTTGGAAGCGGTGATCCTCAAGCACTTCACGCTCAAATCCATCCAAAAACTTATGCACTTCAATTAAACCATCATAATAAGGTAAGTTCCTTACCTATGACGAAACACGGAGCAACGACTTTGTCATCATATTCCATCATAACATGGATACTAAATGATTATGCCAATGCTCCAACTCTTCATCTGAATCAGCGGTGCAAGAATTCTCTTGGTCCCTTGAAATCCATCCATTTTCCATCAAGTTGATCAAGTGCTAGCCTTGCACTATTTTTTGTAGATTTGATCCAGTTCATCCTAACTTTCTTCATAATTGCGGACTGGTTTAGTGTAGCATGCCCCTTCTACAGGGTTCAATGGCACTACAACCCGAGGTGATTTCCTTTCGAATGACAATGACCTCTTCTTTAAATTGATGACCCCATTCATATCAATGGCCCAGTCAATTCCTAGGAGTGCAGGGTATGTATTACTATCATCAATGATCTCTATCACCTCAAATTCGGCCATCACGCTTGCACCTTCAATATCAACAGTTACTCCATATAATCATCACATAGGGATTATATTCTGTTGGTTCGTGATTCTAAGTTTAATTTGATACTATTGTAGTGAAAGTCTCCCCATTCTTTCCCATGTTTTTTTTGGCAAAACGTTTGAGTTAGACCCTAGATCCAAAATGACCTGGTCCATCTCATAATCTCCTATCTGTGCGGTGAGCCTCATCTCGCACCCTGTTCTTGTCTTATGTTTTCCAATTTTTCTCACAACCCAGTGTCCATCAAGGACCTTCTCTTTGGTGGCGCATTTACTTATTAACTCCTGCAAGCCTTCCACAGCTTTTCTATCATGCAATAGTTTTATGCAAGTCTCCAAAAACATAATAAGAACATAGGGGTCAACCTCTACAGGTACACTGGTGTCTTGCACCTTGTCCTCACTTCCAAAGGTGGATGCCTCAGCGAAGCTTTTCTTAGCTTCCATAAATGTTTCCTCAGCATGTGCCAAATCAAAACCCAGTTCCTTCTCTAGGGCCTTGTAGACCCATCTGTCCTCTTCAGGCTATTTACCTTTATCATCATCGGTCGTTATTCCTCTTCTCAACAATATATTCATGCTTTGATCTTCCTTGTGGGGCTCAAATCTCATCATCAGTAAGTTCTGCATAAGTTGTTGAGGCGTTCTTCTCTTCCGTCTTAGCTATCAACACTAGGCATTCTTCTATAGTATGCTCAAACTTACTACAGTATTGATATGGCAGGCATGTTTGATTCTGACACTCCCTCACATAAAGCCTTGGCATCCCGCAGTTGTAACAGATAACCTATCCATGACCTCTACCAGGCCCTCCTCCTCCTTGGCCTTGTCCTCATCCTTAATAACCTTTGCCCACCCCTCCGATGCCCTTCTCTAGAGGCCAAGTTTCTTCTTGCATCTGGTATGTAGGTGTTCTTTCCATCATTAGCTCATAGCTTTGACAATGGTGCTCATCATGGCCCCTTATTTGCAGAATTTAAGGAACAACTGTTTGGGGGTCTGGACAAACTTTTGAAGCAAATGACAATTTTTCATCGCATGTTTCCCAGCAACCTGAAAAATAACGCACAATAACACAGCCCCCACGCTCAGCCCTATTGGAGCTTCTGGCCTCAAGGAAATCAGTCCCCCTCTTATAATATAATTTGGTTATATAGGATAGTGGTCTTTATCATGCCCCTGTCTCTTTCACTTCAGACACCAGACTTCCATGCACACCTCTGGTTTAGTCTCCTTGACTTTCTTCACGCTCTGCAATTCTAAGAATAGGCTCTGTAACTGAGAATGAATCTGTTGTACCCCTAAGGTCACATCCTCAATGGGCATTACATGCAACTTCATCATGATTTCCAAGGCTTTTTCATGTGTTCCTATCTTTTGTTGCGATAAAGAAATCTTCAGGTGGGGCAAAAGAGAAGCTATAAACCATTCGTGATGCCAACTATCTGTGAGCTGCATGTTAGCTTCTCGATTTTGAAATTTGAACCTTTGATATAATTCCCAAGGAATCTCATCAACCCTCATCATGATTTCCTTAAATCCAACTACTGACTGTGAATTAGAATTAGGCTTACTAAACTCTTTGTTTAAAGCAGCCTTAGTCTCTGCTAGCGATACAAGAGGATTATCAGAACAATACTTAATATACAAATCAATGCGTGATCTTGCAGAGTGATAACCAATTGTGCCTTCTTTATATTGTCATTAGTAATATGCAGTGTTATCCACATAGCATTCAAAACAAACCATAACTGTTATGTATCTTCACTTCCTATGCCTTTGAAAATCAGTAGCTTAATAGTGTTCACCATGTTGAATGGAGGTGGCAGAGGTGGAGGTGTGAGTGAAGGTGTATGTGGTGGAGATGGAGTGGATGGATGATATGTTCATAGAAAATCTTTTGTTATCAGCTAGACAACACTCCATGGTGAGGCCTATAACATTCCCTCATCGTTGCTCGAAGGAGGTCTGATCAACAAGCTATATTCAGGACCTGATCTCTCTCGATCTCTAAAAGGTTTTCCACTTTGTGTAGCTTCGAACATCAAGGCAATGTCATAACCCATTTTTCACATGACAACATTTTAATATAGGTATTCAAAGATCTTATAGACTTACCTTAGGGTCCCTTGAGAAATCCCCACTCTGCTTCGTTGTACCTGACTGAGGTATCAACTGCAAATTTTGTAACAAATCCTCCCAGAATCTAATTGAGCCAATTATCAACAACGAACGGGATCTGGTTTTTAGAGGCTTCTAATCGTCGCACTAATTCAGGAGTCCACACTATAGGATTGTGAAGCTTCCACCTTCCTTGGCTGGCTATTAGTTTAGTCAACCACTCATACAGTTCAATGGGAAAAGTGTAGAAGAAGATTTCATGTATCTTTGTATGCAATTACCTATTCAACCATTCTTCCTTTGATAGTCATGAATTCCTATTTTCTTGTGCCGCGAACTCATCAATATTTCGATCCAACCACTTTTCAATTTCTTTCTTGGTCAAATTCTGGTGATGCAACATCACACATCTCTTTCAACCAGATCTCGGTCTCAACAATGGAACCATTTGTTGGCTTAGGGGTTCCTGACCCAGGTTCAAAGTTAGGTGTGCCAACTAACAAATCTCTACACTACTAGCCCTTTCGAAAGCATCTTGCATAGTACAGGCTGCAATCTCAAACGAAGAAGTATTGTGGGATGTTAGAACCAAGTTTTTGCATCCAGAGACTAGTATGATGTCTTTTAGCACCTTAGATCTTCCTTCAGGAATATTGATAAGCCCTTAGGGCTCAGTACTGGAACTCTATTAAAATAGCCTTCAGACCTTCACAAAGGTTTTTGGTCAACCTTTGCGGACCCTTAGCAGTCAATTTATTCACTTACGTGTATCAGAGAACAACCCTAAATTAGCGTTCGCACAGATCTACTTAAGTTATTTAGTAAACATAACAGAATTCATTAGAGTCTTTGTGGAAGTACTTAAGATGCATTGTGTACATCTATTAAGACTTATTTAAGAGAACAATATGTCATTAGATCATTATTCCATAAACACATTATTCATTGACAACATATAATATTAAATGCATTAACAACAATAAATAAATATGAACAAGAATTCTTTGGTAACTTTCTTTATTGATCTTCAGTTCAAATTTACATACTCAAAACTAACCTACATACTCAACTGTAGGGGTATACGCACTAAGCTATGGACTCTACCTAGGCCTCTACATACTCATTTGTAGAGTTTTTCTTCTCCTATTTGACCCACTTCACTGCGATAACACTTCTCCTCTATTCACCCATTACTAAAATGATCTCCTTTAGACTCTCTAAGACACACCTATTTATATCCTTTTCCATACAATCCCATGGTCTGCAGACCATGGGTGCGTCTCAAAACTGACTCATACTTTACATAAAAAGGGTGCTGAAACCCCTTTGACTCCTAGTCATCTACATGCTCTGCATCCACAAATCATGGAGACTTTACATTATTTACAAAAATATATCAAAATTAGTTATCTTATCCCCAAAACTAACCCAGGGGACCCCATTCCCACAGATGATAAGATGAGCTATGAGCTAACTGAGTACTAAGACAAGAAAATAAAATGGGATCTCTATCGCTTACAATAATCTTTGGGTTTCCATGTAGCTTTTGAATTTTTTCCATAAATGCAGTAGAAACTATATTGCATTTAAATGGATGCGATAATAAAAAAAAGTCTGCATACTCAGTAAGTCTATCAACTACCACCATGATGACACTCTTTCCTTCATACTTGGGTAAACCTGTGATAAAATCCATTGAAACCTCCACCCAATGTTGGCCTAGAATGGATAAAGGTTGTAATAGGCCTGGGGTCTTAATTGTTTCAACTTTTTTTTCTTGGAAAACCAAATAGTCCACCACAAAGTTTTGAATATCCCATTTTAGGCCATCCCAAAAAAATTCCTTCTTAACCATGTGGTAACTTTTTAAAAATCTTGAGTGCCCTCCTAAGGGAGAAGTGTGCAATTCCATAAGAATCTTTTGTTTTTTTTGGGAATTCTTACATAGGTATAAGCGATCTTTATACCATAACGAATGATTTTTCCAGCTAAATGTATCAGATGTATTGGGATATTGTTGTAACTTTTGAATGAGTGCCCACTCGTCTTCATCATTCTTCCATTCATCCCTTGCTTCATTTATCCAATATGGTTGGATAATAGAAATTGCGCAAAGAAATGCTTCCACATCCTCATCATTTCTTGACATTGCATCTGCCACAAAATTTTGCTTCCCTTTTTTGTAGATGATTTCAAAGTCATAACCCAACGACTTTGTGACCCATTTTTGTTGCTCTTCTGAAGATAATCTTTACTCTAAGAAGTATTTAAGACTATCATGATCTGTTTTTACCTTGAAGAGTCTTCCCATTAGGTAGGGTTGCCATTTCTTAAGTGCATGTAGTATTGCCGACATTTCCTTCTCATAAATAGCTTTGTGTAAATACTTTCCTTTAATTGGATGACTTGCGAAAGCAATGGTTCTTTCTTCTTGCATTAAAACAACACCAATTCCATTTCATGAGGTGTCACATTCTACAATAAAGGTTTTTGTGAAGTCCATTGTAGCTAAGACCGATGCTTGGCACATTACCTCTTTAAGATGTTCAAAGGCCTTTGTTGCTTCTAGAGTCCATGAAAATGCATCTTTCTTCGATAATGTTGTTAGAGGTGCTATTATTCTCCAATAATTCTTTAAAAAACTTGCGATAATACCCTATCAACCTGAGAAATCCTCGCATATTCTTTATGGATGTGGGGATTTTCCCTTCGTTATTGGCTTTAATTTTGCTAGGGTCTACCTTTGGAGTTGTTTGCATATAATTGTTTTTCCTCCAATAGTTTGAGCACCCTGTCAACATGTTGAACATGATCCTTCCAAGACTTGTTGTAGATTAGTATATCATCAAAAAATACTAACATAAATTTTCTAAGGAAGGGTTTGAAAATGGAATTCATCAAACCTTGAAATGTAGAAGGTGCATTGGTAAAAGCCAAAAGGCATGACCAAAAATTCATAATTACCCTCATGAGTTGTAAATGATATTTTCATAATTTCCTCAGTCTTCATTTTGATTTGATGATATCTTGAACGAAGATCCAACTTAGTGAAGTAAATTGATCCATGCAATTCATCCAATAATTCATCAATGACAGGAATGGGAAATTTATCTTTAATTGTGAGCTTGTTGAGCTCCCTATAATATGGACACATGCACCATGATCCATCCTTCTTGTGAACCAATACTACTGGAGTAGAGAAATAACTTTGACTAGGTTGAATTATACCAGCCTCTAGCATTTATGCAACCATACGTTCAATTTCACTCTTTTAGGCATAGGGATATCTATAAGGCTTGATTTTTGGAGGAACACTTCCTAGAATCAAATGAATAGCATGATCGTGATCAAGAATAGGTGGGAGGCCTTTGGGAGTCTAAACTACCTTGGAATGATTACCCAAGACTTTTTTTTGATCTAGAGAAATAGATTATTTTGATGTGGGAACCTCTAATGAACACAATTGTGCAATTATGCCTTGTTGTTCTTTCTTTAGAAGATTTTTCATTCCATTAGAGCTAATTATCTTTCTCAGTTTCCCTATGATACCCCTTAATTCAACTTCCTTTCATTCAGCATAAAATTTCATGAAAATATCTTGAAAATTAAAAGTTATTGTACCCAAGGATTGTAGCCATTGGAATCCTAGTACAACATCAACACCACCAATTAGAATGGAAAGAATTGGGCTATTTAGTACATATTCTCCCATGGATAGATTTATATTATGGAATTTTCTAGAGAAATTTATGGTTCCTCCACTTGCAACCATCACTTGACACTCTGGTGCTAGATATAGGAAGCAATCCAATCCATTGGCTATCTTACAATGAATAAATTAATGGGTATTTCCTGAATCAATCAACACTATCACCTTTTTCTTTTTGATATGTCCTTATATCTTGATTGTTTGTGGAGTGGTAACTCCAGCCAATGCATTACAAGATATGGTTGGATTCAATTCTTCTTTCTCTAGGGTTCGTTCCTAGTGTATATCCTCTTCTTTTGAAATTTCTTGTTCCTTTTCTTCCCCCTCTTCACAATCAATGTAAAATAATTTCTTATAAGCACACTTATGACCTTTAGTGTATTTGCTATCACAATTATAAAGATGGAAGTGTTGTTGACCCTAGCCTTCCACAACCTACAAGGTTAACACCACAATCAAAACTCAATCATATGCTCCTCTGGAATATATTTTACCCTTATATCCAATTTTTGGAAGTCCTCAATGTGCTCCATCATTGAACCCTTTTGTTTGAGATTTATCAATTGGATAAAAAAGGTGTTGCTTTTTATATCCTCATAATGTGTTATCATTTCTTCCATAAAAATTGCCCAAGTGATAATTTGTTTACGAGAGAAAAGCCATCGATACCATACAAACTGATTTTTTTCCAAATATAAAGTTCCAATGTGTACCTTTTATGTGTTTTGCACATTATGGAGATCAAAATATTGCTCCATCTGTAGTATCCATGTTACAAGATCCTTGTTGTCAAACTTCCTCAGATCGATCTTTGGAACATGGTGGGTCTTCAATACAGTTACAGAGTCGAAATCATGATTAAAATTTCCTTTTTTTCTCACCATGAGATTCCTTTACTACCCTTTCACCATTATTAAACATTTCTTGTAGCAACTTTGTCAAATATGTCTTCAAATCTTCCTTTTTGCCTTCCCTCTTGGCTTCCACGTCATTCATCTTAGCTTCCACACCTTTCTTTAAATCATCCATCATAGCTTCCACGTCATTCATCTTAGCTTCCATGCCTTCCTTTAAGCCATCCATCTTAGCTTCTATTACTTTTTGTGAGAGTGAATTTTGTTGTACTTGGTCTCATAATTTTGATATATCATGTTGCATTTCTTCCTCATCTTCATGAGTCATGCTAGAGATTTCAGGTTGCTTACTAGCTGATTCTATTTTCTTTCTTTGGGGGATCAATTAATGATAAATATGCTTCACTATGTCATTTGAATTCCTTAAATATAATTTTTCAAACCAAACTTATGCAAAATTTAAACAAAAACTACACATCTTTTTTCAGTTTGTAGGAGATCGATCTTGAATTTGATTTATCTCTGATATTTTAGATCTCCAAGGTCTAAAATTGTGAATTGTGTTAGCCCTCTGAGTCCTCTTTCCAACTCCACCAATCTGATTGACATTGGATTCTCCAAGAAAGACTTATTCCCAATCTCCCAAGATGACCTCATTATACACTTTTTCAGTAGAGAAAACTTGTACTAAGTGTCACGTGTCATTGTTTCAACCGTCAGATATGAAAAATATGCACAAAAACCTACTATTTTTCCACTTTCTATAATGTCTTATGAAATTTCAATCTGATACTCAGAGAGAAAGTTATGATAATTTTCCCAAGGTCGTCGTTTTGGGATGTAATTCGGGAGCCTCCAAAAACCCTAACTTAGATCATATCTCTGAAACTATACTGAGACAAGATCTGAAATTTGGACCCGAGTCTCATCGAGATTTCAACTCAAATTGATGTTTTTGTTAGCTTCTGAAGCATCATAGAAAAAATTTTATATCGAAACTTCCACAATGACATGTTTGGAGTAGTGAAACCCTAGAATCCAAAGATCTAATACCAAATGTTATGAACCATCTCACGAAGGATAGAAAAGATAGATCAACGACCTCAAAATTAGCCTCTTCTAAGGGGAAACCTCCTTTACATTACACAAATGAACAATTCTTAGATGATAAAAATGAATAAACCTCCTTTCTATATATAGGAGTCAAAAGGGTTACAATATAGTCAAAGTCGACATAAAATAATAATATAAGGGAACAACAATAATAATAGTGGGTTGCTATGGGGCACACTAACAATGATATGGGGGAAATAGGGAAAAAATAATAAAGATAAGGGCTACAATGATAATAGTAATGGGGAAATCACTAGTATTATAGAGACCTAGCATGCACTTACCACACAAGCGAGCATCGAGCCAAGCAATCACTGGTGGATGAATTGAAGGCTTTTGAATTCGGTGCATATTCTGACTCTCAATCTGAACCCGATAATGGAAATGATAAAGGGAAGTATATTATTGATGTCGAGCCCAATGCTACCATTGCCACTACCAAGATATAGAAGTTGATCCTGAAGACTTGCAATTGTCGTTTTAGTTTCTTGAGTTTTAGATGGTTTAAAAGCACTTCCATTCATAGACTCAACCATTATCCATTAATAACTTTATTTTTCCTAAATTCAACTCATCTTTTCCGTATATAAATGAAGTTGTGCATAAATGAAGAAAAAAAATGTATGTTATTGCAGGAGTTTCTACTCTGCATGCAGACCTCATCTCACCAGCATCATCAAAGTCTTCTCCATCTATGTTGCTGAAGTCTACCAACCCCTAATCTGAATTTATGTTTTATATCAAAGTGGAAATCTTCCTTGAGAAAATCCAATCATCTTGAAGACTTGGGTTGAGCGTTGGGTAGTGTGTACCTCCTCTGTGACTTATTCCTCCATCACACACCTTGCCACACATTATTCCACCTTTCCTACCGCCCTATATCCTTCAACCTATTTCCTGTAGTAAAACACAACATCTTGTAGTAGAACTAGGACATCCTATAGTAGAACTAGGACATCATGTAGTACTACAGATAACCCTGTAGCAGCCTGTTTCAAGCTCGAATTGGGAATAAATGATCATTTGAGTTTAGGTTAGGCCTCCACTTGGCTTCTATACCCTCAACCCCATTCTGGACCTATTTTCCCATACTTGTCTCCCCTGCCAAAGATCAAATTGGTTCAATTAGCATTTACATTCATAAGATTGAAAATCAAAAGGGATTTTCTGCAATTTCTAGTTAGTACATGCATACATCAGTCACAGTAGTTTTAGTACCATTTCCATGCTTATTTAGTCCATACAACTAGATGTTAGATGCAAGGTTATGTTAGGTCTCTTTTTGAAGAAATATGTGTAGATGATTAGCTAAATGATTTCATGTCACTTATAGCACTTTCCAATTCAACACTTTCATTTCCTAGAGTAGGTAGCATTTCCTTTCTGCATTAAGAATAGTTTTCCCTTTGCTACTTGATAGTCAGACTCCTTCAAGTCAATAGAAAACTAGTTTGAAAAACCCTAGTGGTCTATCGCCCCAGTTGAAAAGTGACAGGAGTATACCATTACATCTATTGTGTATACAACATTGTCACCTCAAAGTTTGTACAAACCTCGGGTTGATGATGTAAAGTTGGTAACCCTAGGAGTTACAACATCCTTCCCTCAATATTGGAGCTCATCATAGAGTAGTCCTCAATAAGCTTTTCTACTGGGAACAAGACCCTCTGGACTTCTTTTAGGGAAGTTTTTATCCTCTCATCATCATCAATGAAGGAGAAGTCCATGATGAATTGAGTTCTCATGTAGTCTCATTCGATGGTCTACCTCCATATTTCCTCCTTCATGTACCATGCCTAGGGAAATGTCCACAGAGTGTGGATGAAGTTATGCACCCACAGATTCTCCAGAAGTCCCTCCCTAATCCACCTAGCTTTACAACTTTGTAGATGTTGGTGAGGATCAATATACAAGACAATAAATCTTCTGAATACCCAAATTTTTCTATTAATGCAGACTTATTCACCTCCCACTCTCTAAGATGGTTACGATGAAATCCACACCACCTTATAGGGGTCACTTGAACAATGACATCCAACATGATCACTTTAAGTACTACCAAAACGTTTGAATCAACCTCATTAATAAAATCAATGACATAACCCATACAAATAAAAAAGGAGGAATTATCATACCTGTGTGCCAACATAGTGGATATGGTGGATCATTGGACATCACCTAGATTTCATCCCGTGTCCTCCTTATTGCCAATCATCGCACAAAACTTTTGATTAGACTTTAAAGCTCTGATCACTTCTCCAACTAATCGACCCTCATGCTGTAAGACTAACATAATCTTCCCCTTTTCCTGCTCTGAGCTGGTATAATTGATCCAGTAACTCATGTTCTTGTTTTTCCATCAGCCTAGTGAACCAAGTCCCTTGATAGTGATCTAAGGGTTGAATCACCCTGACTCCATCCACTTCAGATGTCATGGTGACTCTCTTCAAGTCAATCACTACATAGTTTTCAAAGGGTCAACCTATTTCCAACAATCAAGGATAGGGGTCTTTGTCTCCCATGATGTCTATTAGCTCAAAATTTGAATGGCTTTATCCCTGCTTTGTCAACTTCTACATTTTTCGTGTATCCAAGTGGGAGGATACAATACTGATTTTCCATGCGTAACTTAATCAGAGAAAATTCCAACTTGGGCATTCCTAGGTATTCCCATGTCTTATTGATAAGATGTTCAAATTTGAACCCAAATTTAGCATCTTATCCTTGATTTGGAATCCTGAAACCTTGGTGTCAACCGTAAATTCTCTCCCTATCCTTTTATTATTTCTCTCCACCCATCTATTATTCTTGTCAAGAAAATTGTAAGAAATGAACCCTTCCAAGAGCTCTCCATCCTAACAACAAATTTAATCTTTTTCCGCAACTACCCTAATATCTGCTCGTGATTCATGATTTGTAAAAATAACTTGAACCATTCTACTATAGGTTGGGAATTATGTAATCGACTCCTTCCACATTTACCCACTTTCACCAATTTACCCAAGGTAAACATGAGTTGAGGGTCACTATGACGAAACTCAACTTCCTATATGACCTTAAGTTGGGTCCCTATAATACTAGTGATTAACCCATTACTATTGTAGTTATACCCCCTATTTATATTGTTGTGCCCCTATTACCCCCATATTGTTATTTCTGTGCCCCATAGAATCCCTCTATTGTTATTTTTGTGGCTTTATATTATTATTGTTAGGTCGGCTGGATTATATTGTGACTCCTTAGACTCCTATATATAGAAAGGAGGTTTTTTCATTTGTATCATCCAAGAATTGTTCATTTATGTAATGTAAAGGAGGTTGCCACCTCGAAGAGGCTGAATTCTAAGGCGTGGATCTCTCTTTTCTATCTTTTTGTGAGCTGGTTTCATAACATTTGGTATCAGAGCTTTGGATTCTAGGGTTTCGCTGCTCCAAACAGGTCATCGTGGCATTTTCACTATAACTTTTTTCTGTGACGTTTCAGAAGTTGCAAAAAAAACCCATTTGAGAAGAAATCGCGCTGAACCTTGGGTCCAAATTTCAGAGCTTTTAGCGCGATATTTGCGGAGATATGATCTGAGGAAGTTGGTCTTTTTGCAGACTCCTGAATTACATTCAAAACAGGTGACCTGGGGAAAATCGTCATAACTTTCTCTCTGTGGATCAGATTGAAATTTCGTAAGAAGGTACAAAAAGAGGACGGACTTTAGTTTTTTGTGGGTGTTTGTCAGATCCAAAGGTTGAAACAGTGACTCGTGGCATGTCGTACAAGTTCGCTCTACTGAACTAGTCTATAATCAAGTCACTGTGGGAGATTTCACATAACTCTTCCTTGGAGAATCCAATTTGGGTCAGACTTGTGGCATTGGAAAGAGGACACAGAGGGCTACTACAGGTCACAAATTCAGAACTAGATGATCAGAAAGTACAGAGATACATCAGAGGCAATATCGAGCTCCTACAAAGTGAAAAAAGGTGTGTAGATTTTCTTAAATTTTTGCTTAAGCTTGGTTTGAAAATTTATTTTGAAGGAATTCAAAGGGCATAGTAGAGCATTATTATCGGTAACTGATGCCCCGAGGAAAGAAAATGCAAACACCTAGTAAGGAACCTGAAAGCTCTAGCATGACTCATGAAGAAGAGGAAGAAATGCAACATGATATATCAAAATTACAAGACCAAGTGCAACAACTGTCCCTTACACAAAAAGGAACAGAATCTAAGATGGATGGTTTAAAGAAAGGTGTAGAAGCTAAGATGGATTGTTTAAAGAAAGGTGTAGAAGCTAAGATGATTGAAGTGGAAGCTAAGATGGATGATTTGAAGATAGATTTGAAGACAGACATGGAAGAATTGAAGAAGTTGCTACAAGAAAGGGTCACTAATGGTGAAAAGGTAGTAAAGGAAACTCATGATGAGAACAAAAGAAATGTTAATCATGATTCCATAGACTCTAATGTTGGATCGAAGACTCACCATGTTCCAAAAATCGATATGAGGAAGTTTGATGGCAAGGATCCCGCCACATGGATATTACAGATGGAGCAATTCTTCGATCTCAATAATGTGCAAAACACACAAAAGGTACGTATGGCAACTTTATATTTGGAACCAAATCAGTTTGTATGGTATCAATGGCTTTGTTCTCGTAAACAATTTATCACTTGGGCAATTTTTACGGAAGAATTGATAGCACATTATGAGGATACAAAAAGCAACACTTTTTTTAGCCAATTGATAAGTCTCAAACAAAAGGGTTCAATAATGGATCACATTGAGGAGTTCCAAAAATTGAACATAAGGGTAAAAGATATTCCAGAGGAGCATAGGATTGATGGGAACCTGATTCATTAGAGAAGGCATTCAGGTTAGCAAGAAAAATGGAAAGCACAATTATGGCAACTAGGAAGCATACCGTTCACAACTATAAAGACGGAAGTGTTGTTGCCCATAGTCTTCCACAACCTACAAGGTTGACACCACAACAATTGGAAGAAAAAAGAGCAAAAGGGCTTTGTTACAATTGTGATAGCAAATACACAAAAGGTCATAAGTGTGCTGAGAAGAAATTATTCTACATAGATTGTGAAGAGGAAGAAGAAAAGGAGCAAGAAAGGTCAAAAGAAGAGGATATATTCCAGGAACAAAGCCTAGATGAAGAACAAATAAATCCGACCATATCTTGTAATGCATTGGCGGGAATTACCACTCCTCAAACCATCAAGATAGAAGGACAAATCAAGAAGAAAAAGGTAATAGTGTTGATTGATTCAGGAAGCACCCACAATTTTATTCATTGTAGGGTAGCAAAAGAATTGAATTGCTTCCTATATCCAGCACCAGAGTGTCAAGTGATGATTGCAAATGGAGGAACAATAAATTGTTCTGGAAAGTGCCATAATATCAAGCTATCCATGGGAGAATATGTATTGACTAGCCCAATGCTTTCCATTCCAATGGGAGGTGCTGATGTTGTACTAGGAGTCCAATGGCTACAATCCTTGGGTACAATAGCTTTTAATTTTCAAGAACTTTTCATGAAATTTTCTGTGGAAGGAAAGGAAGTTGAATTAAGGGGTATTGCAGGGAAACCAGGAAAGATAATCAGCTCTAATGGCATGACAAAGCTTCTAAAAAAGGAGCAAAGAGGTGTAATTGCACAATTATGTTCGCTAGATGTTTCCACATTGGAATCATCTATTTCTCCAGATCTCCAAAAAGTCCTGGACAATCATTCCAAGGTATTTGAGACTCCCAAAGGTCTCCCACCTATGCGTGATCATGATCATGCTATTCATCTGATTCCAGGAAGTGTTCCTCCAAACATCAGGCCGTACAGATATCCCTATGTCCAAAAAAGTGAAATTGAACGTATGGTTGCAGAAATGCTAGAGGCTGGTATAATTCAACCGAGTCAAAGTTCTTTCTCAGCTCCAGTAGTATTGGTGCACAAGAAGGATGGATCATGGCGCATGTGTCCAGATTATAGGGAGCTCAACAAGCTCACTATTAAAGATAAGTTCCCCATTCCTGTCATTGATGAATTACTGGATGAATTGCATGGATCAATTTACTTCACCAAGTTGGATCTTCGTTCGGGATATCATCAAATCAGAATGAAGATTGAAGACATTCCGAAAACGGCATTTAGAACTCATGAGGGTCATTATGAATTTTTGGTCATGCCTTTTGGCCTTACCAATGCACCTTCAACATTTCAAGGTTTGATGAATTCAATTTTCAAACCATTCCTTAGAAAATTTGTGTTAGTATTTTTTGATGATATACTAATCTACAGCAAGTCTTGGAAGGATCATGTTGAACATGTTGACAGGGTGCTACAACTATTGGAGGAGAAACAATTATATGCAAAAAGATCCAAATGTTTCTTTGGAGTCCAGGAGGTGGAATATTTGGGTCATATTGTATCTCATGAAGGAGTTAAGGTAGACCCTAGCAAAATTAAAGCCATTAAGGAATGGAAAATCCCCACATCCATAAAGCATCTGCGAGGATTTCTTGGGTTGACAGGGTATTATCGCAAGTTTGTTAAGAATTATGGGAGAATAGCAGCACCTCTAACAACATTATTGAAGAAAGATTCATTTTCATGGACTCCGGAAGCAACAAAGGCCTTTGAACATCTTAAAGAGGCAATGTGCCAAGCACCGGTCTTAGCTACACCGGACTTCACAAAAACCTTTATTGTGGAATGTGATGCTTCAGGAAATGGAATTGGTGTTGTTCTAATGCAAGATGAAAGACCCATTGCTTTTGAAAGTCGTCCAATCAAGGGAAAGTTTTTAAGCAAAGCTATTTATGAGAAGGAAATGTTGGCAATACTCCATGCACTTAAGAAATGGCGACCCTACCTAATGGGAAGACACTTCAAGGTAAAAACGGATCATGATAGCCTTAAATACTTTTTAGAACAAAGATTATCCTCTGAAGAGCAACAAAAGTGGGTCACAAAGATGTTGGGTTATGACTTTGAAATCATCTACAAAAAAGGGAAGCAAAATGTGGTGGCAGATGCACTCTCAAGAAAGGATGAGGATGTGGAAGCATTGTTGTGTGCCATTTCTATTATCCAACCAGATTGGATAAACGAAGCAAGGGAGGAATGGAAGAATGACGAAGAAGTGTGGGCACTTATTCGAAAGCTACAACAAGATTCCAGTACTTCTGATACATTTAGCTGGAAAAATGATTCGTTATGGTACAAAGATCGCTTATACCTCTGTAAGAATTCCCAGCTAAAACAAAAGATTCTTATGGAATTGCACACTTCTCCCTTAGGAGGGCACTCAGGATTTTTAAAAACTTACCACAGGGTTAAGAAGGAATTTTTTTGGGATGGCCTTAAATCAGATATTCAAAAGTTTGTGGCGGAATGTTTGGTTTGCCAACAAAATAAAGTTGAAACAATTAAGACACCGGGTCTATTACAACCTTTATCCATTCCAAGCCAACGTTGGGAGGAGGTTTCAATGGATTTTATCACAGGTTTACCCAAGTCTGAGGGAAAGAGTGTCATCATGGTGGTAGTTGACAGACTTACCAAGTATGCACACTTTTGTGCATTATCACATCCATTTAAAGCCAGTACAGTTTCTACTGCATTTATGGAAACAGTTCAAAAGCTACATGGAAACCCAAAGATTATTGTAAGTGACAGAGATCCCATTTTCACTGGAAATTTTTGGACAGAATTATTTTCTTGTCTTGGTACTCAGTTAGCTCATAGCTCATCTTATCATCCTCAATCTGATGGGCAAACTGAGATAGTAAACAAATGTTTGGAAGGATATCTTCGTTGCTTTGTATCTGATAAACAGACACAATGGGTCAAATGGTTGCCTCTGGCTGAATGGTGGTATAACACTTCCTTCCATACAGCAACAAAAATGACCCCATTTATGGCACTTTATGGGTATCAACCACCATCCATCACATCATATTTAAGAGAAAATTCTAAGGTTCAGGCAGTGGAACATCACATCGAACATCAACAACAAGTCCTCCAACTCTTAAAGGATAACCTCGTGTTGGCACAAAATAGAATGAAACAACAGGCAGATCAACATCGCAGTGAAAGAAGTTTTGATGTAGGTGATTGGGTATTCCTACGGCTACAACCATATAAGCAAATGTCCCTAAAGCAAGCTAAGAAGGATAATAAATTATCACCAAAGTATTATGGTCCGTACAAGGTGTTGCAAAAGATTGGTACTATGGCATACAAATTGGAGCTTCCTGCAGCTTCTCGATTGCACCCAGTTTTCCATGTTTCATGTTTAAAGAAGGTTATAGGTGACAAGCTCCCAATTCAAACAATATTGCCAGAACTTGACGAGGAAGGAAAAATTATATTGGAACCGGAAGCAGTCACAGAAACAAGAACTCGACAGCTACGAAATCGATCAATTTCAGAGTATCTTATCAAGTGGAAGAACTTATCCGCTGAAGATTCCACATGGGAGGATGAGAATTTTATGCAGAAGTATCCAGAACTACTCAAGCGTTGAGGACAACACTTTTTTGAAGGAGAGGGGCATGTTGGGTCCCTATAATACTAGTGATTACCCCATTACTATTGTAGTTATACCCCCTTTTTATATTGTTGTGCCCCTATTACCCCCATATTGTTATTTCTGTGCCCCATAGAATCCCTCTATTGTTATTTTTGTGGCTTTATATTATTATTGTTAGGTCGGCTGGATTATATTGTGACTCCTTAGACTCCTATATATAGAAAGGAGGTTTTGTCATTTGTATCATCCAAGAATTGTTCATTTATGTAATGTAAAGGAGGTTGCCCCCTCGAAGAGGCTGAATTCTAAGGTGTGGATCTCTCTTTTCTATCTTTTTGTGAGCTGGTTTCATAACAGATGTTGTAAGACTAACATAATCTTCCCCTTTTCCTGCTCTGAGCTGGTATAATTGATCCAGTAACTCATGTTCTTGTTTTTCCATCAGCCTAGTGAACCAAGTCCCTTGATAGCGATCTAAGGGTTGAATCACCCTGACTCCATCCACTTCAGATGTCATGGTGACTCTCTTCAAGTCAATCACTACATAGTTTTCAAAGGGTCAACCTATTTCCAACAATCAAGGATAGGGGTCTTTGTCTCCCATGATGTCTATTAGCTCAAAATTTGAATGGCTTTATCCCTGCTTTGTCAACTTCTACATTTTTCGTGTATCCAAGTGGGAGGATACAATACTGATTTTCCATGCGTAACTTAATCAGAGAAAATTCCAACTTGGGCATTCCTAGGTATTCCCATGTCTTATTGATAAGATGTTCAAATTTGAACCCAAATTTAGCATCTTATCCTTGATTTGGAATCCTGAAACCTTGGTGTCAACCGTAAATTCTCTCCCTATCCTTTTATTATTTCTCTCCACCCATCTATTATTCTTGTCAAGAAAATTGTAAGAAATGAACCCTTCCAAGAGCTCTCCATCCTAACAACAAATTTAATCTTTTTCCGCAACTACCCTAATATCTGCTCGTCATTCATGATTTGTAAAAATAACTTGAACCATTCTGCTATAGGTTGGGAATTATGTAATCGACTCCTTCCACATTTACCCACTTTCACCAATTTACCCAAGGTAAACATGAGTTGAGGGTCCAACATTCTTAACGATCAAATTGCAGATCGGCCCTGCACCCCAGTTTGGCGATTGATTAAAAAAGTCCTACCCCATTTCCGAGAAAATGTCTCCAAAATCCCAGGCAGTGGAAGGAGCACAAAAATATGGTCTGATAGAATTATGGGGGCCAGCGCACGAAATTCGCAACAAGAATTCAGCCCTTTACAAGAATGGATGGAAGAACGAAACATAACCACCTTGTTTGACATCTCCTCTTGGATTCAAAACAGATGGAGTGACTGGAGAGAGCTAAATCTTCCTCAGGATCTCAGAGACCTTTGGCACAATTTGAAGCTTTCTCTCTCTGGCTCTGCCCCAATCAATAAAGAGATGGAGGATAGATACGTTTGGGACACCTGTGGGGGCAGATTCACAGTGAAAGAGGGATACAAATCATTGCAAAATAAGACTCCCACAGTCAAGTGGCATCTGCACTCAGCAGCCTGGAAGAATGAATGCATTCCTAAAGTAAAACACTTCAACTGGGCTCTCTTAAAAGGGAAGATCTTAACAGCGGAAAACTTGAGAAAAAGAGGCATCCAAGGCCCCTCGATTTGCTGTTTCTGTAGAGCAGAGGAGGAGTCAATTCATCACTCCTTCCTTTGCTGTCCTTTCGTACAAAGCTGTTGGAACCAATTAATCAGCCCTTTGGATCGGAGGGGAAACTATGAGCAGGTACATAATCTCCAGCAAAACTGGAAGAAAGACTATCCTCTGCCCAGAAAAGGCAAGACTAACCTTATCAGAATTTGGAATTGCATCCCAGCTACTCTAAGCTGGAATATTTGGTTAGCAAGGAATCATCATGTTTTCGAAAATGGGCAGCCAAAGATGGATCAGATTGTTGCAAAGACCATAGCAGGTATCACTGAAACTCTAAGCGCAAACCATACAACTCCCCCAGATCAGCAAGGTTGGACCCAGGAAGAACAGGATTGGTACAACAGATTCAATATTAGCCACTCCCAAGGTCTCCCCCCTCAGCTCAAAGCAATGCAGTGCCACCACAACTGGAAGCTTAGAGGAGAAAAGATGGAGATAAATAAGTGGATCCTCGCTCAGAATCGCCCCCTCCTCTTCTTCGACGGAGCTTCAAAAAACAACCCTAGGATTGCCGGAGCAGGTGGACTAATCAAAGACAACAAGGGGACCCTCATAAGCAGATATGAATGGGGTCTCGGGAACACCTCCAACAACGCCGCGGAAGCTTACAGTCTGTTCTTAGGGACCAAAATTCTCCACAGGTTAGATATGAGGAACGCCATGATCATTGGAGACTCGGCCATTATTATTGCTTCCATGATCACAGGCAAGGAGTTTACAAAGGCAAGCCTCAACAGCATCAGAATGAGGATAAATGACAACATAAGAAACCTGGGACAAGTCACCTTCATGCACGTGCTAAGGGAGAGCAATGCTGAGGCTGATATCTTAGCCAACAGGGCTGTTAAAAGACCGCAAGGACAAGTCTGCGAAAATGGCAGAGTTTCAGAAAAGGCAATTCCGTAAGGGGCTGAATTGGCAGCTCATGCATCAGAAATGCTCCACCCAATCTAGTCACAATCGTCATATTCATCATTCCCCCTCATGTTCCCGGTCCCTCGATTATCCTCTCCCCTCCCCTCCACCGTCGTTCACCTTGTTCCTCGATCCCAGCTCCCTGCTGCATCATCCTCCTCATGATCTTTCCCCCGATTTGGCGGGTATCAGTCCCCTCCGCACCTTTGAATCTTGCTCAAATCTGCTGGAGGATCCAGCATCAGGCATTTTTATAATGCTCCCTCATCATGGTAGGCAGCCCTCGTTCCTTTATATCCCCCCTCAGGTCCCTCCTTTCCTCAGAACATCTTGGAAGTCTCAGAAACATTTGGGCAAAGTTGGGAGTCTTGAGACATGCAGCTCAGTTATCTCACAGCATCACCATACTCCGGTTTCCAGAATCTGCAATCAGTGGGATCATCCGATCCTCCCCTCAGTGAACAGGTATAAAACATTTCGTGTCATTATCTTTAACTCTCTAACTTGTGCTCCCTCAGTCATGGCAGAAAATAGATAGCAGAACGAGGCACAGGGAGGCGAGGCGCGCCGTGAAAACCCGCTGGACAGGGTGTTAGGCAATAACAACTGCTCCATCTGCAAGGATCATTTCTTCCTGATTTCCCGCTTCGTCAAGCATCATAATGAACTGCGTGAGGATTTCATTGCGGACAGCAGATCCAAGCGCAAGAAGCTGGAGAAACGAAAAAGGGAAATCGAGGCTCTCAAGGAAAAGTGCGAGCATCTGGAAGAGGTCGTCAAGCACATGCAAAGCCTCATGGAGAGCATGCAGGCTGAGGCCTCCACAAAGGATAGTCAGTAGGAAGAGCAGAAGGAGGCCCAGATGGAGGATACTGTAAACCAGTTCTGGTGTTAATCTCATGAATAGCAAATTTTGCCTTATAGCCGGCCTGTTTGTTAGACAATATAGTAGATACCTCTTTCAAATTACTTTACTTCAGTTAGAATCACAGAAGGCAAGGGCTGCGTCCCTTATTTTGGACTTCTTACCCACCTACTTCTCTTGCACTTTATGTATCTTTCCCTGCCTTGTGCAGTTTTTTAATATATAAGTAGACGATCTTGTTAAAAAAAAAAAAAAAGGAATTGGAATCAACAACGACCTTACTAACCTTCCTGAGGTGCTATAGGACCTTCAAGAGATACCAAACCCTTCTAGGTGTCCAACCCCTTATTTAAATCTCTTTTTCATTGAACATGACCTCTAGTCGATAACATGAGAAGCCCTCCAAGTTACTAAAACATTCTATTCGCTCCCATAGGCCTTCTCTCCAGCAAATATAGACTTTTTTGCTCGGTTTTGTGTCAGTAACCTCGAATTCTCACCCATTTTTTCAAGGCTAGGACTGAGGCCTCTGCTCAAAATTCCATGAATCTTTGAGAAATGATAAATAAAATAGAAACAAAGCTTATAAACCAAAACATGAATAAGGACTTGATGTGACTCTTTCCAACCAAAACAGGCATTCTGTCAAACACATGATAAACACGCAACCTACAGGTCATGAATGCATATCTCAAAATAGGAGTATAAAACTAATCTTATGTTTAACAAGAAGGATTAATGCCCTCTCACAATAGTTTTCATAACACAATTTATGTCGTTCATTCATTAACCAAACATTCATCCATTAAAATGTGATAAGAGTCATACTTAAATCTGTCATATAACCATGCTTATAAACAACATATAACGACATAAGTAGCAATGATATAACAACCCTTAAAGCCACACAATAACATGTATAATCACTCATCAAAGACAAGAGAAAATTAACTCATATTAACCATATGGAAAAGCCAACCAAGTTAGGGGCTTCCACGTACCACCCGACCATAAATTGACCTGATCCAAAGCTCTATTTCAGCCAATCAACCCCGTGCCATATTCCAAGCATGAATGTGGGATCTCGTGTGATAAAATAATTCATAAAAATCCTAGGAATTGATAGGTTAAATGACCTACACCCTCACCATACCATGATCTCACCTCAACCAGTCCCAAGATCACAAAACCAAACCGATCTTGGATGCCTCAAAAGTCTTTCACCATGCCTTGAGGAATTTTCTTGTGTCCACCCACCTATTGAGGGCTTCTCAGAGAAAACCATCTCCACCCCCAACCATTGGGATTTTCCTAAGACCACCTCACCTAGATCCAAAACCACCAGAAATCCAAAGCTCAACTGAGAAAGAATCCCATCACACCCTGGCTATCCAAAAATGGAAAGGAAAGGATGAAACCATTACCAAAACCAAACAAAATAAATGTCACCATTATTAAACAAAACAAATACACACATGCATATGGCATGCATGCCAAAACAAACTGGGAAACCGTACATGAAACATGTTACTTGCAAGTATTCCCATGAATCTACTTGATCTAACCTTTCCTTGCTTCAGCTTTTCTTTCCTTTGCTTGCATTGTCTTTTCTTTGCTTTCCTTGTCCTTCCTTTGCTTGCTTGATTTCCTTCTCCTCTTGGTGCTCTTCTCCTCTATGAGACTAATTCCAAAACAAAACTGACAAAAAGCTACAAACCAATGCTCTAAATCCTTTTTATCATTCATGGCTCTAATTTTTTCATTTTTCCTCTATTTTCTTCGATTTCCTCCTCACATGTAACTTGTGACCTTTCACCTCCATTTTCTCCTAATTTCCTTTATTTTCATAAATGAAATACCACAAATAATTTTTTCCTTTTAAAAGCCTTTTTCGTTGCCTTTGAAAATTTTCCTTTAGCCAAAATAAACAAAAAGTGATGCCCACTAAGATATTTTTCTGAGCATTCATCTTAGAATATGTGTCCCATGACCTTCGTATTATTTTATGTTTATTTACTTAATTACATGAACTTTAACCCGAGGCTCTTACAAATTATTCTGTTGTAGTTTTGGGCTTCTTATCTTCGAAGATTCTAGTTGTTCTCATTAGAGCCTATCAGTTGGAATCAGCTGGTTAAAAATATTCATGGCCTCTTTGCAGCATTGTTTTTTCTTATTCGAATCGTAAGAACATTTTGGTGAGGAAGGCTTTATGATCCTTGGTTTTTCAGTGACTCCCTAGTTGGCTCTCGTCTTATTTCACCCCCTTGTGACTGTTAATTTTTGACAATGGAGTTGGTTCGAGTTCCCTTGGATCTGCATTAATTAAATTTTCTCCCATATGATGGTTGCACTCCTCCCACCTACAAATTAGCTCTAGGAAATATTTTATTGCATGTAGGTTGACTCTACACTGAGAGCACCTAGGTCTTTTGGGTAGAGGGCAGTCTCTTGCAACAAGCCCCTCCTCATCACAATTATAGCAAAAAAGCAGGCCTCTTCCTCCTATTCTACAACCTTTTTTCCCCGTTTGTTCCTCCACCTCCTTGTCCTCGAGGATCTTCATTAATCCTATAGGAAAAATGATCCAATCGATTAGCTAGGGCATCTAATGCTCTAAACTAATCAATGTGATGAGTAAGTAAGTTGTAGAACTCATAGAAGACATTGTTTGGGACATTTGAATACTTTTGTAATATTGAATAGAGACATGGGAAATGTCCATATGTTCTGTATATTTCACAGTATTTATTCAAAGTTGTACCCTGTTGGTTAGGAAAGGCATGGAATTGTGTGCACCCTGAATATAAACCTTACATACCAATATGTGCAACTCCAGCAATGACTAAGGATGTGGAAGGCCATGCTCGTACAGAGGGATTTCCATTAAGGGAATTTTGAGGTCTAAAATGTGCCTCCTAAGGAAATTGTAAAATAACAGTGGAAATAATAAAATAAGATTAGATTACATCATCAAATTTTAGAGGGAAAAAAGAAAAAACTATTTTTTCAACTCACATTTTCAAGTTATCTCCCTATGGGTTTACTCAAATTTCGAGTGGCAACACTTGTTGGATGAAAAATTTGATTCCTCATTCAAGGAGTGCCATGTTGCATACTTTTAATGGACGCTGCTACAGAAAAATGAGAAATACATGAAAAATGTGATTCAATCATGTTTTTTCATGTATTTCTATTTTTTCGTGTAGTAGGCTCCATAAAAAATAAGTAACATGAATACTCCTTGGATGAGGAATTAAATTTTGCATCCAACGAGTAGTCCTGCTAGAAATTTGAGTAAAACCTTAGGGAGATAACTTGAAAATATGAGATGAAAAAGTAGTTTTATTAGTTTATTATTTTTTAATATTTTTATTGTTTTACTCCAAAAATGGTGAATCATCCCCCATGGTTGACATCATCATCTTGAATCTTATTGGTTATTATAAAATTTATTTTGGTTGTACATTTTTTTTAGGAGGCCCATTTTAGACCTCAAAATTCCCCTAGTGTCAGGTCTCGAAGCCTTGGGCACTCTATCGTGTAATGCCCCTCAATATGGAAGTTGGTACACCACATGTGAGGTCATGTAGGTCTTAATGGTTTCATGTCCCTCAGCTTCTCTGTCAAATCAAAAATTTGATTTTAAAGTCCTATGAGAGTGGGATTATGGTAAACCATTCCTCCTCAATGTTCTTGTGGGTATCCTATCATGGCCTCAAATTTGGTTTCCTTATCAAGAACATCTTGAAAACCCCATGTGGGTGAATGGAAACAACACTTTGATGAACCAAATCCCTCTAATGATTGGGATCAATAGGGTAACTGAACTTGTCTATACAATCCTTAAACCTTTGCATCATTTTCCAAGTGGTTTCTCATTCTCACTACTTGATTATCCATAGTTTAGATAATCCTTGTTGGTTTAAGTCTATGGAAGTTTAAATTCTTTAATAAATCCCCCCCCCGACTTCATCTATTCTCAGATTCTACTGTAAAGCAGACAACTTGATGAAGAATCTTAATGCTCTTTCTCGAAGAGTGGTCTGAAATTAAATTAGTATAGTGGCATCAGGAGTTTGATGAACCCTCAAAAAAGCCACACACAACTTCCAATGTTTTTCAACATCCTCATTCCCTTTCCTAGATAACTTGGGATATTGGGTAATAGATCTTGCCTTTTTACGAACCATACCTAGTTAAACCAACGAGAGAATTATGAACCCTTGGGAACCGATTTGCGATGATCCTTGGAGAGGTGAACTAAAATTACTATTTTTACCACCAGAGGTACCGGCCTTATAGGTATTATTTATTTTGTTGACCTTTATAATGTTAACTAGCTTAGATAAGTGTGGGATTATGGTAAACCATTCCTCCTCAATGTTCTTGTGGGTATCCTATCATGGCCTCAAATTTGGTTTCCTTATCAAGAACATCTTGAAAACCCCATGTGGGTGAGTGGAAACAACACTTTGATGAACCAAATCCCTCTAATGATTGGGATCAATAGGGTAACTGAACTTGTCTATACAATCCTTAAACCATTGCATCATTTTCCAAGTGGTTTCTCGTTCTCACTACTTGATTATCCATAGTTTAGATAATCCTTGTTGGTTTAAGTCTATGGAAGTTTAAATTCTTTAATAAATCCCCCCCCCCAACTGCATCTATTCTCAGATTCTACTGTAAAGCAGACAACTTGATGAAGAATCTTAATGCTCTTTCTTGAAGAGTGGTCTGAAATTAAATTAGTATAGTGGCATCAGGAGTTTGATGAACCCTCAAAAAGGCCACACACAACTGCCAATGTTTTTCAACATCCTCATTCCCTTTCCTAGATAACTTGGGATATTGGGTAATAGATCTTGCCTTTTTACGAACCATACCTAGTTAAACCAACAAGAGAATTATGAACCCTTGGGAACCGATTTGTGATGATCCTTGGAGAGGTGAACTAAAATTACTATTTTTACCACCAGAGGTACCGGCCTTATAGGTATTATTTATTTTGTTGACCTTTATAATGTTAACTAGCTTAGATAAAAATTGAAAACGCTTTTGATAAAGTACCAAGAGAAGGTTGGGGGAAGTGCTACCTGAACTACTAGGAAAGGAGAAACTATTCTTTGGAGATGCATCATCCTTAGAAAATAGCATTTTCATAGGTAAGGCTTCACTCTATCTCTATCCCCAACATTCTACAACTTTGGTTGGCTTCCTCCTCCTTATCGTTCTTTCATACTGCTTAATATTGTTCCTAATTGGTGTAGCTCCCTTTATCATTTATGGATCTCCTGCAAAGAATTCTCTTATCATTATTTAGCTATTTGTGCCCTCCTTTGTGTCCTCATATATATAGCCTTCCTGAATTCATCCACATTCATCCATCAACCATTTTCATAGCTCACAGACAAGTAGCGTTTCTCATATTATAACCTTCCCCTAGTACTAGGGCTCTAAGAAGCCATGGATTGGCCTTCAATCACTACCAAGTTCTCTTATACCATTAAAAATTTAACCCACAATGAGATCTCCTTCAAAAGTATTCCTCGCAAGCCTGACTTGAACATAGCCTCAACCTTGGAAAATGATAGATGGACTTCTACAACAAACAAGAAAATGTACCCTTCTAAAGTAACATGCACCTAGAAGTCGACAACCTGAGTTAGGTCTATGTTGATCTAGAGTAGCTCAACTAGGTTAACTTGAGTTCAGGTATGAGGAGATCTACTCTGACTACTAGTCTTTTCTTTTTTTCTGCAACCTTCGTAACCAATTGTAAAGGTCTTCAGGGAACTTACATGAAAATATTTTGTATTCAAAGCTCATATTTTTTGCGTACAAAATTTATTCCTTTACTCAATTTATAGTCGTGTGATGGAGTTGTGGTTTTTGAGAGATAAACCGCTCTACTTGTTCATGCTACCAATCTCACAAATCCTTCTTTAAAATCCTCGACACCATGTTCCATATCCATTTTTTAGAATTTTAGGTCCTGACAATAGATCCACTTGTTGGCAAAAAATTATGAAAGGGTAGATATCTTGGGTTCAGGCATAGGCGCCGACAAAGGATCCATTGTTTTGTAGTGTAACACCAAAATTTCAACTTACTCAAGAGGAAAAAGGCATCTCACCCAAGCCGTGCCACGACCTTACCTAGTTAAGGGATTAGAACCAGACATCAAGGGTAGTTGCATAAGGACTAACAATTCTGACTAGCTTATAAATCACATCCTATGTATAACCATCACAAAAGGCAACAACCAAAGAATCCAAAGAAATAAAGGATATACACATACATTCATCATAAAAAATTTAAAGAGCCCCATAAAACCAACACATGCATATTCATAAGCAACCTCGCAACTTATTTTCATTAGCTTCAAACTTCATTACATCATTACATTCAAGCTCTGAGGCCTTTCAGATAGGAACAAGAAATCAAAACACAAACTAACTCAAAATCAGGTAAGCAGAGAACAATGCTAAGACTAATAGACTCTGTGACAACATCTCAGTTTACAAGCCCTTCTCTCTCTCTCTCTCTTTCTCTCTCTCTCTCTCTCTCTCTCTCTCTCTACTTACCTTTCTCTTCATCTTTTATGCACTTTGTTTGCCCAAAATTTTGGTTTCTTCCTCAGATGTCACACCCTTTCCTTCTTGGTTGCTTTTGTGGCTCAAGTGCAAGTTAATGCTTCCTCAGTTGTTGACGATTTTTGTGGCTTAGTTATGACTACATGTCTCCCTATTTTCTGTTGGCCAACCTTCGGTAACTCTTAGATCTTGGAATATTTCTTATTTTTCCTTGGTTACCTTCTTCGCAACTTCCCATCAGTCATATTTTGTCAAAACTTATCAAAAACTTTATCGCCTAAAACGAAGGACCCAACAACATCTCCCCCATACTAGGATCTATATTACTTATAATTTTGTTTTTAGAGGCAACATATAAATGTTAAATGTTTATGCTAAATTTTAAACATTTATGCCTACACATCTACCCCTATACTGCGTCGTAGAGCACTTCTTAGTGCAATAAGGGGAAATATATATATTTTATTTATAATTCATATTTTCATGTTCTGTTCTTAAAAAATGGTAAAGAAATGAAATAACAATACGACATACCTATTACATCATAATGCCTCCATTCATACTCAAAGAAGTCATATCCAAACTCTTCAATTAACTTCTTGATTGGTAGGGACTATCCCATAACTTCCTATTTTTATTCGAGCTATTTCAATTTGTATCATCTAACTCAATAAGGAATAAAATTATTTGAGGTTAGTACATGGGGGCTTCACTAAGGGAAAAATACCATACCACATGGTTTCATATTGGGGTATATATATTGAGAAAAAAATGACATAATATATTAAGCATGTAATTGGGGTAAAGGGGTTAATATTGGCAGGTATAAAAAATGTAGCTCAAAATTAATGAAAAACTACAAAGAGGTATAAAAAATGTTAAAGGAATAGGGGATACCTACAATATCTAGTGAAAGTATGGGTTTTTAAAAATGGAATGTGTATTGGGTTTGTATTGGTAGGGGTTAAATAATGTGATTTTTAGAGGTATTTTCCAATATGTAGTCAAACTAGGGGTGTTGTTTAATATTCCATGAATGTACATGATATGTCAGAGGTTCATCGAATGGATCCCCCATGGGTTAGTATTGCTTCCTCCATGCACAGGCAACTCTATAGATGGTGAAATTACAAGATCCCTCAAATTTCCTAGCCATTCATCAAGGTGATATGGGAACATATTTTTTTCCATATCAATGTGTCACACTCATGTAAATGATGCCAAATCTAGGTCTTTTGTGATCCGAGGAAATATGGTAAAAATTTCCCCTGAAATATGGAAGAAATACCTTTCAATGGTGTATAAGAATCATGGATTAAATATGTTAAAAACCCTAATTTTGATGACATCACGGGTTATTAGTTTACAACAAGCAATGACGCATGTTGCACAGTAAATAAAGAGTGATGACATCATTTTTTTCCTATGCTTGGGTCATAATGATATTCTTATAGAGGAAAAACTAGAAAAAACATTAAACTTCCTCTTCTAAAATCCTTGTAATGGGTATCTAATTCGAATTGGTTGAGATTGAGTTCGAGCTACCCATATCATGGGCCTCCTTCTTCCTTTAGTGGATCCATCCAACTCATTGTGGATATCTCTCCTCCCTTTATGGATCTTTCAACTTCTATTCCTTTCTATAAGGGAAATGCATCCTAAGAGAGATGGGTTTCCATTTTATACTATTGAACTTACTTACATGGTGCTAAAATATCCATTGGAGTTATTTTCATTTCAAAGTCTTGGGCAGAGGATCATTGCAAGGAGGCTCCAACATCAAGGCACCTCGTTGTATTTATCCTTATCTTTATTATTAATACAAATACTTGTTTCTTTCCCATATGCATTTGTGACTATATTTATTGTAATATTCCTTGATTATCTGCATAGTTTACAGTTGAATATTTGATGTGTTATATGCTTTGATCTCTTGTCTGCCTTTGTCTTTTCTGGTCTCTTCTTGGAGTGTCAAGGGAGAAATGTTAAAAGCTACAAAGCACAACCACAAGGATCATCATAAGGAATTTTGGGAAAAATGTACGAGCTTTACATCCTCTTTACATATGTGTTCCAGTCATAAATTAAGGAATGTTTTCAAGCATTTGTTTGTTTCTTTGTAGGCTTGGTTTTGGAGTCTGGGGAGATTTTTCATTTCTGCAGAACAAGATTTGTCTACCAAACATATGTAAATAAGATCATCTTTCTTTCATGAATTAATTTCATATACTTTTATTGTTTATAGAGTACATTAGTCCACCTATACAAATCATACAAAAAAATATTAAATTCAATTTAAAACCAAGCACATGAAATTCAATATTGAAGTTAAGAAAATGTTACATTAATAAAAAAATTAGATCATAAAATCAACATCAATCATAAAATCATATTAATTTTATGGAGAAATTTAATACATGGAAAATAAAATTAATCAAAATTAGAGACCAGATGGACCATAAAATTGACAAATTAGAGGTACATGGAAAACTACCTAATGCTACGCATAGATGAAAACAATATATACATAACCTAAAAGTTATTACACATGGCTTTCTTACTGGAATCTAATAAATCCTAAAATTTAATTTTAATATTAAATAATTTAAGTTTTTGTGGTGGTTGGATCTCCAAGAATTCAAACACTTTCGTCATGTTTTATATTCAAACAATATGATTTATGATTTTTTTATTTTTAAAAAAAAATTTAATATTATTTTTATAAAATTTTATATATAACACTTGTATAGGTTATTGGTGTATTACTAGGGAAACTAAACCAATAGCATAAGTTCAAATTTTTCATATTGCATACATTATGAATTTATCACTTAAGTTGAAGAGTAGACTACAAGAAAAATTAATCGAAAAAAATATAATTGTAACATGCATAATGCCATAGAAGAAAGACAACATATTGAGACCAATTTGCCTAATATTCTTAAGCTATAAGGGATTCATATGAATTGGTGGTTGTGGTTCATCATCATCACCTAAAGAAGTCAATACAAGATTAGCCACTTTCTTGGTGAAAACATAAATTTTCTTTTCATCTTGTCCATTTTTTCCATAAGTTAAGCATGCAAACTGAAATTTCCTATTGGTTATCAACCCAGTCAATGAGGAGTCTAGCCATGAGTGTTTTAATATGCCAGTGTAAGCTAATAATCTATATGTGGATGGATTGTCACACTCTAGTACAATTCTCAATTTCAAGGATCTAACTTTTGGTGTCTTTGTCAACTTGGTGATTAAGGATGTAACATTGTGCTTAAGGAACCTTCCTCTCAACTTCAATGACAACCCTGCATACTTCCTATGGAATAATTTCCATGTAGTGATATGTAGATCATTGGTTTGTTGAATGTCCATAGGTCTAAGAAGTAGAGGGTAATGACAAGTCCAAGTAAACAAATGGAGAAGGCTTGCCACATTTGTCACCTATGCAGTTGGATACAACTCTTTTTCTACCCATGTGGGGGAGAGCACTCGAAAGAACATTGATGTAATGTCCAACTACAATAGAAAACCCAAAGACATGATAATTGGAACCATTGACAGAAATAAAAATGTTAGGAGAGACATGGAGGGGCCAAAAATAAGGGGATACCCATGGTTCTTTCCTAAGCCAAAGTTGAATTCCCAAGCTAAGGAGAAATTTAGGAAGACTCTGAAAACCAAAAGCAATTTGACTGGTGATTTCATAAGGTTTAAAATATCAATTTAGATATTATGTAATTTATTTATTTTATTTTATTCACTCAATTTCTCATGAATTTAAAGAATCTCAACATCTATTACATTCAAACAATATAATTATGGGTAGTCTAATTAATAGAAGAAATGACTGTCTTTTGGGCACTTTTTCTCGTGAATTTTGTCTAGAATCTAGTAAATATTTCTTAAAATCATAAGCTTAAGTTGTTTTGGGTGTCATAGGGGTCTTTTAGGGTGTTGAATTCATTTATGGATTTAGAAATACACTTTAAAGAAACATAAATCACAATCTTGCTGCAAATTAATTTAAGCCAAAAAAATGATTTCATAAATTATTATTATATTATTTTTCATTTAATATTAATAATAAAAATAGTAAATATTCAACAACCTAAACTAAAAGTATTAATTGGTCTAAAAATGTGTAAATCTAAATCTTTATATATAATAGGTATTGAATTTTTAAGGTATATTAATTTTTACTTAATATTAACAATAAACAAATGTAATATACAATGTTGCTACATAGTACTTGTCTTTTATGCAAAAAGTAATTGATGATTTTAAATATTATATATATATATATATATATATATATATAATATTTAAAATCATCAATTACTTTTTGCATAAAAGACATTTATATTTATGAAAAAAAAATCATAAAAATGTTATAAAATAAAATATTTTGATTTTAAAATGAGTTAATAAAATATGTTAATTTTTTTATATATATTTTTAATTTTATTAAAATTAAATTAAAAATTTACAATTCTAAATTATAAAATTTATATAATCTAAAGATTTTATAATTTTATAAAATATAAATTTTATAATTTAAAAAATTTAATCTCTCAATTATTTATTTTTATTAAAATTATATAAAATATTATTTGTATTAAAGTTCTATAAAACAATTGGCTTTATAATATTAATTTTAATACTTATTGAAATTTAAAGTTAAACTGATCTTAACTTATAATGGATGGATGTTTGTTTAGCAATATATTATGGCGTAGTCTAACTTATAGAAGAAATGATTTTTTTCATGACATTTTTTAACCAAAATTCAGAAGACATTTTTAAAAATTTAAATATAAAAAAATCTATTTCCTCGATAAATTAATAAATTAAAGTACCCAGTATATTGCTAATATGACACCAATAATAACTAGACGATATAAAATATTATGACAAACGAATCTTTGGTGGGCAAGTTAACTTTATTACGAGGACAAGTATGTTAGCATCGAATTTTACATGCGGAACTGTGCAACGTTTTTCGACCCAGCGCAAATAAAGTGGTTTTAATTAATTCAAAATCGTTTTAATTAATTCAAAGTTATTAAAAATTAACTGCCAAAAATCTGTGTATTTGGTACTAAATATCTTTGATTCAATTTTATTACCAACATTTTAAGAATTCCTTTTTCCGAAAACTATCACATATGTTCAGTAAAATAATTATTAATTAATTTTTTAAAAATTTTATTTTAATAATTTCATTTTTTATATATTATTAATTAATAATTTGTAAAATAAATAAAAAAAAGTTGAGTGGAATAGCTGAAATAGAATTTTTTGATAGGTTAACTGAAAAGATTTCCTTTTAATGATCGACGACCTCGTTGCGGGGACCAAAAGGCAAATATCAAAACTCCCTTTTGAAGCCACCTCCAATAATAGAAATTTTAAAATTTTAATTATTTTATTTATATAATCTTAATACCTAAGTACACAACTTTAGTTGATGGCATGTCTCTTGTCTAGGCGAATAGAGGGAATGGGGAAAGAGTTTCGACAGGCAGTTCGCCCTGAAAAATTTCCTTTGTACAAGACCAAGTCGAGAAAATAGATTTATGGTATTGCGATTAAATGAGATTAAGCACCGAAGAGGTTTGTGTAGTGTTGCTGGAGTTAAATCTAAATTTTTAATTTTTTTATGGGGATAAGTCATGTTTTTTTAAGTTTTTTTATTGAATAAATTATGTTTTTTAAAGTTTTTTTTTAATGGAATAAATCATGTTTCTTAAGTAATTTTAAATTCCTATGAATTAATTATAAAATCTATTAAATTAGTTTAATAAATATATCAATCAATCATAAATTTAAAATTTAAATTTAAAATTTTAAAAATAATTATAAATTTCTAAAAAAATAAGTTTAATATTTGATTTTACAAAATTCTGATAAATTTTATAATTAGTTGTAGAATTGAGGTTTTTGTGATCCATAATAAATATATAATAGGGGTTTAGGCCTAAATTATATTATCAATCATTTGTCGAAGCATTTTGAACCAACAAGTGGTGATTTATCTTGAGGACAAGTTGAAGACCCGGATTATGGCTAGAAAAAAAAAAATCTTCCAACGGCTAAATTTAAATAATTAGTTTTAAA
The DNA here is from genome assembly GCA_031772625.1 of Pinus tabuliformis. NCBI lineage: Eukaryota > Viridiplantae > Streptophyta > Pinopsida > Pinales > Pinaceae > Pinus > Pinus tabuliformis. The sequence continues at coordinate 683,253,487 of CM062809.1, forward strand.
ATTTTACAAATTATTTAAAAATTAAAATGACCATTAGAAAATCAAAAGTTTTAGATTTAAAATATTGAGTATTGCAGGAGTCTGCAGCACTACGCACGCATTAATGAGTAATGGTGGAATTTAATGTACTGTAGTATTTTTTTTTTCAAAAGGTGGAAAAAACCTTTCAAACTCACTTGTGGAACCAACAATAAGGATAGCTATCTCTGGCTGCTATCCGCAAATGTCTGTTGATGCATCATTGTTATTAAGGAAAACCACGCCACCTGGAATAACCCCCTGGTGGTCTGTAGGGGAGCAGGTTTTCACTAGATGCCTCTGGGTTTGGCTTTGGGTTGTTACCCTATTTCCTTAAGTCCGAGAAAAACAAGTTATAGCAAATGTATGTTGACGCATCATTGTTATCAAGGAAAACCACGCCACCTGGAATAATCCCCTGGTGGTCTGTAGGGGAGCAGGTTTTCACTCGATGCCTCTGGGTTTGGTTTTGGGCTGTTACCCTGTTTCCTTAAGTCCGAGAAAAACAAGTTCCGTATGTACTGTAGTATTGAACAACAATAACTTATTTTGTTATTTTCATTTAATAATTAAAACAAATTAATATGTGCATATAAAAGTTCGTAATATTTAGCATTAATCCCAATGCACAAGTAACTACGACTTATTTTACCACCTTAAATTAAAAAATAAAAATAAAAATTAAATGATTTTGAAAAGTTGAAAATCTTGCCAACTCAACCAGTGATCAAATTTGAACACATCAGAGCCTTTCAAAGGGCCTCTGGCATGTCACAAAAGTAGCGACAAAATTTTACTAGTAAAAAAAAATTTAAAACTTGAATTTTGTCATTTTAAAAAGAAATTGGAATAATATTATAAATTTTTTTAAGAAGGGTTGTTAAGTTGTCAATCCCGCTAAATTTTTTTTAAATTTCATTTTTTCCAGAAGTCATACTTTGAAAATTTCAATTTCCAACTATCATTGCATTGTGCCTCTATCACAAATTACAATGGTTAAACTTCTAAATTTCCTTTCTTAATTGATGTTAAATACCATTTCAAAAACAACAGTTTCCGAATTGCTCCCATTTCAAAAACAACAATTTCCTTTTGAATTGCCTTTTCTAATTTGTTCATAAAGCTTTCCATGATAGCTTCAAATTAAATGAAGCTAGATTCAAATGGAATAAAGCTTTCCATGCTAGCTTTTTCAGAAAGTTGGTGACCATCCAGATTTGTGATATTAACCACTTAGGGCCAACGAGTGCAGAACGAAGAGGAAAACATTTAAGAAACAAAGGTATTTCAGTGAAACACATTAGCTCGTTCCTCTATTGAATGGATGGATGAATTAGTTCATTCCTCTATTGAATGGATGGATAAGGTAAGAGAGATCTGAAATTTCTTCATATTAATATGAACAACAATTGGAATCTCTAATTTTTCTGGTTTCTATTTCAGTAATTCATTTGTTATTTGTAGGTGTTTCTGGATTAACATTTCTTTGTTGGTTTGTTTTTAATTTTTTAATTCCAATGTTGAGGGCATAGCATTGGGTGCAAAGCACCTAGTGAATAGTAACAATACTACTATAATTTCTTGATTCTAGCGTCCATGACAGAGCAATGGGGTGCAAAGCGCCTAGTGAATAGTAGGAATACTAATACAGAGTCATATTTTTAAGGTACTGTATAGTGTGGTCTTTATCGATCTGATTTTTTTGTGAAAAATAATTCATCTAATTATTTTCAAAATTTGTAAGATGATTTGTTTGTTCATTTCTTGTTTTCAGTCACTTTGGTGAGTGCGTAGCTTGGAGAGTTTCATGTACAAACATTTTGGTGAGCACTATTTCTCTGAAGCAATATTGTTCTAAGGTACCTTCCCAACTTCTCTAGACCTTTCTCTAGACTTCCGCTCTTATTCTTCATGTTGGTGCAGTCTGTTCAATGAGAAATTATCTCACCAGAGAGCTGCATTTTTTTTCAAATTCTGTCATTATTATTTTTATCTATCACTGATAAGAACCATTAAGGCTTAATAGCTTTGTGTTTGATAATGGTAAAAATCAAGACGGCTTAATAGCTTTTTACTTATAAGTCTATGTGCTAAGCAATAGCAAGGTGTGGTTATATTACATTTTAGAGTTTTTAATCAAGATTTTGTGAAACAATTTTTTTGTTGGATTCTGTTATTTTAATTATCCATGGTGTTATATCATGTTTTGGAATTTTTAATTAGAATTTAGCAAAATCATTTTTATTAGATTATATATATATATATATAGATATATATATTAGATTCAATGAAAAATCAAACCATGATTATAATAAATTTATGCTAAACAAATTTGATAGAAAATATCGTAAAAACCCTAACCACATAGAATAGTTACACCAGCGCTTGACAATCACTAGTTGTAAGTGTGGGATGTTACAACAGATTCCATTTTGACAATTTTACTTGTATGGAATTGGAAGAACTGAGGTATTGAATTAAACATTGTGCTAAATATTGATATAGTGAAGTTATAAAAGAAACTTTGGTATGCAGAGGAGAAGCAATCTATTATAAACATGTTATAAGCCAGAATGAAAGTTTGTCATACAACATTGCTGGAAGTGGAGGTACTGTATTGAACAATGTACCACATACATACACAAAAATAAATAAATAAATAAATATATATATATATATATATATATATAAGTTTGCCATACAACATTGCTGGAATTAGAGGTACTGTATTGAACAATATACCACATACATACACAAAAATAAATAAATAACTATATATATATATATATATATATATATATATATATATATATATATATATATATATATATAGGTACTGAATTGAACAGTGTACCATATATATACACACACGGTGTGCTTAGTGGAAAGATTATAACATTAAGTAAAACTGTGAATTTGGCAAAGTATCGAACAACAAATCCATAAATAATACACATTAACCTCACAAAGTCTCAAACAACATATAGGAAACGACATGCTAAGCATTGGGGAATTATTATGTTCGAACTTGGAACTCTTGTATAAAAGAAAAGTTCAATATATCAAAAATGATGATTTATAGAAAATCGAAAAGCATGCCTTGAGTTTAGATTAATTACCATATGAAACAATTATATATTCTATTTTAAATGCAGATCATTAGGTCTTCAAGCTATTCTTGTTGGAAGGGAAGTCTAGTGAGAGGAAAGACCAATTCCTACTCCAAATAGATTAGTACAAGTTCCTTCTCTAGGTTAATTAGTACAAAGACCAGGGAGTAATGATACAACAAGATAAATGTCAAACCACAAAAGCAAAGGCAACAAGACATTACAAAAGATGCATGATAGAAAGTAGTTGTGATAAGGGAATTCCTGGCCCCCAAGAGTGGAATTGTACGTTGTTGAAATGAAACAGATAAAGAAGGGTAGAACTACCATTTGCATGAAGTCTAGACAACAAAGAATGCAACACACATGTTTAAAAGGGGCCATTCTTGATGTTGTAAGGCAAGGGAGAAGAGTTTATTTTATCAAAGAAAAAAAAATGCTCTGATGTGTTAAGCATGTTTTTCTTAACTTTGTGAGTATTATGATAAAGTTTAGTCTAGTTGAGTAACATTTAAGGAATAACTCTTCGGCTAAGGTGTTGAGTGTGGGTGAAGGTATTTATTCCACCAAAGATACTCAGTTAATCCCAGAAACTATTGGAAACCTGTTTATCTGAGCAAAATGGCCTAGTTACTCCCAGAAACTTGAAGAAATTTGGCCACGTGAGCAAAATGGCCCACAGATGGCAAACATGTCCTATTGGGGAAGTTGAATTGATGTAAAATATAAATATTCCTTAAAGCAACAAGGGGTTCCATCTCCTTAGATACTTTATTCAAATGCCACATCTATTTTACTCATCATTCGAAAACTACCAAAATCACTCTTTCAGTCCAATGTAACATGTTTGTAATTACAAATCCCATTAACCTTAATTTGATCATGCATCGAAAGAATTTCCTTTTACTTTTTAGATAACATTGTATTTCTTACACATATGTTCTTCACTATTCGTATCAATTTAATATAGCAATTTCCCATACCACATCAAATGACTCTTGGCACAATGGAATTTGTACTGTGAAATCATCTTATTGAGTCTCTTTTGCCCCATATTTTCTTCAATTGCATGTTGAGATGTAAAGTTTTTCTTTCATCTCAAACTAATACTTTTTTGGATGTTATTACACCAATTACTTAATATAATAGTTATTCAAGGAAAAAGACATAAAACATAACATTTGGCGAACATAAATGTTATGAACATAGTTGGCGTGCCACTTGTTAGTTACAATGCTTATGAATTGTATGATTAATACTAGACTTGCAGCTGTGTTGTAAGGGGTTATTGTTCTTGATACACTAAGGAATATCTTCTAGCTTGCAACATTGTAAAGACATCGTCAATCAATAGTATGTTGTCTTCCAACTCACAACATTAATTCCATGTTAAAAAAAAGAAATTTAAAAATAATTTACTGTTGTCAATTAAATTTTTTTTATGCTTTTCATTATAGAAGGGCTACCTGAATGCGCGCCCTTTTAGATCACTGACCGGAAGCCTTCGATTTTGAATTTGTTGAGTGACCTAAAACTATGCTACACGTGTGACAGGGCGGTTTGATGCTGATCGTGAAGAGTTGGAAGCTTGTCCGTAAGTTTCCTCCCTTCGGCTACATATTCCTACTGTTATGAAGGATGGCAGGCCAGACTCTCAATACTCCTCGCTCTCCTCTTCTCGGTTAAGGCTTGCCTGCAGTAATAGACGGTCATGGTGCCTAGAAAAGCAGCCGCTAAAAAGGTTAATTCTGCTCAACCTCGGCCGGCTACTCCACCCCCTACACTAACCACCGTGTATGTTGTGATGAAGCGCGAGGGCTATGCTGCCGATGGATTTCACAGCTCCGAGCAGCCAACGAATTCCATAGAGGGAGTGTATTATTCAGAGGGCCAAGCATACACCGCTGCCATTCCGAAGATCATTTCAGTGTACGAGACCTAAGGAGACGACCAGACGGAACTTCGAAACAGTGCAAACACCAAAGGGTTGCCTCTCAAGAAGAGAATGCAGAGAATAATGGCGGCGGCTGTTGATATATCCGAAGAAGAGGAGACCAGTTACCACGTTTACAAGGGTCAGTTGTTCCCCACGGAAATTGTGGATGAATGCAAAGTGTTCGATGGGCTGAAAGTGAGTCTTGGGTAAAGGGTGCCTTCTGATGGCCAGGACCCTGGTTTTGAAATCCCTTTTTAAGCATTCGACGCTCCTTTTTCTGTTTTCTGGTTAATCGTATGTTTGGTTTGCACCAATGTGTGGAGAGCTCCGATGGCTTGCGATTTTGGGGAATTTGTAATTTTTTGGTGGAATCGACTACACATTTTGTTTTCAGTGTCTGGTAGTCATTATTTTAAGAATATCAGAATGGTTATGTCTCTTATTCCTCGCATTTACCTGTCCATAGTAACTGTGCGAATGATAATTCGAACTTCTCCCCTTTCTTCGCGATTTTCAATTTAGCTCAGAAAGTTGTTATCGAATTAAAACGTTGCCCCTTTCTCTGGTTTAATTTTGTTTTTGGGTGATGTTAACGTTAAAACGTTGCCCCTTTCTCTGGTTTAATTTTGTTTTTGGGTGAGCTCGTTAACATCAGAAAAAACAGTTCGGATAGAGTATTTTATATTTAGTTAATATTCATGGTATGTGGTGATTCTCGATCAAATTTTTCTGGACTATCCATAGAAAATTTCTCCCAAAGAAAGCTTATTATAACAATAAGTTGAACCATTGAAGTGCTATGCCATTTTACATCAGCTAGATTTCCATAATTTTATTAACACTGTTTTTAGTATCTTAAGAAGATCCTGAAGCTACCGCTTGATCGATTATGTTACTTGCCTTTCTTTTAAGAATTTCTGATGGTTATTGACCATGGTATACACCAAAGGGGTAAACCATTAAGCTATTCTTTTCTTAACCTTATTTTTCCTGTTTTCTCGGAATAAGCCAGCTTAATACTTTTGCTTATATAGGTTGAATATAACTATTTTATGGTTGGGTATTTTTCATTTGGTGATGTAATTTTCACAAATAATTCTGGAAAGCTCATTGGATAAATCTGTGGAAATGCAAAGTGTGGTTGGGAATCCTGATTGCTTATGGATAGGCCAGTTGTTGGAGGTTGCTTGGTTCACATATATAGTGATAATGATAATGACAACAAGACTCTATGCCACACAAAAGTATGTAACCCACTTACAAATTCCATACATATATATATATATATATATATCAATTTTGTTACTAAACTTGTCAAATAAAAATTAAGAAAAACTCAAAATGGTAGCTTCAAATCGGTCGACAAGAACCGATGATAACTGTAAACGTGGCGGACTAAAGCACAAAAATTGCGTCGTGAGTAGCCATTCATCCACCGAAACAGAACTATGTAATGGTGAGTCAGGAACAGAACTTTTTGTTACCCCACTGAGGTGTTGGATTAATTACAAATTACATCCAACGGAAGTCGTTGTTAGGCAACTGAACTGTTGGATCAACTATAAAGTATAAACTACATCCATGTCATCGGCCAGTTTTTGGGCTTCACATCTTACGCTGCTCCTATTCAACCTGTGCGTTAGTTGTGTTCTACCTCCTTTCTTCAGCGGCTTCACAAACAATTTACAGCAAGCAATTCGTGGCCTTTCCCCAAAATCTAACAAAGAAGGAAGAGGGAAAAAAGGAAGGCGACCACCTTTCTCACACGTTTCTATCACACAAGGAATCAATCTTATGGACATCGATTTGTTCAGTGATTTCCACACTTGGAATTGCTCTTGTATCCCTGATAACATAACGGAAACTGAGTTCTACTACCTTTATGTTTTATTAAAATTTAGATTTCATTTTATAAACGTTTTATTTTTTATTTTTCGGTATCTCAAATGAACCAGCCAGCTCGCATGACACATGGTTACTAGATTGCATTTTATAAAGATTTCTTTTGTTTTTAAGTATTTCAACTAGCTATTGTTAGTTAAATAATAATGATTCTATAATGCGGAATAAATACTTAAAAGAATCGAAAAACTTTAATACCCAATAAATTATACCTCCGGCCATTGATGCTTGCTCACACTCTGATATCAAATAAAAGCAAGATTGTTTGTGGTTAACCCAAGCTCACACTCTAATATCAAATAAAAGCAAGATTGCGTGTGGTTAACTCAATTTGTTTCTGTACGGGATAATGGAAGTGCTGAAATAAAGCTGCTCGGACCTCCAACATCAACTTCATTTGAGAAAGCTCCAACCACTGCCTTTTGGAGCTTCGAACCTTCAATATACAAGTTTCTTCTCTCTTGTGGCTTGGCTCTATTAAAACTGGTAGTTTTAAAGCAAAACACTAATGGTTTGAGCCTGCATGCGAAGGAGGAAGGTCGGCGGATTGAGGGATGGTCTTTTGGTGTCCAAAACTCCTTGGAAAAGTGGAGAGCCAACATATTAACTTGACAACCGAGAATAACCAATAGTGGTGAACGTTGGAAGGGTTACATACCCTCCATCGCCGAGAGTAGATGCAGAGAGGAACCTTACCAAAACAAACAATGAAAAATACAATGGATTTGACTACTCAGAGACACAAGGCCATTCACCCTCTGCAAAATTTCCCTTCACGCGTGTGGCTCTTCCTAGCTCTACTCACTCTAACCTGATGGTGTAAGACTAAAGGGGATTGAGTTAGTGAGCTTGGGGACCAAACAAAAGTATATATAGCCAAGCTTCCATCAAGCTTCTATTGGCTATGTGTCAAATGTTCCACAGATCATGGTAGAGAACTGCAGAGGGATTAATGGATCACTCTAGAAGATCCCAACAAGAAATTAATTAACTAAAGATAATTTCTGTAATTGAGCAGTTGGTTTCTGTAATTTAAGGAAATGACTGTAGTTGATTTCTAGATTATTAGTGGCTGTTGGCCATTGGATGACGGAACTTAACATTCTCCCACTTGCTCCATACTTCCAATCTTAATGTCTCATCTTAAAACCCATGATAATCTGTATTAAATTATAGATACATGAATCATGGCGATAAGTCCTCTAATGTCGATTATTATCTTCCATGTATTATTATGTATTTATATCTATTAAAATTTATGTGGCAAGAATTTCTTAATGAATAAATGCTATGTTTATTCTTGGTCCTACATAGATGGATTTTCTCAAATCAAATTAAGGTGCACATAAATATGAGAAAAAAATCACAATAATTAAGAATTTCATTAAAAAACATTGTCCATACAATGAGAAAATACATAATGGAACCAAGTCCCATATTCATTACATGATCCTTGAATTTAAATGGTGGCATGCCCTTAGTCAAAGGATCAGCAATCATCAACTCAGTGTTGACGTACTGAATGACCACTTTCTTTTCTTTAACACGTTCCCTTATAGCTAAATACTTAATGTTGATGTGTTTATTTCGACTCCCACTTTTGTTGTTCTTAGCCATAAAAACAGTAGCTGAATTGTCACAATATTTTCTCAATGGCTTAGAGATAGAATCCATAATTCTAAGCCTAGAAATGAAACTCTTAAGCCATACACCATGTAAAGTAGCCTCAAAACAAGAGACGAACTCGGCTTCCATATTGGAAGTGGCAATCAAATTCTGCTTGGCACTCCTCCATGATACAGCTCCACTGACCATCATAAAAGTGTATCCTGATGTTGATTTGCATGAATCAACACATCCAATAATGTCAGAATATGAGTAGCCAATAACTTCCAAATTTTCTATATGTCTATACATAAGCATGTAGTTTTTGGTTGCTTGAAGGTACCTCATTACTTTCTTTGTAGCTCTCCAGTGGTCTATACCTGGATCACTCTGATATTGCCCCAAAATTCCCACAACAAATGCAATGTCAAGTCTTGTGCAGACCTGAGCATACATTAGGCTTCCGACAATAGAAGCATATGGAATTTTCTTCATTTGTTTCCTTTCAAAGTTGTTCTTCTCGCATTGGCTCAAATTGAACCTATCACCCTTCACAATGGGAGCTACACTTGGTGAACAATATTTCATCCGAAATCTCTCTAAAATTTTGTTAATATAGGTTTCCTAAGACAGACCCAAGATGCCTCGAAATCTCTCTTTGTGGATCTTAATGCCAATGACATAAGATGCCTCACCCATATCCTTCATATCGAATTTTTTAGAGATGAATTGTTTCACCTCATGCAGCAAACCCTTATCATTGGTTGCTAGCAAAATGTCATCCACATATAAAACAAGAAAACAGATTTTACTCCCACTAACTTTCAGGCATATACATTGATCTATAATGTTTTCTACAAAATCGAATGAAGAAATTACATTATATAATTTCAAATACCATTGGTGGGATGCTTGTTTTAAACTGTATAATGATTTCTTGAGCTTGCAAACTAATTGCTCACCATCACTAGAGGGGAATCCTTCAAGTTGTTTCATGTAAATCTCCTCCTCTAGATCTCCATTAAGAAATGTCATTTTCACATCCATTTGTTGCAACTCCAAGTCAAAATGGGCTACTAATGTCATAATAATGCATAAGGAATCTTTCTTAGATACAGGAGAGAAAGTCTCTGTGTAATTGATTCCTTCTTTCTAAGTGAATCCCTTAACAACGAGTCTTGCCTTGTATCTCTCAATGTTGCCCAATGAGTCTTTCTTTTTCTTAAAGACCCGTTTACATCCAATGGCTTTTGCACCATTAGGCAACTCAGCAAGATCCTAGACTTTATTACTCTTTATAGAATTCATCTCTTCCTTCATGGCATCATACCATAATTTTGATTCTTTGCAACTCATCGCTTGTGAAAAGGACTCAGGATCATTTTCGGCTCCAATATTGTAGTCAAATTCTTGCAGATACACAACATAATCATTAGGAATCACTGATATCTTTGGTCTAGTAGATCTTCTGGATGTTGTACCATCATCTTCTAGAGAAGTATGTGGTTCAAATCGTTGTTCAAAAGTTCTTGGCAACTCTTGAACTACATGTTCTACTAGAATGTCGTCAATAGCTTGTGGAACTTCAACAATTGGTTGTTCAACACCAGTTTGAACTTGAGGGGTGTTGTTAACAATGACCAAACTATCACATGAGGTGGAAGGTTGAGATTTTGAATGATCCTTCTCAGAAGCTATGTTCCTGGTTTCATCACTCCGACTGATCAAGTCATTTTCAAGAAACTTTACATTTCTTGATTCCACAATCCTAATACTGTGAGACAGACAATAAAATTTGTAACCTTTAGACCTTTCAGCATATCCAATGAAATACCCACTAATGGTCTTTGGGTCCATCTTCTTCTCTTGTGGTTTATATATTCTCACTTCAAACGGGCATCCCCAAACGCGCATATGTCGTAAACTCAGTTTCCAACCTTTCCATAATTCAAATGGTGTTTTAGGAACAACCTTGGTTGGAACTCGATTTAATATATACACTGTCATCTTAAGTGCTTCAGTCCACAAGGATTTAGGAAGATTGGAGCTGCTAAGCATACTCCGCACCATGTCCAATAATGTTTGGTTTCTTCTTTCTGCTACACCATTATGGTCAGGTGAACCAGGCATGGTGCATTGGGCAACAATCCCATGCTCTTGAAGAAATTTTGTGAATGGCCCAGGTGCTTGTCCATCTTCTGCGTATCTACCATAATATTCTCCACCTCTATCTGTTCTCATGATCTTAATTTGCTTGCCGCATTTTTTCTCTACTTCAGCCTTAAAGATCTTAAAGGCATCTAATGCTTCGCTCTTTTTATGAAGCATGTAGAGATACATATATCATGAGTAATCATCTATAAAAGAGATGAAGTATCTCTGACCATGTGAGTCCATGTCTGGACTACATATATCAGTATGTATGATCTCTAATATGTTCGAACTCCTATTCGCACCTTTCTTTGACTTGTTGGTCTGCTTTCCCTTTATGTAGTCCACACAAGTCTCAAAATTAGTAAAATCCAGAGTATTAAGTACCCCTTCATTTACTAATCTTTTAATTATTTCTATGGAGATATTACCTAATCTCCAGTGCCATAATTTAGAGGAATCTTCATTAATAACACATCTTTTAGTGCCAGTGTGAACATGCATTGAATCATAAGTGACATTGTTTTGTAAATTAATGCAGTAAAGACCATTAGACAAAATACCATTCCCAACATAATCAGATTTATAAAATAAACTGAAGGATGTTTCTGAAAAGTTAAAGGAATATCCAAAAGGTACAAGCCTTGAAACTGAAATCAAGTTTCTAGAAAAACTTGGAACATAAAAGGTCTTTTCTAATTCTAAACAAAGAGTCAAGACACTACTTAAATTTAAATAGCATGTTCCTATAGCTTCCACGTGTGAGCCCATCTTGTTTCCTGATAAGATGATTTGCTCACTTCCCAATGGCTTCCTTAGGTTTTGCAAACCTTGCAAGGAATTCGAAATGTGAATTGTTGATCTAGGACCAATCCACTAGGTGTTAATATTGACATTAACCATATTAGACTCATAACAAACAAATGAGATTGGATTACCTTTGTCCACAAACCATTTCTGAAACTTGGTGCATTCCTTCTTCATGTGTCCCTTATTTTTACGGAAGAAACACTTGGAATCCTTCTTGATATCAGCTTGGGGAGGTACTTTACCTTTCCCTTTCTTATTGGCTTGAGATTTACCCTTTCTGCGTGTTGTCAGCGTTGCACTTTCTCCCAGTTCTATCACCAGTCTCTCTTCCTCTTAAACACACATGCTCATGAGTTCATTAATTGACCATTTATCCTTATTTGTGTTGTATGAGATTTTGAAGGGTCTGTATTGGTGCAGAAGGGTGTTCAGAATGTATTGCACCAGGAAAGACTCTGATATTTCAACCTCGAGTTTCTTCAATTGAGCCACAGTGTCCCTCATTTGCATGATGTGCTCACACACACCTTTCACACTGGTGAGCCTTAGGGATGAAAATTTCATGATTAGGGTGCTTTCTACTACCTTGTCTGAAGTGACGAATTGATCATCAATGGCTTTCAGCAAGTCTCAGACCTTTTCATGCTGATCAACGGAACCACGAATACCAACTGAAATTTTAGTCTTAATGAACATCATGCTTAGGTGATTGGATCACTCGCATCGTTCATAAAGCATGATGTCCGCTGCAGTGCTGGTATTAGTGAGTGCCAGTGGTTCATCTTTCCTAATAACATAGTCTATGTCCATCCACCCCAAATGAAGGAGACTTCTCTCCTTCCAAACCTTATAGTTATCTCCCTTACGTTCAGGGATATCACAACGAATTTCAAAGAAATTTGCAAGTTGTACAACTGCATAAAATTAAAGATCACATTCTTATGTTAAATTTGAGGCCTAAATAAGATTTCATGATTTACCAATGTAAATCATGCTTAAAAATTGAATCTAATGACATATAAATGGTCTAGGGACTAAATTTTCAATTCAAGCAGATTCAATTATTCTTTATGATAGAATTTATCAAATTATTCACTTAATTCATAATTCCAAAGGGTATATTATGATTATAAATGTATATAAATTCTATCTTATATTTGAACTTTATGATAAAACTATTCATTCATAATTCCTGTGGGATAAAATTTATTATATTTAGTACAATTAATTACAACTAATGTCTAAATATTATTTATGTGATCCTAATCAATCATAATATATAATATTATTTAATTAGAGATGATGTGGCTATGCTCTAATCAATTAAAATTATATGGATCACTACACATTATTTCTTTTATGCATAAAAATTAACTTGATATGAAAATAATGATAATTTGCATAAACAAAACTATAAAATTCATGCATAACATTTAACGATGGGTCTCGTATACTCATCCAAAATAGCATGTTTTAATTTAAAACAGAAATAATCAATTCATGCAAATTAAATACGAGCATAGTTAATAAATTTTGCACAACAATTATCCAAATTGCATATAATTAAATCAAATAAATATTTGAGCAAAAATTAGACATATTTCCAAATAAATGCCTTAATTCAGAAAAATCCTCTAAATATGGCATTGAGCCAAACAAAGCATGTTTATAAACACCGAGGCAGAGATAAAATAAAGGCTCTGATACCAAATGTTTGCTAAATAATAACGATTCTATAATGCAGAATAAATACTTAAAAGAATCAAAAAACTTTAATACCCAATAAATCATACCTCCGACCATTGATGCTTGCTCACACTTTGATATCAAATAAAATCAAGATTACCTGTAGTTACCCCAATTTGTTGCTATACGGGATAATGGAAATTCCAAAATAAAGCTGCTCGGACCTCCAGCATCAACTACCTTTGAAAAAGCTCTAACAACTGCCTTTCGGAGCTTCGAACCCTCAATATACAAGTTTCTTCTCTCTACTAGCTTGGCTCTATTAAAACCAGTAGTTCTGAAGAAAAACACTAATGGTTTGAGCCTACATGTGAAGGATGAAGGTCGACAGACTAAGGGATGGTCTCCTGGTGTCGAAAACTCCTTGGAAAAGTGGAGAGCTGATGTATCAACTCGACAACCGAGAATAGCCAATAGTGGTGAACGTTGGAAGGGTTACAGGCCCTCCATCGCCGAGAGTATATGCAGAGGGGAACCTTACCGAAAGAGACAATGAAAAAATACAATGGATCTGACTACTCAAAGACACGAGGCCATTCACCCTCAGCAGACTTTTTCTTTCACCTGCATGGCTCTTCCTATCTCTGCTCACTCTAACTTGATGGTGTAAGACTAAAGAGGATTGAGTTAGTGAGCTTGGGGACCAAACAAAAGTATATATAGCTAAGCTTCCATCAAGCTTATGTTGGCTATGTGTCAAGTGTTCCATAGATCATGGTAGAGAACTGCAGAGGGAGTAATGGACCACTCCAAAAGCTCCCAACAAGAAATTAATTAACTGAAGATAATTTTCGTAATTGAAGGAAATAACTACAGTTGGTTTCCGTAATTTAAGGAAATGACTATAGTTGATTTCTAGATTATTGGTTGTCATTGGCCGTTGGGAGAGGAAACTTAATAGATACTTCTTCACATGACACATGATTAGTGGTAAACATATGGGATCTACTACCTATCTTCCTCTTCATAAAAGGGGTCACAACTTGTTTTCTTAGTTTTCTCAAAACTTACTTTACTTCAATCACCAATTGTGTTTTATGAAGTTAATATTAAAAAAAGAAATTATTATTTTTTAAATATTTTAGGTTTATGTTCTATGTATTTAATTGGTGTAACAATATTATATGAAATATTTACTATAGAGGAATCTAAAAAATTTAGCGCACAACAAGACACAATAAAACAGAGTAAAAATTTGGATTATAATTCTAATGCATGAAATACATTCATATGGAGACTGTTTTACAAAATAAATTTTACATATATGTTTTCCAAAACGTACCTTTCTAAAACATAATATAATTCTTCTAAGCCTATATGGACACTGTTTATGTAACTGGTTTATGATTTAATATATATATCCAGTTAGTTTTCTTCTTCTAAAAAAACTTGTTACCGAATACAAATAGCATTTGTGGGATAAATTATTGACAATACCTTTTCACCAACCCTTCATTAAGTGCACATAGCATTTGTGGGATAAATGGTTGACCAAACCTTTTCACCAACCCTTATTTAGTGCACATTCATTCATATTTGTATGATGTGTGTTGTGGAATGGAGAATTTGTACTCATGCTTAGAACAAAAATCTACTTGGCAAGTATGGTTATTGTGAGTTTAGTAACTACGTTGGTTGAGATTAATTTTCCAACATTATGTAATGCAGTGTGCCTCAAGTCCATCCTCTAATGTTTTGTGTTATCTACATCTCTACTATGTTTCTCCTAAATATGGTAATGGTGTAAAGCTCGTAAAATTTGTAAAGAGGAACAGCTCTCTGAAGCATATAATTCATGGCGCCATGTGTCAGGTTGAAAGGGGTTCAGATTCCATTATCAAGTTAAATGATTCGAAGCTTTCAAATTATTTCTTTCAAATTTCATTCAATAATTAAAAGGCGCATACTTCTAGATTGGGTCACCCTTCATCCATGCTTACCTGCTCATTTGCATCAACTCCGGTGGAGTACATGAACATAAGTTAACTGCATAGCGACCCCCTAGCATTGAAAGGTCAGTTGCAATTCATTTTGGTGCCTAGCAAGGAGCTCGTATCATTTACAATACCACCTTTCGTAATGTGATGGGGGCCATCTGCCAAGTGGGCTCCTCTCACTCGCTCATCAAAATAAAAGGTAAAAGTTAATCGTAAAGACTATGGCCTATTTGCAACTCTGGGGTTCACCCCCCATCACCCTAAACCAATCTTAGAGCACCCTGTGCCATCCTATGCTAGCTCCCAAATTCGCCACTTGTAAAGTCATGCCCTTTCTTTATATAAGTCCCTATCACCCTAAAATTACCTCCCTGACAGCGATTACTTGGTCTCAGTAAAAAACATCATGTCTGCACATCTGCATGGGATTCACCACTCTGCATACTCCCAAAACAAAAGGAAAACCTTCAAAGTCATTTTCAAACCCTCCTATGGCCTCTAGGTAATCTGACACCTCGAACTCCTGCATTTTTTACTTTTTGGTTTCATTTATTAAAATGAAGCATGTCGTGCATGCAACCCCTACCACTCATGAAGTTAAAACTACTGGTATCGGGCCCTTAATCGACAACAAGACCTAAATTGAAAACCCTGCCTGCCCATTCTCACTCGTTAACTTCCACTATGAACTATTTTCCGACCATGTGAGGAAGGAGGATCATTTTAGGGTTGTTGACTCTAGTCTATATTTCCAAATTACGCCCCCAATTCACCTCTTCCCCAAGTTTATATCTTGGTTAGCCAACTCATATCAAAAGGACAAGAATTATTTTGTTTCTACCTCAAGAGTCATAATCCTCGAGATAACACCTTTCTTAATCCAAAGAGCTCTAATCTTCCCTGATTATTCCTCCATGCATACATTCATCAATTCTACCGTAGTCCATCATTTTGTTACACTCCCTTCTGAGGAAAAATAGTCCTTCCTAGTCCAATTTGTCGCACCTGAGGTCAAACCCTTCCCATAGAAAAGTGGTTCCCAATGAGTCTCTTCCAACCATCAGTTCAACCCATCTTGGCTGCAATTACCTCTATAATGGGCGGAGATACCTCTCAGAGAATAAATAAGGACACTTTGGGATTTCTCTATAGAATGCAATAGCCTAAATGCTTACTAAATATCCTAGAGTACCTCTCAACTGCCATATGCTTTCAGCTTCACTACTTCCTTGCCTCCTCTTATTTTTGCTACTACACCTTGTTTTTCTTCTTTTTCCTATATACTCACATCAAAGAGTTTCAATGCCTCAACCTTTAGGTCTTTTCCCCTAACAAGCATCAAAATTCCATCTTTGATAGGAATATCTTAGTAAGAAAAAGACCTGGTTTGGGTGGGTACTCCCAGTTCAGTTCAATATTCATGGCCATTGCTTACGGAATCATCCATGGGGTCCCACCTCCTAGAATTTTCCCATAGTAGAATGAGCTCCTCCAACTCAACGAGGAAGCTGCCATAAGAGACTAGTACCTCTCTGAGGACTACAGAGAAATTTAGGTTTATGGTTGTGATGCCCATCCATATCGCCTGCCAGTGTTCCTACCTATGAGGATCTTCACCCTTGAGTTCATCAGACAAGTCCTCAATGTAGACCTTCTCCATTTCATGCCAGTAAATAAGGGCTACATTTTCAAAATGGGATAGCCTGTAGGCCCTTTTGTGGTAAACACAAGACAAACCTTCAAATTAGTTGAGACTGTAGTTGAAGCCATGGAGTTTGAAATGGGAGATGGTTTGAATTATGACTACTGAGGCATTCTCTCCCAAAGAAGAGAAAAGATTAAAGCCTCAACTTACATACATGATACCAAGCCCGAGATTCAATGGAAAGCTAACTTTGATTCTTGATCTCTTAATACAAAGATGGAGAGCGAATCCACAGTTAGCATGGACAAAGCACAAAAGAGGATGACTGACTCATTGGGGGCGGCTGACAAGGAGTAAGGACATGTCCATAAGAAGATAAGGCAATGCTTATGCTACAAGGACAAGTTGGTCAATAGGGAAGGCTATTCAAGTCAAAAATAGGAAGGCAAAGGAGAGGTTGGATAGAGAAATGGCTTCTCAGCTAACACCTCATCACACCTAAGTGCTAACTTCCATGGACCTGGAAAAATAAGAAATGAGGATAAGATTGCAACATCCATCGATACCCTCCTTGCCTATGGGATTTGAGTTCCAAACTTTGGATGCCTCCCTAGACTTAACCAGTGTCCCCTTAGTAGATAAAGTTACATTACACAAGAAAGTTGGGGAGATGTTGTATAACGGTCTAGGTAAGAATCTTATGGCCATCAACCAAGCTAAAATTTATATAGAGAAGGTATCTAATAAGGTGAAGATGGAAAAGATCAACTCTCAAGTAATATTGATCGTTAATCCCAATGCAAAAGTAGCTGGGACTTATTTTACAATCTTAAATTAAAAAAATAAAAATAAAAATGATTTTTGAAAAATTGAAAATCTGGCCAACTGGACCGGGAAGTTGGAACCCTTCGATTCTAAATTTGTTGATTGACATAATATGGTACACGTGTGAGAGGGCGGTTTGATGGTGATCGTGAAGCGTTGGAAGCTTGTCCGTTAAGTTTCCCTCCTTCGGCTATATATTCCTACTGTCATGAAGGATTGCAGTGCAGACTGTCAATATTCCTTTTTCTCCTCTTCCCGGTTAGGGTTTGCTTGCAGTAATGGTGCCTAGGAAAGCAGCCGCTAGAAAGGTTAATTCTGCTCAACCTCCGCCGGCTACTCCGCCACCTGAGCCAACCACCGTGTATGTTGTGATGAAGCGCGAGGGCTATGCTGCCGATGGATTTCACAGCTCCGAGCAGCCAAAGAATTCCATAGAGGGAGTGTATTATTCAGAGGGCCAAGCATACGCCGCTGCCATTCCGAAGATCATTTCAGTATACGAGGCCTACGGAGACGAGCAGACGGAACTTCGAAACATTGCAATCAACGAAGGGTTGCCTCTGAAGAAGAGAATGGAAAGAATAATGGCGGCGGCTGTTGATATCTACGAAGACGAGGAGACCAGTTACCACGTTTACAAGGGTCAGTTATTCCCCAGGGAAATTGGATGAGGGCAAAGTGTTCGATGGGCTGAAACCTACAAAACCCCTGGAAAGTGAGTCATGGGTAAAGGGTGCCTTCTGATGGCCGGGACCCTGGTTTTGAAATCTTTTTTTAAGCATTCAACGCTCCTTTTTCTGTTTTCTGGTTAATCGTATGTTTGGTTTGCACCATGTTGTGGAGATCTCCGATGGCTTGGGATTTTGTGGAATTTGTAATTTTTTTGTGGAATCGACTACACATTTTGTTTTCAGTGTCTGGTACTCATTATTTTAAGAATATCTGATTGGTTATGTCTCTTATTCCTACAAGATGGTATCTAATAATGCATTTTGGGATTTATTCATCGCATTTACATGTCCATGGTAACTGTGCGAATGATAATTGGAACTTCTCCCCTTTCTTTGCGATTTCCAGTTTCGCTAAGAAAGTTGGTTATGGAATTAAGACGTTGCTACTTTCTCTGGTTTAATTTTGATTTTGGGTAAACTCCTTAGCATCGGAAAAATAACTGTTCGAACAGAGTATTTTATATTTAATTAATATTCATTTTGTGTGGTGATTATGGATTAAATTATTCTGCCATTTTACATTAGCTAAATTTCCATATTTTTATTAGCTTTGTTTTCATGATATTAAGAAGGTCCTGGAGCTACCACTTAGATCAATTGTGTTACTAGGTCTTTTTTTTTTTAAGAATGTCGCATGGTTATTGACCATGGTTTACACCAAAGGGGTAAACTATTAAGCTATATTTTTCTTAACCTAATTCTGCCGGTTTTCATGGGAATAATTAAGCTTAATAGTTGGTTATCTAGTTTTTTGGTGATATTGTTTTCATGGGAATAATTAAGCTTAATAGTGGGTTATCTAGTTTTTGGTGATAATTTTCACAAATATTTCCTGGGAGCTTATTTTACAAATCTATGGAAATGCAAAGTAGTGTTGTGAATAAGGAAAATTTTGGGAGTTAATATTGGCAAGTAGGCTAATTTTCCATGTTTTTAAAAAGAAAATTCACCAATTTCATTTTTTTATATAAATGATTCGCTCACATTTTATAAAATAAAAATTTTTACCTTAAAAATAAAAAAACAAATTATATAAACTATTATAAAATTATTAGAAATATAAATACTTTTTACAAAATATTTCAAACATTTTACAATTTTCATATTAAAAACTAATAATATTGACCAACTTTTTCCCTTAGTTATAAATCCCTAATTGCTTATTGATAGGCCAGTTGTCGGAAATTGCTTGATTATAATCGCAACAAGACTCTATGTCACACAACTATGTAACCCACTTAGAATAAAAATTAAGAAAAACTTTTTTTCAGAGAGAAAAAACTTCATGATTTATAAGAGAATATAAAATTCGCAAAATACCTTAGGCGCAGATGTTTGGAAATCAAATACTGTCATAAGATCATAGGATCAGAACACCATAGCTTCAAATCGGTGGACAAGAACCGATGATAACTGTAAACGTGGCGGACTAAAGCACAAAAATTGCGCCGTCAGTAGCCATTCATCTACGGAAACAGAACTATGTAACAGTGGGTCAGCAACAGAACTATTTGTTACCCCACTGAGGTGTTGGATTAATTACAAATTACATCCAACGGAAGTCGTTGATAGGCAACTGAACTGTTGGATCAACTATAATCCATGTCATCGGCCAGTTTTCGGGCTCCACATTTTACGCTGCTCCTTTCCAACCTTTGGCTATCTTGTGCGTTTTTATTAAAATTTGGATTGCATTTTATAAAGGTTTTATTTTTTTTATTTTTCGGTATCTCGGATGAACCAGCGGGCTCACATGACACATGGTTACTAGATTGCATTTTATAAAGATTTCTTTTGTTTTTCGGTATTTCAACCAGCTACTTCTTCACATGACACATGATGATTACTAGTAAACGTCTGGGATCTACTCCCTCTCTTCCTCTTCATAAAAGGCGTTAGGTCATAATCGATTTTCTTAAAAGTCACTTTACTTTAATGGCTAATTATGTTTTATGAAAGTAATATTAAAAAAAAATGTTTTATGAAGTTAATATTAAACAAAATTATTATTTTTTAAATATTTTAGTTTTATTTTTTTATATATTTAATTGGTGTAACAATATTATATGAAAGAGGAATCTGCAAAATTTAGCGCACAACAAGACACAGGAAAAAGAGTAAAAACATGGAGACTCTTTTACAAAAGACATTTTACATACATCTTTTTCAAAACGTACCTTTCTAAAACATAATATAATAGTGCTAATGTAACTCGTTTATGATTTAATATGTTTATGTAATTGGTTTATGATTTAAATATAATACTGTTAATGTAACTCGTTTATGATTTAATGTGTTTATGTAATTGGTTTATGATTTAATATATTTATCCAGTTAGTTTTTTTCTTCTAGAAAAACTTGTTACCAAATACAAATAATATTGGTGGGATAAATGGTTGACCATACCTTTTCACCAATCTTTCATTATTCATTCTTAATTGTATGATGTGCGTTGGGGAATGGATAATTTGTACTCCTACTTAGAACATCATTTAATTTGCTCTTCAACTTCCAAACAAAAATCCACAATTTGTACTCCTACTTAGAACATCATTTAATTTGCTCTTCAACTTCCAAACAAAAATCCACAACAATCCACAACGTGCAAACAAAATCTACTTGGTAAGTATGGTTCTTGTCAGGTGGTTGAGATTAATTTTCCAACATTATGGTAAGTATGGTTTTTTTTCAGGTGGTTTTCCAACATTATGGTAAGTATGGTTTTTTTCAGGTGGTTGAGATTAATTTTCCAACATTATGCAATGTAGTGTGCTTTAAAATCTACTTGATAAATCTACTTCTTAAGTATGGTTTTTGTCAGGTGGTTGAGATTAATTTTCCAACATTATGTAATGCAGTGTGCCTCAAGTCCATCCTGTAATGTTGTGTGTTATCTCCATCTCTACTATGTTTCTCCTAAAGATGGTAATGGTGTAAAGCTCGTAAAATTTGTAAAGAGGAACACCTCTCCGAGGCATATAATTCATGGCGTTCATGGCACCATGTGTCGGGAAGAACAAGGTATATAACTAGAGAGGTCTGTATCTGGCGACCCGGGTTTCCAGATTAATATAAAAATTCCATGAGTAGACTCCCCTACATCCTCAACTAAAGTAGTTTTCCCAGATCTAGAAGGTAGTGCTTATGCTACAAGGACAAGTTGGTCGATAGGGAAGGCTATTCAAGTCAAAAACAGGAAGGCAAAAGAGAGGTTTCATAGAGAAATGGCTTCACAGTGAACACCTCATCACTCGAGTGCTAGCTGCTATGGACTTGGAAAAAGAAGAAATGAGGATAAGGCTGCAACATCCATCGATACAGTCCCTACCTACAAGATCTTAGTTCCAAACATTGGATGTCTCCCTAGACTTAACCAGTATCCCCTTGGTAGATAAAGCTAACTTATACAAGCAAGTTGGGGAGATGTTGTATAATGAACTAGGTAAGAATCTTATGACCATTAACCGAGCTAAAATTTATATAGAGAAGGTATCTAATAAGGTGAAGATGGAAAATATCAACTCTCGAGCACTATTCTTGCAGAAGGAGTTTTATAAGGATTTGATCATAAAGATGGGAATAGATCCGGATGACAAGTCAGCATTAGCAGTTGTTTTACAATCAACTCAATAGGAGAATCGGGAGCTAAGACAAATGCTAAAGATGCCTGGCAATGAACATGTTTAGACTCCAGAGTTGATTTAGGTGCAGAGGGAGAAAGAGGCACTACTGAAGGAGTTTACTGAAAGTAAGGATAAATTATTAGCCTTGAAACAAATAGTGACTAAATTGAAAAATACGATTGCCTCCAATGTTTGTACAATAGTAGTGCTTGAAGACGCTCAGAATCCCACCAATCAGCTCACCCAGGCAATGACCCAACTTCAGCTTTATGAAGGAGAAATGAAGAAGATTTAGAGGGATTTGGATGTTGCTAAAGCCCAATTAACTTAGAAGGAAAGGAACGTGCAAGCCTTGAATGAAAATGCCGAAAAGGTCTCTAAGGACCTATAGGTCGCCACAAAGGAAATAAAGGAATTAAGAGCTAAGCTCAAAGGAAACAGGTATCTCATTGAATCCAGACAGTTGGTATGGGATGATATCATCCAAGAGATTAATCTTAGCAGGGAGCAGATAACTTTCATGCATGACCAAACGATCCTTAGTGCAGAATGTGCACCATCACTACTAAATACTAAGCAGGCGAGCATGGCGAATTCTTAGTATGCTATGAAATTTATCCATTTCCTAAATGAGAGACCAGTTAATGAGTTGAGGCCAATGAACATAGTTAATAGAATGAGTGTAGTAGCAAATATCTCTAAGGTAATTTTAAAGGAAGAAACTTGAACCAGAGCAAAGTAGAGTCCCATCAGCATTCAGAAAGATGTGATTGCTTTCAGTGAAGAATTTGACAAGCTCCTACAGGTTGGGTTACCCAACTTGTGGTGACCTCATGGAGAACTACTTTCATAAGAGAAGTATAATTAGAATATGATCGAAGCAAGATAGGACCAAATCACAAGAAAATGCCCATCCTCAAGGGCATAACTATAATGAGCTTCCTTAAAAAGTAATTTCACCTCCACTGGCTTGTTAGAAGTGTGTTTCACCATAAATTAGATTATTCAGGGGTTATTGATCTCAGGCTCAACTACAGGCGGTTCAGTTCTATTCCACAACCTCCCCCAACCTTGTGGCATCTGTGTGAGCAATTGGTAAATCCTCCACTCATACAAATGGTCCGTCCTCATGCTCCAACTGCTTCTCACCAGGCATCATCATCATCTCATCGTTCCTGAAGATCACTCAGATTGTGCCAGCTATAGCCTTTTATTTTACTTTTCAGTTATTTTTACTCTATGGTTTACTATTTTTGTTAAGATATTATATTATGGTTAGAATAGTTGTGCTCTCGCACATGCTAAAATTTTGAGACATAATTTGAAATGATGTCCTAAATCAAGAAAGAATATTACTCTAACAGCCTATATCAGTTCAAGGAGGCCTATATATGTGATCCTGATGAACAAAGAAAGGGTTCATAATTTTGGGAAGTAAACTTTGTATTATTTTGAGGAAAGACAGTTTCCTGGCTCTATCTACGAATATTTTTTGTACAAAATATTAAAGAAAGATCAATCGTGATTCCTGCCTTGTGGTATTATAGTATCTCTCTTGTCTTTTGTATTTTCATTAGTGTTTCACATTCCTCTCAGATTTAGTCGTTACCTAGTTGCTAGATTTATTTCTTCGTTGTTACAGATTTGTTTTTAATGAAATTTTGGATGAAGAATGTCTGTGTGAATGATGGAAATTTCTTAATTTTAGGTATGTCCTATTCTTAGAGAAATTTATTTCAATTTTCACAGTTAGCTCCATATCTTTTCCAGATTAGCAATCACAACAGCATTAAAGTAAACTGCAGATAAAACATAAACATAAATCGCATAAGAAAAGCCAAGACAATAGGACACAAGATGTGGCGCTAGCTAGGTACAAACCCCAATGTGGCGAAACCCTTGATCAATTCTTCTTATACGTTCTTCAATAGTTCGGCACAGAGAGAGAGAGAGAGAGTACATTTACAATAGAAGTCAACACTTTGACTTATCTAGATAAGAGCATAGATCATCTCTAAGAAGATGATACATGAGATCAGTTAAAGACATGCTGCTTCAACTGATTCTCCAAGGTGACTCCTTCACCTATCGTTGTGCTGCATTTCGTCATCATACTACACCTCACCATGCCACACCATGTTGCACCCATCATCACTAAGCTGCATCTCATCACGTTTCATTAATCATGACTGTACCCATCACTGTACTGCATTATATGCCATTACTGCACCATGTTGCCATCCTGACCTATGTGTTGGTTGCACCTTGCTTGCTTGTTGTCCCTTACTTGCTTATTGTCCCTAGCATGCTTGTTGTCCTTAGCATGCTTGTTGTTGCATGCTAGTTGTCACTTGCATGCTAGCTGTAACATTGCGTGCTTGGTGTATTTGCTGCTAAGTACCATACAATTGTCCCAATGTTAGTTAGATGTCCCTTGCATGTTGCTCTCCTTC
The DNA here is from genome assembly GCA_031772625.1 of Pinus tabuliformis. Lineage (NCBI taxonomy): Eukaryota > Viridiplantae > Streptophyta > Pinopsida > Pinales > Pinaceae > Pinus > Pinus tabuliformis. The sequence continues at coordinate 683,277,979 of CM062809.1, forward strand.
AGAGATAGATGCTCTGGCTATTTCAGCAATTCCCGACAATTCTAGCTGTTTCGACATTTCTCGACAGTTCCGGTTTTTCCTGGCAGTTTCGACTTTTTCGACAGTTCTAGCATTTCCGGCTTTTCTGGGTTTTTCGACTTTTTTGACTTTTTCGGCAGTTCCGGCTTTTCCGGTAGTTCCAGCTATTCCAAATTTTCTGGCAGTTCCAGATTTTTCAGCATTTCCGACTTTTTCGGCAGTTCCGGCTTTTCCGGCAATTCTGGCAGTTCCAGCATTTTTGGCTTTTCCAGCTTTTCCAGCAGTTTCAGCGTTTCCGGCAGTTCCGTCTTTTCTGGAAGTTCTGTCTTTTTCGGGAGTTCTGACTTTTCCATCATTTCCGGCTTTTTTCCCTCTGGATCAGGGCAACATTATTCCTTAGGATCTCTCCTCCTACTAAAACCCAAAGACAAGTAGAGAGAGGAAGATATCCCAAGTGTGTTGAAATGACTTGAAAGCCACCTCTATTTATACTAAAATGTTGAGCACATGTGGGGTTATTTGGTTGTTGGCCGACCTTGACAAATTGTCTTAATAATGCAAATAAATTCATAACTCCATGAATACTTATCAAAATAGGATGATATTTAGCTCAATCCTACACCTCCCGATGAGAGGGATCTAAGAAAAAATATCATCTGCCATAAATAGGATGACCCACATGGAGTTTGGCCCTAGTTTCCAATTTTAACACTCCCTCTCAACTAGGGAGAACTCCATCCGTTGATCCATATGTATGATTGTACTATCTCTACTATCAGTGCCCTACACTATTCTGCTCGATCTACTGAGCTCTGCTCTGCTTTGATCTGCTGAGCTTTGCTCTGCTTTGATCTGTTGAGCTTTGCTTTGCTTTGCTTTTCTCTGCTCTGCTGAACCATGAAGAAGAAGATTTGATCGAGAATGTCTCATACCATTCTCTATTGACCCGAAGTTAGTTTCATTTGAAGAGAGTGTGTCACATCACTCTTACTGACCCGAAGTCAGTTTTATTGATCCCATATCAATATCACAAGAGAGTGTCTCAAACCACTCATAATGATCCCAAATCAATGTCACAAGAGAGTGTCTCAAACCACTCATACTGATCCCAAATTAGTTTAATTGATCCCAGATGTCACAAGAGAGTGTCTCAAACCACTCATACTGATCCTAGATCAATGTCACAAGAGAGTGTCTCAAACCACTCATATTGATCCCAGATCAGTTTCATTAATCCCAGATCAATGGAGGTCATTCTAGCATAGGGAGTACGATAGATACAATGATGCGTCCATTGATAGTACTACTATGGTCCCTATCCTCATTTCCCTGCTCATTGATCATATGAGAGGTACTTCCCATGAGTCGCAGACTGCATGGGTAGGATGCCTCAACAGGAGAACTAATCATCCTATCCACAGGAGACCGAATCATCCTATCAGTGGATGCTACAGAGAACTAATCATCCTAGCCCACAGGAGAACTAATCATCATGTTCCATAGTCGCCACAGAGAACAAATCATCTTGGCCCATAGGAGAACTAATCATCCTATTTCATAGTCACCACAGAGAACAAATCATCCTGGCCCACATCATACTAATCATCCTATTCCATGGTTTCCACTGGAGAACTAATCATTCTGGCCCACAGGAGAAATGATCATCCTATTCCATAGTTTCCACGGGAGAACTAATCATCCCGACCCACAAAAGAACTAATCATCCTATTCATAGCGCACCACCAGGGGAGGGTGAGTCGCCCTGTGGTCGTATGTTGCTCTAGTAAGTACCCCAAGCCCCCTAGAGCTCCAAGAGCTTAATGCATGCAACATGCAGGACTCTTATAAGAAGGTCTCTCAACGATTCCAAGTCGTTCGGGAAAGTCACAGATTTGACCTTTCCCCAAGGCTTTGACAAAATGTCTGCGACCTGTACATCAGTCTCAATGCAATGGAGCCTCCTCACCCATCGACTTACCATATCACAGATAAGGCAGTATCTGATGTCTATCTTCTGGAGCAATCATCGAATACTAGATTCCTCAATAATCGAACTCCCCCTCTGGTTGTCACAGAGAATCACAGTGGTATTCATCATGTGTACAAACAACTCACTTAAGAGCTTCTGCAACCATGCAGCTTCACACGAGATCATACTCGTAGCTATGTATTCGGTCTCGGTGATGCTAATAGCAACCGACTTATGCTTCCTTCTCATCCATGATATTGAAGCAGGATCCAAAGAGAACCTGCACCGATAAGTGCTCTAGTGATCATCCACACTGCCTACCCAGACAACATTCGAATAATCAGGAAATTTCATATTTCTGGCAGCGTATCTCAATCCATGAGAGATTGTGCCCTGAAGATATATCAAAAGATTCTTGGCACGAATCCAGTGAGGCTCAACCAAATATGAGCTCACCATGCTAACTGCAAAACATATGTCCGGACGGAAGTTCACCAAGAACATCAACGCAAATGAGTTTATGAAACTCAGAGACATTTCCAAAATCTAGTCTAACATCAGTACCATATACCTTCTGAAAGTTAAGATCCTCGAGGTAGTCACGGGCTTGCATTTCATCATTCAACATCTGGAATCCAACTCCCTCTTACTTCTGCAAATGAGAGGGTCTACACCTGTCAGAAATAGGTCATCCTCATAAGGTGCCGGTATGAGAGGTCTATCATCGACAACCTTCGAGTAATGGTTTGGATCGGTTTCACTCCCAGTGAATCTCAGCTTCATCAGACAGCTATCAATCCTCTCATACTATGCCCGAGGTGTTTTGCTTCAAGCCATAGAGGGCTTTCTTCCACCTGTATACATGAGATTCCTGATCATGAATCTCAAACTCCTCGAGTTGCTCCAAACCTATGGACCTGCTGCATGAGGGAAATGGTCCCCTTATAATATTTTCCTTCGGTACATCTCAGACATGTATCTTCACGCTCTACTTGAATTTAGACATCCCTATCACCATTTGATTCACATTAGGTAGGGCCTCGTAGGTAGACCTTCGGTGTTATAGATGTGATATGTCAATTGACATGATCCCCAATGGACCATCCTGCAACTTGATACAAATTGCCAACCCTGAAACCATGAGAAAAAACATGTTTGAAAAGTATGTTTTTTAACACGTACCTTTCCATCGATGAATGCCACCCTGAAACCTTTGACTTCCATGTCTGAGATGGACACCAAGTTCTTCTTGTGATTAGGTACATAAAAGATATTTTATAAATGAATCAAGTTACCCTTATTCAATTGAGAGTTAACATTCCCTACACCCTTTCCGGGATAGGTGGCATCGGCTCCAAGTATAATCCCACGATTGTTTCCATCTCTACCAAATTAGAGAGTGCACCCATATAATGAAGTGCCTTGAAGCACTACAATCTATAAGCCAGATTCCCAAAGAATCTAAAGGAGAGAGCCAATACAAGATAACGATTCTTTATCTTATCAGAAAAAACATTTGATTCTTGATACCTAGGGTTCCTTGCTTTCTATAAAGAGTTAGCCATTTCCTTGATGACCTGCATTACCTGTCATTCCTTTGATCATTGAAGATGTCCGTGGAATGATTGTTGTCATCATCAAGTGATGTGTCCCTGCCATTCGAACACTCCATCGCATAATGGCCAAACTATTTATATGCCTTTCCTTCCACCCTGATATCTGGTCTTCCAATGAAGTGATCTTTAGGTAGACCATATTCTGCTGCGCCATTCTGATAATATTCTCTGCTTCGACTGCACCCTTGGTGAATTTTAAGAGGGACGAGGAATCCACTGATCCTTTTTTCCTTTCCCAGCTGTCTTCGACGAGTGCTCTTTCACTCCTGCTTGGGCATTGTCTTCACCTCAGCTCTAATACCATGTTAATTTTAGGTATGTTCTATGCTTAGAGCAATTTATTTCAATTTTCACAGTTAGCTCCATATATTTTCCAGATTAGAAATCACATCAGCATTAAAGTAAACTTCAAATAGAACATAAACATAAATCGTAGAAGACAAATCTAGACAAGAGGACACAAGATGTGGCGCTGGCCAGGGACAAACCCCAATGTGGGGAAACCATTGATCAATTCTTCTTATATGTTCTTTAATAGTTCAACAGAGAGAGAGAGAGAGGGTACGTTTACAATAGAAGTCAACACTTTGACTTATCTAGAGAAGAGCATAGATCATCTCTAAGTAGATGATACATGAGATCAGTTGAAGACACGCTGCTTCAACTGATCCTCCAAGATGACTCCTTCACCTATCGTTGTGTTGCATTTTGTCATCATGCTGCACCATGTTGCACCCATCATCACTAAGTTTCATCTCATCATGTTTCATTAATCATGACTGTACCCATCACTATATTGAATTATGTACCATTGCTGCACCATGTTGCCATCGTGACCTATGTGTTGACTACACCTTGCTTACTTGTTTTCCCTTGCTTGCTTGTTGTCCCTAGCATGCTTGTTGTCCTTAGCATGCTTGTTGTTGCATGCTAGTTGTCCCTTGCATGCTAGATGTAACATTGCGTGCTTGGTGTATTTGCTGCTAAGTACCATACAACTGTCCCAATGTTAGTTAGTTGTCCCTTAAAAGTTGCTCTCATTCAGAGGCAGAAGCTCTGACTGTTTCGACAGTTCCCAGTGGTTTTGGCACTTCTAGTTGTTCCCGGAAATTCCGGCAATTCTGGTTGTTCCCAGCAGTTTCGGTAGTCCCGACGGTTCTGGATTTTCTGGTAGTTCTGGTAGTTCCAGCATTTCCAAATTTTCCGGCTTTTCTGACAGTTCCAACTTTTCTAGATTTTCTGGCTTTTCCAGCATTTCGGCTTTTCTGCCTCTTCTTACCTTTCTGGAAGTTCCAGATTTTCTTGCAGTTCCACTTTTTCAACTTTTTTGGCAATTCTAGCTTTTTTGGCAATTCTAGCTTTTTCGGCATTTCCGGATTTTCTGGTAGTTCTGGCTTTTCTAGTAGTTCTGGCTTTTCCAGTAGTTCCAGGTTTTCTGGATTTTCCGGGAGTTCCAGTTTTTCCGGCAGTTCTAGTAGTTCCAGCATTTCTAGCTTTTCTGGCAGTTCTGACTTTTTCGGCATTTCGAGCTTTTCTGGCTTTTTCAGCTTTTCTGGCAGTTCCGTCTTTCCTGGCAGTGCCGGCTTTTCTGGCAGTTCCAGCTTTCTGCCCTCTCAATTAGGGCAACATTATTCCTTAGGATCTCTCCTTCTACTAAAACCCAAAGACAAGTAGAGAGAGGAAGAGATCCCAAGTATGTTGAAATTACTTGAATGCCAACTCTATTTATACTAAAACGTTGAGCACATGTGGGGTTTATTTGGTTGTTGGCCGACCTTGACGAATTGTCTTATAATGTAAATAAATTCATAACTCCATGAAAACTTATCGGAATCGGATGATCTTTAGATCAATCCTACACCTCTCGATGAGAGGGATCCAAGAAAAATATCAACTGCCATAAATAAGATGACCCACATGGAGTTTGGCCCTAGTTGCCAGTTTTAACCAAATTAAATATTTAAAGTGCACTACATAAGTCTTAGCATCCATTCTTCTCTCTATCTATTCCTTCATTCTAAATCCAATATGTGTAGAATTCTTGGTCTCCTAAGCTCTACTGGAATGGATTTCTTTCTCTAAGTTCTTCTACCATATCACCTACATCAAAGTAAACAGGCTGCAATTTCCTAAATGAAACTGGCCATAGTTGGTTTATGTATTGTATTATCGTGTAATCACAATGTATGAAGGCCTCATAAAATGTGAAAATTTCCATGTTATTTTGAACCAATAAAGTCTAAATCACAAGTGACATTATTGAGGTACTCTAAAACCTCCATTGAGAAATCTTAGATGCGCCCTATTTGGATGTCTCGGGCACTGGTCTCTTTACAATCTAGAGGCCATCTCTGAGAACTACAACATCTTTTGGCGCCATTTTCAGGGAACACATTAGAGGATTTTTCCTCTGTGATACAAAATTTAGGAATTCTTTGTTAATGTGAGGAAGGAGGTCTGGATTGCAGGTTCATCACCTTGGTGACTCCACTATTCAATTCTCGAGATATCATCTTGGCTTATAGGAGACCCCACACTCATTCTGATACCTCTCAAGAGAAGACACCATCTGTATCTGATCCAAAGAAATTAATCTTCAGAAGAATATTGAAAGAAAAAACCCCCACCACTGATACTACTGACTCTTCTCTCCTGGAAGCCTCCTCGTACATCTCTCAGCACACAATAATCCATTGCTTAGATTTCACCCCAAGAGCTCTTACATACCCTACCGAAAGTGGTTTGCCCCATAATATTTTTCCCTTGGAAGTCAAAGAAGAGGAATTTTCAGTAAATATGTCTTCCTTTTCATTTCCTCCTCCTCCTAAGACTAACGGAAATAATATCTGCACTATCAGCTTTACCCATGATCTATATACTTTTACTAGTCCTAGCCAGCCTACCTTGTCATCCACTCTCACAATAGAGAGACCCCTGATAAACCTAACACCACCTCCATTACTACTGATGGATATCCTAGGCTTCTTACTGAAAAAATATGCTCCATTAAATTTTCCCCAACCTTTAAATTCCATGCCTCAGGATTACCTTAAGCTCTTGCCTAGATTCAATGGAGAAGATGATATTTCATGAAAATGACATATAGAAGTGTTTTGTGCATTTGCAAAGAACTTGAATGTTGAACACCTAGATGTGGTACTGAGGCTCTTTGTCCAATCGCTTGATGGGGAGGCTCAAAAGTGGCTTAAATGCCTATCACATGCCACCATAGCCACTTGGGAAGAATTAGAGAACTCTTTTATGTAGAAGTGGGGAGAAAAGAGAGACCATGGATATATCCTCACAGAATTTAATGCTATTAAGAAAAATCCAGATGAGGATATCTCAGAATTTATAAAGAGTTTTAACAAACAATACAACAACTTTCCAGCTGAGATCAAGCCTCCTCAAACAACAGCTTGGGTAGTCATTACTAAGCCTTTTGAATCTGAATTTGGTTTCACACTAAGAGAAAGGAAATATCCTACGTTGGAGTAGATCCAGGTTGATACCCTCAAGGTATAAGCTAGTTTCACATCCACAGGAAAATCAAGAGGCAAGATTGATAAAGGGGAAATGAAGAAAGGAAAAGAGGAATCATCTACCTCCAAGCAGGGGAAAGAGTCCTAAGAGAAAAAGTTGGAAGAAATGGATAAGTTAATAAAAATCTTATGAAGTAAATTGGTTAAGCTGGAATTGGAGAATAAAAACCTCCCAAGACAAAATGATCAAGCTCCTAATCGAGTGTCACAGGTCTATTTGGGCACATCACTCCCGACATTCAGATCAGTACAATTAGGGGTCATCAAACCCTAATTTAGTTGTTACATGCCCTAGACAAGTCATCAAATTGAATGTTTAAATCCATCAAATTTTCCTAGCTTGAAACCCTGTTGAAATGACTCCTTGGGACACCATCGCAACCTTCGTCAGGGGTAACTATGCTGCAAAGCAGGCAGGCCCATTCAAGCCTACACTACAATTCACTTAGGCCCACTTTGACCTGTGTTGGGTGAGAATGAGCAAAATTGGCATTGAATTATGGGAATATTCCTTGATTCTAGAGCATTGTATAAGTATGCCCAACTCTTAACACATCCTATGAGGTCGCCTTTGGATAAGCTATGGGTCAATTAACCCTCTATCCTCTCATCCCTTTCTCCATGGAAACTAACTCCAATTTTGGAAAGCCATTCAATGCCCAATTTACGACATAACCACTTGCATTTCCCTATAAATTGACCACTCATCATAGTGATCCAGGGGCTAGAATCTAAAGATTGTAAGGAAATATTGTTGGTTTAAGATTTTAGTTCATATCAAGTAATGTTATGCTGCTGAATTGGTGTGATTTTAGTGTGATGAGGGTTGGACTGAAGCTGGATGAGTGGCACGGGATCAAACCGCGTTGGGTGAAACTCTTCCTTCTACATTAATAAAGTTGTTTATTCCTTTTCTAATATTCTTGTTCATTTCTATGATGATTATATGTTTCAATGTTGTCAATTCCATTGGTTTATAGTAGATAGATCATGTATCCATTGATCGTTGTCGTTTCTGTTTCTGTTGACACAGGTACCAATTGAGTGGATTCAATTCAAGTGGGAGCGACGGGAGCAATTCATTAGAGATTAAGGAAGCGAAAGACTACAAGCAAGTTCCTTCATCTCATCTATCTACTATAGGAAAAGGTTAAACTACTTCTTTTTGTTGTTCTAGGTGTAGCTACCCACCTAGGGAAAATGTGTTTATCCATAGATTCAAATTCCATATAACAAATTGGCGACTCCACAGGGGATCGACTGTTGTTCCTGGTAGCTTACCCTCATCATATTACACCCTAGTAGACTTTTCTTGACTTCATTGATCTTATTTCAATCTTTTTGAAGTGTTTTTGGTCAAAAAGTGTGCTTGAATGTCTCTTGATTTGACTCTCTAGCACTAGCGCAGTGTTGGTCTTGACACAGTGCGTTGCAGAGTAGCCCTAGCTTAGAGACAGTGCATTGTAGTGCACTGTCTCCCACTCTAGCCTGTGTTGATCCCTATTAGGCTAAAAAACCCACCTTTGGTTTGATTTTTCCAAATTTGCTTCTATTTTTGTTTGCTAAAAGATCAATGTTTCTTATAGTTTTAGAATCAAGTTGTGTTTCTCCTTCTAGCCCTACTTTGGCCTTGAATGTTTAGTGTTTCTTAAAATATTTCTTTTATCATTATCAATTCATTGTCAAAGTTATCTTATAATTGATTAGTATTTTTTGAAAAGGAAGTGTTGTAAAGTCTTCATTTCTTTGGAAAAGAAACTGTAGTAAAGTCTTCGTTTCTTGTGAAAAGTATTGATTGATTGTTTGTGCATTTATATTCCTTTTGCTCATATAAACATTAAGGGAAATGAAAAGAAAAACTTGAATTATGCATTTAGATGTTTGTGTGCATTTGTAGGAATAGTACAAGGAAAGTTGCATTAGATGTGCTCTATGATATTTGATCAAACATTCTGATTACTCTATTCCTTGTAGTTAAGGTTTTCATTGTTCAAATAAAATGAAAAGAATGTTTTTCATCATAGTTGCATTCTAGGAATTTCAAAGACATCACACAGTGAACCTGATAGATAAACTCTTATACAAGATCAACTTAAAAGTTATCTCAATTAACCTAATGGAGCATTGTAACTTAATGCATAACATTTAGAGGTTCTAGGCTAGAGACGCGTTCTGGCGTCATAAAACATAGCAGTTGTCATTAATTGTCTGCGATACATTTCGAGTGTGATACCTCATTCGACATACTTAAGTATATCGTAGCTCGTCCACGTACCTTCGGGTATATAGAGTGGTGTTATAGTACGAAAAGTATAAAGGAATGCTCTCATTGTTCGGTTTCGCATTAGACAACGCTAACACAGATTTGGCCTCCATGTACTTTCGGGTATATATGGGAGGACTACATTAGGTTTCTATCCATCCTTAGGCAACCGAGTCGGTCGCCTTTTACTCTGTGATACACCGAGCACAACATTCGGGGAGATTGCCTGCACGTATGTTAAGTCCTTGGTTTACTGAGGCAGTATATTGCAGTTCACAGTTGCTTGGTAATCCTTTTTCCTACATTATATCTCTTTTGTTTTGTTATGTTATTTTGATTAAAATAAAATTAACTGACTGCGGATAACATCCTCCATGTCACTCCTTAGTTGATCTTAGGTTGAGACATATGGCAACAACTTTGGAGTCCATCGATCAACGAATTCCTTTTGATGGAAATCCTAGTCCTTTTCCTCCTTTCAGAAATATTGGTGCTCCATATATGGCTACATTATCCCTTCTGGGATTTACCATTGGCTTGCCAGAACGATTGTTTTCAACATCCTTGGTTCAAAATGTCATGATTTCTTCGCAATTGAGTACTCCTCCACCTGGAAAAAATCAACCTCCAGTTGATCCCAAATTTTACCCTTTACCTTCTTCGTTAGTTGTTTCTTCCTCCCCTTCTTCCTCTTCGCCTAGTGAAAGTATTGACACTAGTAACCAGGTGGGTAAGAAGAAGAAAGGGAAGAAGAAGAAGAAGAAGAAAATTCAGCAGGGGGCAACCAAGCAACCATTGCTTTGAATGCAACTTCTGATGAGAAACCATCTGATAAGACTCACAAACCTTGATATCCTTGCAAACTTTGTATGGGAGATCATCTTCTTCGAAATTGTTTTGGTATTCCTTAGATCTTAGAAGAATGGTCTTCTAGTTCACATCATCCTATGTCATCAATTTATGGAGATCATGCTGGTGACACACCATCAACTAGTGGTAATAAAGTTCATGGAAAAAAGGGTAAAGTTAAGTTTCCCTGTAGGTTATGTGAAGGGAATCACCCCATTCACCTTTGTCCCTATCTGGATAGAGCCAAAAAACGTGTTGGATAACCATCATGTTTCTCCGCAGCAACTTCCATCTATGGATTTTAGAGATCTGTGGGTTGAATCTTTTGAATTCATGATCGGAGAAACCACAGTTTAGGTTTTTGAATCAACGTTTCGAATCCCAAATGGGATCCATCATCAGGATATGAGAATGATGATGAGCAGAAGAGCAACACAGCATTGATAAATAGTGGTGAGGATAAAACCAATAAGAAAGACAAACTGTCGGCTGTCATAATTTTTATAATTTTTAATTAATTTATTAATTTGTTTAATTAATTTTATTAATTTTTGAATTTAATTTTAATTTTTATATAATTAATTATTATTATTATTATTATTATTATTTTTTTTTAATAATGAATTTTGATATTTTTATTTATATTAATTAATTATTTTTATTAATTTTATATATATACTATTAATATGTTTTTTAAAAACTTATTTTGTTATAATATATAATATTATTAGTTTTGATATGAAATTCATTCCTAAATAATTTTATTTAAATTATTAAAATTAATTATATTATTAATATATTATTAATCTTATATTAATTATCATAATTATTATAATAATTATATTAGTATTATTATAATTTATTAAATTATTATTCCTAAATATATATATAATTATATAATTATATTATTACTAATAAATTATTATTAATATTAATTAATTATTTATTTAATTAATTTAATTAATTAATTATAATAATTATATTATTATTATTATATTAATTAATATTAATTTAATTATATTATTATTAATTATAATATTATTAATACTAATTATATTAATTAAATTAAATTACTTCAATTATATTATTAATACTAATTTGTTTTTAGAATAAAATATTAATCCTAAAATGAAACTAAATTAACTTTATACCTGGGGAATATTGATTCTACAATGAAACCTAGGGAATATTAGATTATTAATATTACTTATTTTAATCATAATATTAATATATTATATTATTTTATTATTATTATTATTATTATTAATTATATAAATTATTTATTAATATATTATTAATATTAATTATTTGTATTATTATTAATATATTTTAATTATTAATAATAATATTAATTATATCAGTTATTATTATAATTAATTAATTATTTATTTATTTAATTATATTGATTGTATTAATTATATTATTATTTTTATTTATATTATTATTCCTCAATATAATTTTATATTATTATTATAATGAATTAAATGATATTAATTATATTAATTATGTTAATTATATTATTATTAATAAAATAATAATAATAATATTAATTCTATTCATTTTGAAAATCTATACCTAGACCTCAATGAAAAGAAAGACTTGAAGGCACAAGAAAGGAGAGGGATAACTTACCTGCTCAGGTCTTTACCAGAGGATGCGCTTGCGTTTTTTATTTCCTTGATCAAGGGCAGCCAGCTCCCGCTAATCTCCACGCCATTATCTCTGTTCATATTATGAGGATGCTTGATAATTTCAAGCGCTTCTCTGATCTTTCGTCTCTGATGCTGCTCTTCCCTAGCGATAATTGATGCGCCTTCCAGACAGATATGGTGTTTAGTTTTTAAGGAGTGCTCTGCTAGGGCTGAAGTACGAGATCTTTCGTTCTTAATATCCGCGCCATGTTCCTTAAGTCTTGTCTGGAGGGAGCGACCTGTTTCACCAATGTAGCATTTTCCACACGAACACTCTATTTTATAAACTCCTTTAAGTTGTTGCTTGTCGATATCATCTTTTACGGACTTCAATCTTTGTCTGATCGTACCTGGGGCTGAGAAATGAGTGATAATGTTTTTCTTTTTTAGGATTTTGGCGATTTTGTCCGTAATCCCCTAGATATACGGTAGAAAAACAATACCACAATTAGGCTGGTCTTGAGCCTTAGGTTCATGAGACATCAACTTCTTTTCAGCTTTCTCTATGGCCTTTTTAATTTCCTGTTCCTTGTAGCCTATACTTTTAAAAGTTAAGATTAGATGCTTCTTCTCTTCTTCCAGATGCTCTGAGTTGGAAATTCGAAGGCTCTGACAAAGTATTCCATGTATAGGTTGGCCACTATTGGTGAAAGGGGGGACCCCATTGCCACACCGGACGTCTGTTCATAAAATACTCCTTGGAAGGTGAACACAGTCGATCTTAGGCAGATCTCAGCCAGCTTTGCAGTCTGTGGATCAGCAACTTCTTTTATAACCTGAATGGCTTCATCAAGAGGGATCTTAGTGAATAGGGAAACCACGTCGAAGCTTACAAGGATATCATCATGCTCTAAATATGTTGCAAAAATTCTTAAGCCCCTTGTCGGAAACACTGATTCTTTCATCAAGGATTCCCAGGACTTTGTGAATCTTATTAAGAATGAGAAATTAGAGCATGATGATATCCTTGTAAGCTTCAACGTGGTTTCCCTATTCACTAAGATCCCTCTTGATGAAGCCATTCAGGTTATAAAAGAAGTTGCTGATCCACAGACTGCAAAGCTGGCTGAGATCTGCCTAAGATCGACTGTGTTCACCTTCCAAGGAGTATTTTATGAACAGACGTCCGGTGTGGCAATGGGGTCCCCCCTTTCACCAATAGTGGCCAACCTATACATGGAATACTTTGTCAGAGCCCTTCGAATTTCCGACTCAGAGCATCTGGAAGAAGAGAAGAAGCATCTAATCTTAACTTTTAAAAGTATAGGCTACAAGGAACAGGAAATTAAAAAGGCCATAGAGAAAGCTGAAAAGAAGTTGATGTCTCATGAACCTAAGGCTCAAGACCAGCCTAATTGTGGTATTGTTTTTCTACCGTATATCCAGGGGATTACGGACAAAATCGCCAAAATCCTAAAAAAGAAAAACATTATCACTCATTTCTCAGCCCCAGGTACGATCAGACAAAGATTGAAGTCCGTAAAAGATGATATCGACAAGCAACAGCTTAAAGGAGTTTATAAAATAGAGTGTTCGTGTGGAAAATGCTACATTGGTGAAACAGGTCGCTCCCTCCAGACAAGACTTAAGGAACATGGCGCGGATATTAAGAACGAAAGATCTCGTACTTCAGCCCTAGCAGAGCACTCCTTAAAAACTAAACACCATATCTGTCTGGAAGGCGCATCAATTATCGCTAGGGAAGAGCAGCATCAGAGACGAAAGATTAGAGAAGCGCTTGAAATTATCAAGCATCCTCATAATATGAACAGAGATAATGGCGTGGAGATTAGCGGGAGCTGGCTGCCCTTGATCAAGGAAATAAAAAACATAAGCGCATCCTCTGGTAAAGACCTGAGCAGGTAAGTTATCCCTCTCCTTTCTTGTGCCTTCAAGTCTTTCTTTTCATTGAGGTCTAGGTATAGATTTTCAAAATGAATAGAATTAATATTATTATTATTATTTTATTAATAATAATATAATTAACATAATTAATATCATTTAATTCATTATAATAATAATATAAAATTATATTGAGGAATAATAATATAAATAAAAATAATAATATAATTAATACAATCAATATAATTAAATAAATAATTAATTAATTAATTATAATAATAACTGATATAATTAATATTATTATTATTAATTAAAATATATTAATAATAATACAAATAATTAATATTAATAATATATTAATAAATAATTTATATAATTAATAATAATAATATAATATAATATATTAATATTATCATTAATATAAGTAATATTAATAATCTAATATTCCCTAGGTTTCATTGTAGAATCAATATTCCCTAGGTATAAAGTTAATTTAGTTTCATTTTAGGATTAATATTTTATTCTAAAAACAAATTAGTATTAATAATATAATTGAAGTAATTTAATTTAATTAATATAATTAGTATTAATAATATTATAATTAATAATAATATAATTTAATTAATTTAATTAATATTAATTAATATAATAATAATAATATAATTATTATAATTAATTAATTAAATAATTAATTAAATTAATTAAATAAATAATTAATTAATATTAATAATAATTTATTAGTAATAATATAACTATATATATATTTAGGAATAATAATTTAATAAATTATAATAATACTAATATAATTATTATAATAATTATGATAATTAATATAAGATTAATAATATATTAATAATATAATTAATTTTAATAATTTAAATAAAATTATTTAGGAATGAATTTCATATCAAAACTAATAATATTATATATTATAACAAAATAAGTTTTTAAAAAACATATTAATAGTATATATATAAAATTAATAAAACTAATTAATTAATAAAAATAAAAATATCAAAATTCATTATTAAAAATAATAATAATAATAATAATAATAATTAATTAATTATATAAAAATTAAAATTAAATTCAAAAATTAATAAAATTAATTAAACAAATTAATAAATTAATTAAAAATGATAAAAATTATGACAGCCGACAGTTTGTCTTTCTTATTGGTTTTATCCTCACCACTATTTATCAATGCTGTGTTGCTCTTCTGCTCATCATCATTCTCATATCCTGATGATGGATCCCATTTGGGATTCGAAACGTTGATTCAAAAACCTAAACTGTGGTTTCTCCGATCATGAATTCAAAAAAAAAAAAAAAACTTCCATCTAGTTATAGGAGACTCTCCCTTAATCCTTCACTAGTTGATGAAGAGACTGACCCAAATAAACCATCAGTCAAACCCACTCTCTCTAAATGTGAATCTCATGAGTCTATACCTGACCAATCATAGGTCAAGGAAACAGTTGACCCGATTTCACCTTCAGTTAATCGTACCTTTCCCGTAGAGAGTGAGTATGATACCACTCAAGTTCTTCTCTTTTATTTAGATTCCAATGAGCTTGGAGGAAACCCTCCTATTCCATCAATACAGGAGGAAAATCCTCCCGTTCTCATAACTCAAGGGGGTAATTCTCCCATTCTTATGGTACCCCCTCCAAGTAGTCTGGTCACTTCTGATGAACCCCAAATTTTGGTAACATTTTGGGCTCATTTGGCCTACTTACCTTGCTCAACCCTTCATTTTTCATCACTTATGCATCATTTCTTAGTATATTCATGTTATTTGTAGGAAGGAGGGCAGTCACTATGCCTAGGTGGCTAATACATGTTTATTTCAGGTTTTTTGACATTAAATGGAGGAAAACCACGCAGATGAAGGCAAGGAGACAGCCAAGGTGGCATTGCGGTTTTGTAGGAAGGTTTTCCACAGCCTTGAATGACCTTCCTCGTGATCTCCACCCCAAATCCGAGCTCCAACAGCTATCACCACCGAGCTAGAAGGCAGCCAACGGATTCTAAGGGAACAGCAGTTTACTTTTAGTTGGTCAGCCAAGCCCCACTAATTTAGGAGGCCAGCTTGGTCCTCATAATGTATAAATATTGAGGTTGTAGCCTTCGATGGGAACTTTTGAAACTTTGTTGTTCATTCTAGACTACGAGCTGATAGCTCTGTTTTGCTTTTTGTAAGCCATTTTTGGCATGTTATCAGACTTTTGACTATTATCTCTTAATGAATAAGCAGACAGATTTGAGGCAGCTCTGAGTTCTTAGAGGAGCTATAGCTCTCAGGGTTGGGCCCAACTTGAGAGCAATAGGCCTCCTTTCTTTGTATTGTTACTTGTCTTTCTTTCAGCATTATATTTCTCTGCCTTTACATGCATTTGGAAACACAGTTTGCTGAGTTGAATCTCTTGATGTGATTAAGTCGGTTAGCTTTATGGATAAAGTGCTTTCAGTAGTTTAAATTAGATTAAGGGGATTAGAATTCATTAGAGCTCCAAAAAGGTTGATTTCACACTCACTTCCACCTCTGTTTAGAGATTGGGAGTGCAGACCGTGCCAACCACCAAAAAAACACAGTTTTACATGTGCATGCAAGCTTTAACGTAATATTTCCGTTTGTAGGAGTGTCCATGCATTTGGATCTTGAGCAATAACTCTTTGTTTCAGCACCTTGCACGATTTTCCCTTAAAAACGACATTGCTGTTCTATGGTTTTATAAAAACAGTTAGAATAGGTTGATGAATTCTCGGTTTTGTGCAAGACATGGGTGATTTGTTTCAGTTACACTGCGTAGCACCACTCTATCATTTCCTTATCCTTCTGAGCCGTGCCTAAGCCATATACTTATCTCCCAGGTAGATCATTCGTCTCCCAACTCTTCTATTATCCACGTTGTCTTATCTTTTCGGTCTTCCATTGCCTCTACCCTCCTATCGACCAACCAGCTTTGCACACCCCCTCTCCATCTCATCTCTCTGTCCATCAGCCATCACAAGCTCCCCTCCTACCTCTCTATCCACCCATACAGCTCATTCACTCACCCATCACCAAAAAATCCTATTGCAAAACATCCTGTAGAAGTTAGCAGACTTCCTGTAGAAATCCTGAACTTCCTGTAGAATCCCCTGCAGACATCCTATAGAAGCTTGCAAACACGGTTTCCAGGCATCTGAACTTTGTGAACTTCTGTGGAATGATGTAAGGGATCCCTTAGACCCTCTCAGAGTCCTCCTGCCCTTTTCCAAGCCTTCCTCCCCTTGATCTACCCCTGCACAGTCAAGAACCAGTAAGAAGCACAGTCATAATAACTCCAACCACTTGAGAAAAGTACAAAATCATGTTCTCTTCAGATGAAAGTAGTTTAGAACCATGCATCTCATCTCAATAAAAGTAATGGCATAACTTTTAGAAGTTGCATTCCCACCATTGCATCGTAAGGATTAAACTGGTCAAATTAGGGTTTACTAGGGTTTCCATGTTTTGTTGGCTTTCAGTTCGTTCTTGCAATGTAGGTTAATTTCCTTTGAGATAGCTTTCGTTCATCACTTAAAAAGATTCTTCTGAGAACATATAGAAGTTGGCTTGAACCCTAGCGGACTTGTGCCAGCTGACTAAGTGACAGCTGCGACAAGAGCTAGTACTTGTGTATACAACACCGTCGCTTCCAAGTTTGTTACGAACTACCGGGTTGATAAAATTAGAGAAGGAAGCTCCAGGAGTTGTAGCAGTATTGCTACAATACTGGAGCCCACCATCTTTTTGGCGCCATTGCCGGGGAAGCGTCAGAGTATTAGTAATTGTTGCTTTTCTTATATTTTCCTACTCTCGCCTTCTGCCAAGTAGTTTATTTCATTTCCATTCTGCAAAAGTAGCATAGACATTTCCTGCTTTCATAGATTAACACTTCAATTCCGCAATTCCAATTTTGAAAGCATAGATTAGCATTTCAATTCTACAAGCGTAGACTAGCATTTCCATTCCTGCAATTCCATTTGAGCAAAGTAGATTAGTTCTTTCCTGCTTTCATTTCAATTCTGCATTTTCACTTCAGCAAGATAGTTAGTTGTAGATCAATCTGTTTCAGTTTTTGCAGGTACCAGAAAAAAACAAAAGCAATAAAAAAATTCTTTCCATTTCATGCCTCGTAGGAATCGAGATAAAACAGGCAAATTATTACCCAACACCCCCACCATATCACCAAGTCACCCTTCTCTCTTCTTTGGTGATAGTGATCCAGAAGAACCTATAGGTGAACCTCCTGAGATATAAGAAGATCCTATAGCAGAAGAAGAATTAGAAACCATTCCATCTAAAGCCATGGCTGACAATAGAGGGGAAGATGAGAGAATAGAAGGTGCCTTCCCCATCCGAGAGACCAATGGAGACATGAAAATGAAGAACATTAGCCCCTCCGCTTTACCTCACTTCCATGGACTGACTACTGAAGATCCTGATACCTTCCTGTTTGAGTTTGTTGTCCTTTGTCGAACCTATGACTATACTGAAGATGAGCAGAAGCTGAAACTCTTCCGTTCAACTCTTAAGGATGCAGCATTGCGCTGGTTCATGGGCTTACCTGGGAATAGTATCACCACTTGGGCTCAGATGCAACAAGCTTTCAATACCAAGTACCCGGACTACTGTAGGTCCAAGGAAACCAAGGGAGAAATCTTTCGGATGACCATGGGAAATGATGAGTCCTTAGAGGATTATGAGGAAAGGTTCCAACTTAGCTATAAACGGGCTAGGTGCACACTTGACCCTGAATCTCTCAAGGTTGTCCTGCTCCGAGGAGTCCCTGAAGACCTCTTAGATACCCTTCACATGTTAGCTGGAGGAGATATTTACTAACTGCCTTATGACGACATAAAGACTGTGTTTAGAAACCACTCTAGGGCAGCTCGGAAATGAGGTATAGGAAACCTCCTCTCAGCTGGTATTCCTTTCTCCAAACATGAGTTTGCAAATCAAATAGAAGATCTCAAGAGTGAGGTGAGACAGACCATTGCCATGCAACTTGACACATTCAGGATCCAGCAGAAGAAGGAAGAAGCTGACAGGGTCTTGGCTATCTTCTGCCCTAGATGTACAAGGAGACACCCTAAGAACGAATGCCCATTACATTTGGTTGAGGTATGTTTCGTTTGTGAGGAGGACCATCCCACAAATCAATGTCCAACCTTACCTGGGCTTAAAGCCATGTATCAAGGGACAGAAGCCCCCACCGAACCTCTCTATTTCCTCAACCAAAGGAGGCCACAAGGACCTAGACCTTACCAGCAGGGGATGCAAGGGGCACCCTAAGCTTATTACAACCCCAACCAATCTACTCCTATGCCTTCCTGGGGTCCCCCTGCTCATCCTTCCTGGTCTGTGCCTCCTCCATGGTCTTATCCACCTCAGTACCATACTCAACCCACTACTCATTCATATCACTCACATGCCCAGCCACAGCCTCAATGGAATGCACCTCAGTCGGGGTGGAGGCCCCAGTACAACACTCCTCCCGCCATTTTTCCTCCACCACCAGTTCAACCTCAACCATTACCTCCTGCTCCTCCAAGGCAACCTCAAATGCCTGCTCAACCGAACCCGAACCCCAACAACAGACAGGCCCAGCAGGTATACACTGGGGAAACATCATGCCCTACCTATGCTGTGGATATCCAGGAGATCAATCTTCGATCTAGAAAGACTCTTCCGGATCGCCAACCTCCTCCCCTAGAGGACGAGGAACACAAATAGGAAAGCGAACCAAAGGCTATTCCACCCTTTCCTGAGAGACTAACAGCCACCACACAACCCAACCCAGAGGAGGATGAGCTTCTGGGAGAGCTCAAGCAGTTGTGTGTGAAAATACCACTTCTCCAAGCCATCAAAGATGTACCGCTATACAAAAAACTGGTTAAGGAAAAGTGTTTCAGACACCCAGGTAGGCGAAAGAGAGATGCTTCAACCATCAATGTCTTAGGACAGCTGTCTAACCTTATGTTAGGACAAGTCATCTGCCCAAAGTACCTAGATCCTGGGAGTCCTGTAGTAGATTTCCACATCAATAGCACCATCATACCTCACACCTTGATTGATCTGGGGGCTGCCATTAATGTGATGACCAGGGATACCATGCTCAAACTCAACCTTCAGGGTTCCTTGAGGAAGACCTCGACAGTCCTGCAACTAGCAGATCGCTCCACTGTGACTCCCGAAGGGATTGTGGAGGATGTCTTGGTCTCTGTCGACTCTTGGGAGTACCCTACAGATTTCTTGGTTCTGCAACCAAAGGCAAAGCTTACTGGATACCCTCTCATTTTGGGAAGGCCTTGGTTAGCCACTGCCGATGCTTACATAAGTTGCCGTGCAGGAAACATGACCATCAAAAATGGTCCTATGTCCAAGCAGCTAGTCCTATACCCTCCTGCCCAACCCTCCTTAGAGCATGACTTACCACTTTGGTTGGAGGAAGGAGAAGAGGATGAGGTGTATTCAGCACCTGTGTGCACCCTAGACACCACTAGAAGAGACCCCCCAACCGAGGATGACTTGATTGAGACCTTGATCCAGAATCCACCTCCCAGTGCACTGTCCTTAGAGAAATTGTTGGAGGATGCCCAAGCCAGCACCTTAGTGGACCTTTGTGCAACCAACCCTATCACTCCCAGAGTCAAGAATGTGGAGTTCGGCCCTGAGAGGACGTTAAATATCAGCTCCTCCCTATCTCCTTCTCAGGAAAAGGAGTTGTGTAGTCTGTTGGCCAGTCATCTAGATGCTTTTGCTTGGAGCTATAAGGAGATGAAAGGAGTCCATCCTTCGGTCTGTACCCATCACATATACATCAAAGAGGATTTTAAACCGGTTAGGCAACCCAGAGGAGAATGAATCCAGCCCTTAAGGACATTGTCAAGGAAGAATTGCAAAAACTGTTGGATGCCGGATTCATTGACCCCATCTCAGATAGCGAATGGGTGTCCCCTCTGGTGTTGGTTCCCAAGAAAAATGGGAAGTGGAGAATCTGTGTGGACTACCAAGAGCTGAACAAAGCTACCAAGAAAGACCACTTCCCTCTACCTTTCATAGATCAAGTGTTGGATGGATTGGCAGCAAAGAAGTTTTTCTCTTTCCTGGATGGGTTTAGCGGGTACAACCAAATCAAAATCAGCCCGGAAGACCAAGATAAAACCACCTTCACTTGTCCTTGGGGTACCTTTGCCTATCGAGTTCTTCCCTTTGGCCTATGCAATGCTCCTGCTACCTTCTAGAGAGCCGTCTTGAGCATCTTTTCTCAGCTGGTCCATGATGCAGTGGAAATCTATATGGATGACTTCACTCCTTATGGGTCCAACTTCAAGGAAGAATTGTCCAATTTGGGAAAAGTCCTAACCAAATGCATTGAGATGAACCTATCCCTTAGTCCTGAAAAATGTGAATTCCTGATGACTGAAGGGACCGTGCTAGGCCACACCATTTCTTGCCAAGGGTTACAAGTGGATCCTAACAAAATTGCTCTCATCAAGAAGGTTCCACCTCCCCAAAAGGTAAGGGATGTTCGGAGTTTCTTAGGATTAGCGGGGTATTACAGGAGATTCATTAAAGACTTCAGCAAGCTAGCCTCACCATTGTTTGGTTTGTTGGCAAAAGATGGGGAGTTTAAATGGACTGACGATTGTCAGAGGGCTTTGAATGAATTAAAGGACAAGTTGGTGTCTGCCCCAATCTTGAGAGGTCCCAACTGGGCCCTACCTTTCCACATCCACACTGATGCCTCGAACAAAGCCATAGGGGCAGCCTTAGGACAAATTGAACAAAAACTTTTGTATGCCATTTACTTTGTCAGCAAAAACTTGTCCAAAGCAGAACTGAATTACACTGTAACCGAGAAAGAATTCTTGGTTGTGGTCCATGCACTGAACAAGTTCCGACATTATATCACTGGCTATCAAACATTTGTACATACTGATCATGCTGCAATTAGATATTTAATGAATAAACCAGATGTGAATGCTCGTATTATTAGATGGTTACTTTTGTTGCAGCAGTTTGATTTGACCATTGTTGACAAACCAGGTAAAGAAAATGTTGTTGCTGAATTTTTATCTAGATTGGATCTATCTGCAGATGAGGATGGAACAGTGGATGATCAGATGCCTGATGAACATATGTTTTCTATCTCAGTACTCTCTCCATGGTTTTCTGATATAGCAAACTACCTTGTTTCAGCACAGTTCCCTCCGCACCTATCCTCAAAAGAGAAGAGCAGAATCATCAGAAAAAGTGCCTCATTTACTTGGATCGGGGGAAACCTCTTCAAGCTTGGCCCTGATCAGATCTTAAGGCGTTGTGTAAGGGAGGAGGAAGTCTTTGATATCCTCCTCACCTGTCATGATGGGCCTTGTGGAGGACATTTTGCAGCAAAGAGGACTGCCTTCAAAATCCTGCAGGCATGCTACTATTGGCCCACACTTCATCAAGATGTTAGAAGGTATATCAGCCAATGTGACCGATGCCAAAGAATGGGGAAACCAACTCAAAGGGATGAAATGCCTCTCCAACCTCAAGTGACTCTTGAGCCATTTGAGAAGTGGGGTATGGACTTTGTGGGTCCAATCAACCCTCCTTCGAGGCTGAGATCTTACATCATTGTGTGCACCGACTACCTGACAAAGTGGGCAGAAACCAAGGCAATCAAGGTAGCAACAGAAGAAAAGGTGGCTGAGTTCTTAAGGGAAAACACCTTCTACAAGTTTGGCTACCCAAGAGAGCTAGTCACCGATCAAGGAAGCCAATTCACATCCAACTTAATTGAAGACCTACTAGCTCATCACAAAATCAAGCATAGGACTTCCACCCCCTATCATCCACAGGAAAATGGGCAAGTGGAAGTCACCAACAGAGTATTGGAAGGGATTTTGACTAAGGTGGTGAGCAGCAGTAGGAAATATTGGGCAGATCGCCTGGTTGAGGCCACATGGGCTTGCAACACCACCTGGAAGACCACAACCAGCTTCACACCTTATGAGCTGGTCTATGGGAAGAAAGCTTTGCTATCCATTGAATTTGAATACAACACTTTGAGGATGGCAGCTCAGCTGGACCTAGATCTCAGCCAAGCACAACAAGAAAGGTTATTGCAGCTGAATGGATTGGACGAGCACTGAATGCAGGCCCTCCTTCACTCAGAAGTGGTTCAACTTCAGAGAAAGGTGTGGCATGACCAACACCTCAATGACAAGCAATTCCAGCCAGGAGATTGGGCACTGTTGTATGACTCTAGGGACAAAGATTTCAAGGGGAAGCTGAGAACCAAATGGCTGGGACCATATGCAGTGGAAAAATTTCATGACAATGGATCTGTTCTTATTCAGACCATTGATGAGGAGTCCATCACCATGCTTGTCAATGGGCATCGACTGAAGATCTATAGGAAACCTCTCTCAAGACAGGAGTTCATCAAAACTGTGGAGAAATCAGTGTTGGTCATAGAGAAGGGTTCTGCCTCTACTTTGGGCATACCATGAAAGATCTAAAAAAAATAAAAATAAATAAAGATCCTTGGGTGAAAACCTCTCTGAGGCTCCCAAGGCAGGTGGTAGGGGTGAAAACCTCATTGAGGCGCCCCTATTGTCCTTCAAAAAAAAAAAACGAGAAATTTGAAAAAGATCCTTGAGTGAAAACCTCTCTAAGGCGCTTAAGGCAGATGGCAAGGGTGAAAACCTCATTGAGGTGCCCCTGCTATCTTTCAAAAAAAAAAAAAAAGAAGAAAAGAGGAAAAAAAGAGAAAAAGACAATAAGAAAAAAAAGACAGGGACAACAAGTTTATAGTGTGGAAATGCATGCAGGTTGCAGGTGTTCTATGAAGGAGAGGAGGTCTCTCAACTCAAAGTCAAGGATCCTTATCATGCTGCCAGGAGACCTCACCAACACCTCCTCCAAGAATACTCATCTTCTCCAAGGTATGGGCACGATTTCATCACAGCTTAAGTCTTCTACAGGAAGGCGCAGACTTTCTACAGGAAGGTGCAGACTTTGTACAGGAAGTTTTGTATTTCTACAGCAGACTTTCTACAGGAAGTTTTGTATTTCTACAGGAAACTTCCTGTAGAAGTTTGGGACGGCCCAGAACTGATTTTATGAGGAGATCTAACGACCAAGGCCCGGTATGGACGCATGAAAGCTACCATTTTCTCCCTCACACACTGCTGTCACCTCTTTCTACCACCCCTGTCGACATGCAATGAAGATACCTGCACCATCAAAGCAGATCATTGAGTTATCAAGAGAAAGCAATTTTTAAATGAAAAAGACGCTGAGATGCCATGCCATACCCATCCCAGTTATCCATGAGCTCTGTGAGCGTGATCGTGAGCCCACTGTCTTCGTCGTGCAGCATGCACCCGAGGAGGAAAAACTGCTACAGGACATCCTACAGGAGTCCCGTAGCAGTTAAGCCAACTAGAGTGTACACCATTCCATCGCCTGCAACATGCAAGGATAACGCAGGCACATGCAGTCGAATCATAAGAAAATCGTCAGTGGCCTGTGAAGAGGAACCTCCGGGCCTGTGCAATCCACCAGCAGCAAACAAATCTACTCATCGTCGTCCAAGAGCCTGAAAAATCGTGTCGCGGCCGCACAGGTAAGTGCCTCCACCCTTTCTTCCGTCGAATTGCATGAATTTTACTTTGAAAATGTTTGCAAGTGTGAAGTGAATGGGTTGAGCGGTTGTATGGCCAATCGACTGGCCACGCCAACCAGTCAGATGGTCTAGTCAGATGGTAAGCAGTGGTCATGGCAAAAGGAATGGGCAGTGCACACATGAGAGCCATCCAGTCAAGGAGAAGCGCGTTAACAGAAATGATGGCGGCGGATCTGCGGGGAATGATGCGGTAGTAAGGGAACTTGCAGACGAATGATGGAGTGACGTCGTCCAACGGTCCGGCAGGGACAACTCACCCCCGCGCCACGGATTCCGCCGGATTCAAATCTAATCGGCTAGATTGCCACCCCACGCATTTATCATTCACTGTTTGAAAGTTGAGTGAGCATCCGGATTCCTCTGAAGCTCGACACTCCAAGTCTTCGGCCGTTCGAATGCCTGTTAAGCAGCACAGAGAGCACAGACCCACTGCAGTATCCTCCAGAATTCGTGCGCTTCTTCTACAGGAAAGATGCTTCTACAGGAAATTGGGTTCCCCACGTCAAAAGGTGGCGGATTAAAAAGGTAAGCCTGGACCTTCCATGCAATTGGTTTCGAGGGTGGCAGAGTCGACGTTCTACAGTTTGGTCGTAAAAAAATTTCAAATGTTGTCTGCCGTTGCATGAATTTTCGTCCTACAGGATGTAAGTTATATTTAAGCCGTGTTAAGGTCGTCGGGAGATAAGTTTTCGGGAATTGTATGCGTGGCAGAGGCGTAATTCTACGCTCTGTCCCAGTAGGCCAATTTTCTTCCGCACTCGCCACCTCCAGCTAACACAGTAGTTTTTCACCATGCCGGGTGGGTTCATCAGAAGGGAACCAACCGACTCAACCAAGCTAAGAGAAAATCCTGAGGTGGTGGAGTTTTTCACACAAGCGCAATGGATGTCATTCTGCGACAAGTTGTAGGGCTATGACGATGAGGTGGCAGAGGAGTTTTTGCAAGCTCTGAAGCTGAAATCCAAAACATTGGCCACCGTTAACTTCAGGGGTTTGAGTCTCAGACTCACCCCACAATTCATCAGCCAAGTTACTGAGCTCCCAATGGGATTACCATGGGATAAAGAAGAAAGGAAACTAGGCCGGAAGGCTAAGAAAGAATTCTTTCCACCAGAGGAGGAATTCTCAGAAGATAAAAATGGGGTTCGTAGAACCAGCTTACTACCACTGTGGAGTGAAGTTAGCCTCCAGATTATGAAATACATCACCTGCGAAGGTCATTTTAGCATTGTATATGGGTACCATTTTCGGTTACTCACGGAATTAAGGCACCAGATGGACCTACCTATAGAAAACAAACTGAGTATCCCCTACTTTCTACTACAGTCTATGATTGAATGTGCCGCCAAGTTAAAAGAAGGCACACCAGACCAGGTAGCCCACCATGGACTCATTAAACTCCTCGTGGAGGATGCGCTCCACACATACAAGGTTCCTATCTCATGGGAAGCCTTCAGAAATTTGACCAAGGATGGTGATATAAAGATGTTGACCGAAGAGCTCAGTTCATCTAGCAGTGAGGAGAAAGAGTTAGTGCCCGCAGGGAAGAAAGAAAAAGGCCAGAAGACCACGACCATGGAGCAGAAGAAAAAGCAAGAGAAGAAACAAGAGAAAAAGGGTGCCAAAGAGAAGGATGACACACCCATGTTGACGGCCAGAGAGAAAAGATTACAAAGCAGAGTGGACAAGGCTGAGCAGGTCCACATCAACAAAGGCACCTCGTCAGCAGCCACAACCAAGTCAAAAAGTAAAACACCCTCAGCAAAGCAAACTAAAGTGGTGCCACCTGTCTCTACAGGAAAATCGAAACCAGCTTCTACAGGAAGCCCGAAATAAGATGAAAAAGGGCCTTCTACAGGAAGCCAGAAATCAACTGAAAAAGGGCCTTCTATAGGAAGCCCTGAGAAAGCGAAACCCAAGGAGAAGAAAGCTGACATTCTTGCAAGGGAGGCAGCAGCTGTGCTGGCCGCCCTCAGTACACCTCCTAAGCCCAAGGAGAAGAGAAAGAGGGAGACCCCTCTATATTTTAAAGCTAGGATAAGTGTGAGAATAAAGACGGGTAAGCCACAACCTCTGTCCAGCAGCCCAATCACTATAGATGATGCCCCTACTTCGCCTAAGGAGAGGTCCCCCTCAAGGATATCAGTCACCTATGAGAGGGGGAGCCCGAAGAAAACTACTTGGAAAGAAAGGTTAGACCAATTGGCTTCAAAAGCTCGGCTACAGGATGCTGAGGATGCTCTACAGGAAACCTTAGCCCGACTTAAGGAAACCGAGAGAATGGAAGGGGAAGCACCCTCATCACCACCAAGGGAGGGCAAAGTAGAGCCACCAAAAGAAGTGGAGAAAGAGCATATTCCAGAGCCTAGCCCTCAGCCAAGTCTGAGTTCATATTACAACTTTTTAGAGGCTGGCAAAATTATACCTCAGAAATTCACTGTGCCACTGTTTTTTGCATTGGAGGAAGAGAGAGTACGTACACACACGTGGATGAAAATAGCCAAGTCAAAGGGTGTGGCGGACATAGGTCCCTTGCAGGAGCAGCTCAAGGAGGCCAGAAGTGAATTAGCCATGGCTAAGCACGTGGCAAATTGCCAAAGAGTGTTCCTACAAGAAGAAAACGAAAAGCTTAGATTGCAGCTACAGGAGCTGAGGACAGGAACAGGTACACCCTCCAATGACACCACAGCAGAACAGCAAGGCAAAAAGGAACTGCACACTAGTCTTGGGGAGCCAACCACACATCTACAGGAAGCAGAACAGCAAGCACAAATTGAGGTGCAAGCTCTTAGACAACAACTGCAGCAGAAAGAGGCACAATTGGCTTTCATGGCCAGTTGGGCCATGGATGCTATACAATGCAGACAGCCGGCCAAATCCTATGGCCTGTACCTGAAAGACCAATGGCTGCAATTTCAAATCAATACCTTGGCGCAATGAGGTATCTCTCAGCTCCAAGACCCACAACAATTCACTGAAGTATGCAGTACTAGTTCATCAGAGGATAAGGCCAAATTAGCGGAGTTCTACCTCGATAATTTGGCCCTGCCTAATATAATTTCATGGGATCCCAATACGACCTTGGGAGATATGAAATTAATGGCATTTGCCTCATGGTTGAACCATGAGGACAAAAGAGCAGCAGAAGCCAAAGCGGTCATGAACCGGGAGTTGAATGAGCCATTGCTAATTCGAGCAGAACCAGGGGATCCAGTTGCACTAATCTCGGCACACCAACACTTGTCCACCGACCCTCAAGCTTTATTGAGATATATGGATCAGCAGGCCCAAGCCATAGCACATTTTGAGGACATGGAGAGACTGTTAGGAGACAACGTTGTCCAAGCTTGCACCCGCAGATGGAATACCTTGGCCCACAGTCTGAAAATCAGAGAGTATCATACCCCAACTCGGATGAGGGAAGCTCTAGTATGGGTGGCCCTCTATAAGAAATCCATGCAAAACCTCCAGGCCAGCTAGATTGGCCTCAAACTAAGCCCACCACTGCTGCTAGGATTGATGGAAGGCAGCACAGAGAAAGATGATAATGAACAGTGGGAAGAGGTGAACAGAAAGGCTGGATTCCATATGAGCAAGGAGGACACTACTACAGAGGCTTGGGATCTAAGGGTGGCAGTAAAGGCAATGAAGGATGAGGAGCTCGACTAGTTGCTCAAGGATGAGCAAATATTTTAGCTGGGGGGTGATGATGAGCCCCAAATTTTGGTAACATTTTGGGCTCATTTGGCCTACTTACCTTGCTCAACCCTTCATTTTTCATCACTTATGCATCATTTCTTAGTATATTCATGTTATTTGTAGGAAGGAGGGTAGTCACTATGCCTAGGTGGCTAATACATGTTTATTTCAGGTTTTTTGACATTAAATGGAGCAAAACCACGCAGATGAAGGCAAGGAGATAGCCAAGGTGGCATTGCGGTTTTGTAGGAAGGTTGTCCACAACCTTGAATGACCTTCCTCGTGATCTCCACCCTAAATCCGAGCTCCAACAGCTATCACCACCGAGCTAGAAGGCAGCCAACGGATTCTAAGGGAACATCAGTTTACTTTTAGTTGGTCAGCCAATCCCCACTAATTTAGGAGGCCAGCTTGGCCCTCATAATGTATAAATATTGAGGCTGTAGCCTTCGATGGGAACTTTTGAAACTTTGTTGTTCATTCTAGACTACGAGCTGATAGCTCTGTTTTGCTTTTTGTAAGCCATTTTTGGCATGTTATCAGACTTTTGACTATTATCTCTTAATGAATAAGCAGACAGATTTGAGGCAGCTCTGAGTTCTTAGAGGAGCTATAGCTCTCAGGGTTGGGCCCAACCTGAGAGCAATAGGCCTCCTTTCTTTGTATTGTTACTTGTCTTTCTTTCAGCATTATATTTCTCTGCCTTTACATGCATTTGGAAACACAGTTTGCTGAGTTGAATCTCTTGATGTGATTAAGTCGGTTAGCTTTATGGATAAAGTGCTTTCAGTAGTTTAAATTAGAGTAAGGGGATTAGAATTCATCAGAGCTCCAAAAAGGTTGATTGCACACTCACTTCCACCTCTGTTTAGAGATTGGGAGTGCAGACCGTGCCAACCACCAAAAAAACACAGTTTTACATGTGCATGCAAGCTTTAACGTAATATTTCCGTTTGTAGGAGTGTCCATGCATTTGGATCTTGAGCAATAACTCTTTGTTTCAGCACCTTGCATGATTTTCCCTTAAAAACGACATTGCTGTTCTATGGTTTTATAAAAACAGTTAGAATAGGTTGATGAATTCTCGGTTTTGTGCAAGACACGGGTGATTTGTTTCATTTACACTGCGCAGCACCACTCTATCATTTCCTTATCCTTCTGAGCCGTGCCTAAGCCATCTACTTATCTCCCAGCTAGATCATTTGTCTCCCAACTCTTCTATTATCCACGTTGTCTTATCTTTTCGGCCTTCCATTGCCTCTACCCTCCTATCGACCAACCCGCTTTGCACACCCCCTCTCCATCTCATCTCTCTGTCTATCAGCCATCACAAGCTCCCCTCCTACCTCTCTATCCACCCATACAACTCATTCACTCACCCATCACCCAAAAATCCTATTGCATAACATCCTGTAGAAGTTAGCAGACTTCCTGTAGAAATCCAGAACTTCCTGTAGAATCCCCTGCAGACATCCTGTAGAAGCTTGCAAACACGGTTGCCAGGCATCTGAACTTTGTGAACTTCTGTGGAACGATGTAAGGGATCCCTTAGACCCTCTCAAAGTCCTCCTGCCCTTTTCCAAGCCTTCCTCCCCTTGATCTACCCCTGCACAGTCAAGAACCAGTAAGAAGCACAGTCATAATAACTCCAACCACTTGAGCAAAAGAAAAAAAACATGTTCTCTTCAGATGAAAGTAGTTTAGACCCATGCATCTCATCTCAATAGAAGTAATGGCATCACTTTTAGAAGTTGCATTCCCACCATTGCATCGTAAGGATTAAGCTGGTCAAATTAGGGTTTACTAGGGTTTCCATGTTTTGTTGGCTTTCAGTTCGTTCTTGCAAAGCAGGTTAATTTCCTTTGAGATAGCTTTCGTTCATCACTTAAAAAGCTTCTTCTGAGAACATATAGAAGTTGGCTTGAGCCATAGCGGACTTGTGCCAGCTGAACAAGTGACAGCTGCGACAAGAGCTAGTACTTGTGCATACAGCACCGTCGTTTCCAAGTTTGTTACGAACTACCGGGTTGATAAAATTAGAGAAGGAAGCTCCAGGAGTTGTAGCATTATTGCTACAATACTGGAGCCCACCAACTTCCTTTGATTGGAATCGACTGGTAGTATGTCGTCTTCCTTCTTATGGCCTTTCCAGTTCATAGTATAGGTTTCTAATATGATTGTCTTTGGCACTATAATAGATGAAGGTGCATCTGTAAGTATCCTTTCCTCCACTGCTTAGTAGGTGCTCTGTTTGCCACCACTTGTGCCTATTACCTAGAATCTATTGGCATTTAACAGAGGAACTAGTCAACCATTAGGGATCCTTCCTCAGTTGCCCATTACTTTGGGAGGAAAATTTTCTTTTCTAAATATGATGGTAGTCCCAGGACCTTTAGATTACAATTTAGTTCTTGGGCACGACTATGTTTATGACATGGAAGCTATTGTTTCAACACTCTTTCGAGTGATGTGTTTCCCGTATGAAGGCAGAATTGTCGCCATTGACCATCTTTCATTTCCCTGTCCAAACATGACTTCCAGTCAACCATCTTCCCTAAATGGTTCTTTTCTCCCAATGGTATCTTCCTTGCCACAGATCATTTATGTGGGAACTTGTTCCATGCCTACATCAACTGACGATCAATTCTATGCTGTTGTGCATTATGTACCGGGGGCATTGGAACCATATCTATATAATGTATTCCTTGCTACATATCCCTTCCATAGCATTGTTCTCCCTCATGATGAGAATCTCTTGGAAGTCATGACGTCTTATGGGTCGTGATCAAGGAATCATGAGGATAGTTCTTGCTCTTGTGTCAACCTCATTAAAAAATGAAATAAAGGGTATTAGCATAGTTCCTTGTCTTGTGTGAAGCTCGTTAAAAAATGAAACAAGGAATCAGAGCATAGTTCCTTGTCTTCTATCAAGATCGTTAAAAAAATGAAATAAGGAATTTGAGCAGAGTTCCTTGTCTTGTGTAAAGCTCATTAAAAATGAAACAAGGTTCCCTAGAGCAAAGTTCGAATTCGAGTCTTTGATTAGATCTCGTAAAATCCCAGTCGAGTCTTTCACTTGATTTTGTAAATGAAAGTTCATTCCATCCACTTGATAGCCACGAGTAGTCTACTTAGGTGAATGTCATGAAGCTTGGGGGGCATGCACCTAGAATCGAGTCATCATGTTGGAGGCATGTAAACCAATCCAACCATAGTTTTTCATTTCAAGCTTGTGTAAAAATGAAACTAAATCCATGCATAGTTTTTCATTCCAAGCTTGTGTAAACATGAAATTGAATCCAAGCATAGTTCCCTATGGTTCAAGATTGTGTAAAAATGAAACCATATACATTTTAATCCTCGTAATTTCCATTCTATCAGCCTCTTCCATCAAATGAGACTTGGTTTTTCTCCTTCCATCGTCACTATCTGCTTGGCCGATCATACGCTTTCACTTGGCTGTTTTACCCTTTTTGACGAACAGTTGCAATGAGTGGTTTTATTAGCCAGCGTCTTCACATAAATCAACATGTTTTGAGTATTTCCACCATTGTCAGAACCAGTTTCCACCTTTTATACCACTCGTTCCTCTAAGTGGAGTCCTCTTTAAGCTCTCTTCAGACTCTTGAGACATGAAAAGATTGCTAAGTATTTTCCTTTTTTGAATCGTTAAAAGAAAATAAAAACAAGGGTTCTTCTTTCAAGCTCTTTTCCAACCCTTTAAACACGAAAATATTGTTGGGCAGTTTTCCTTTTCATCTCGTAAACGGATTGGAAACTACATCTACTCAATATAAGTTTAACCCTTTTCCGAACTAAGATAGATTACTTACGAAAAAGGAATACATTGATCGAACATGGTCACTAGGTTATCTCTTGTATTATTTTATGCTTTTTCAAACTTAAGAGACAAATTTACAAAAAAGAACTTGTGGATTTTTCTTTTTGTCCCTTTTCAAACTCTCTAAACATGGAAAGGACCGAGTTTTAATTGTCGTTAAACTCAGTAAAACATCAAATAGCGAAAAACTTGTCCATCATGATAAGACCGAGTTTCACCTTCTCTAGGCTCGTTAAAACATCACATAGCGATGAATTCACCCGAAGGATGGAATTATACTACAAGAATATGTTATCCTCCTCAATCTTGTTAAAAAATAAAGAGGTACTTGTCAGAAATAACTGGGGAAAATGGGAAAATGGATAAATCACTTTATGGTAGCAAGTCGCTCTTGAACATGAAACTTTCACTTCATCTCCATGACTATTTGGGTTGGGTTATCTTCTTGATGGTTATCATACCTATGGTCTATCACACCATCCATCACTTTGGTTTTGGGTCAATTCTGCCAATTCATTCAGTGTCACCGACATGTTCAAGAGAAGTCACTAAGTAAACTTCATCCTTTGCAATACTCATAAAACTTCATTTTCATGACCACCATCCCTAAACCTTGTGTTGTGAGTCACATTATGTCTCCAAAATCATTACAATTGTTTCATGTGGTTGATGGGGGATACATCAAGGCCCTCGTACGATGAGTGGCTTCTTGTCGACATCAACACATTATCTAGGAAGTTGACTTAGAGAAACCCTTCTAGTACCTTGAGGCTTGCATACATCAGTGGCAAGTTTCTCGATTCTGGCGACAGGTTGAAAATCACTCACCTTCGACTGAAATACTTTGTATGGTGTTCGACATCAAAAAATTTATTCACACCATGTAGAATGTATTGCAGTACCTTGAGAATCATTATCATTATCGGTGATCTCTCTTGCATCTGTTAACAAATTACATCATTGGCTGGTAATCAAACGGTGTCTTCCCATGTTCGACTTCAGATCACATTTTCACATGGTTAGACACATACTTGAGCGAACGATTGGACAAGATAGAAGACCCCGAATCTAGTTTCATCCACCCTGGCTGCGATTTCAGGAGAGTACTAAATCATATGTACGATGGATTTACACAGATGTTCATCCTATCATGGGTCTATATCTGTAGACGATTATCTGATTTATGTACATGTAACGAAAATTTTATATGCTAAGCAGGGGTATAGCTTCCCTAAAAATTCATGAAAAGTTCAAAATATCATGATGTTATGGATTGTTATCGATGCAGGTCACCGTCTGCTTCAGATCCTCTCTGTCACATCATAAAGCATATCACTCAACATTATCACTTTCAACTTAATGCTTTAGGGGGGAACTGTTATAGGTCTATTTGGGCACACCACTCTCAAAATTCAAATCAGTATAATTAGGGCTCATCAAACCCTATTTTAGTTGTTACATTCCCTAGACAAGTCATCAAATTGAATGCTTACATCCATCAAATTTTCCTAGCTTGAAATCCTGGTGAAATGCCTCCTTGGGACACTAGCACAACCTTGGTCAAGGGTAACTGCACTGCAGAGTGGGTAGGTTAGTTCAGGCCTGCACTGCAGTGCACTTAGGCCCACTTTGACCTACGTTGGGAAAGAAAGAGAAAAATTGGCATTGGATTCTTGGAATATTCATTGATTCTATAACATTCTAGAAGGATGCCCAGCTCTTATCTCATCCTATGAGGGTGACTTTGGATAGGCTATGGATCAATTAACCCTCTATCCTCTCATCCCTTTCTCTATGGAAAATAACTCCAATTTTGGAAAGCCATTCAATGCCCAATTTATGACATAACCACCTGCATTTCCCTATAAATTAACCACTCATCATAGTGATCACGGGGCTAGAATCTTAAGATTGTAAAGAAATGCTATTGGTTTGAGATTTGAGTTCATATCAAGTAACGCTATGCTATTGATTGGTGTGTTTTTGGTGTGTCAAGGGTTGGACTGAAGATGGATGAGTGGCACAGGATCGAACCGCATTGGGCGAAACTCTTCCTTCTACATTAATAAAGTTGTTTATTCCTTTCCTCATATTCTTGTTCATATCTATTATGATTATGTGTTTCAATGTTGTTAATTCCATTGGTTTATAGTAGATAGATCATGTATGCTTTGATCGTTGTCATTTCTATTTCTATTGACATAGGTACCAATTAAGCGGATTCAATTCAAGTGGGAGCGATGGGAGAAATTCAAAACAGATCAAGGAAGTTAAAGACTACAAGTAAGCTCCTTCATCTCATCTATCTACTATAGGAAAATGTTAAACTACTTTCTTTCTATTGTTCTAGGTGTAGCTATCCACCTAGGGAAAATGTGTTTATTCGTAGATGCAAATTCCATATAACATCGAGGGTTCAATCCCAAATACTGAAGGAAACCATTACAAACACTGTAGAGAGAAATAAAGGAACAACTAGATCATATTTCTCCTCTATTATACATAGAGGATGATCCAAAAGAGAAATTACAAGACACTCATGAAATGCAGGGAAATCTATACTCTTCCTTTCCAAATGAAGAGAAATAAAGCAAAGCTTGTCAATCAAAGGGACATGACAAGGATGCAATATTGAATGATGCAGAGATAGGTGATTATTGCAAGAAATTCACAGATTTCATGGAGGCCCAATTACACAGGAAATATGATCTTTGGTCCTCTAGGAAGAGATCTAGAGACCAAGATCAAAATGAAGGTGCTCCTCTCCAAGAGATCCCTAGATCACCCAAGAAGGAGAAAGGGCCTCTAGACCCAAATCTTCTGATGAGGAAGGACTCATTAAATCAAGACTTTTGTAAGCCATAAGTACCTAAAGAAGAAAAGTCTCCTCTCACCTCAAAGCAGGTAGTTGAAAAGAAAAAGAATCATTCGAATTTGGTAATGGAGAAAAATGTCCAAATGTCTCCAATCTGCAAAAGGAACTTGAAAAAGTTAAGATCTCGGTTCCTCTGACTGAACTCTTAAAGAATCCTACTTAAAAAGCTCAAATCTCCTAGTTTGTGCTTCCATCGAGTCCAAGACCATCACATCACTATTTGAATATTTAGGAAGAAAGACCGATGGTAGTTTTTGGGCCTCATGTCGAAGAACAGAACCCCTCGGTTGCACATTTCTATGTTACTCTGGTAATACATGACCTCTTGCTTCACAATTGCATGTTGTATTCAGGTGCCTCTCACAGCCTTATGCCCTCAACAATGATGGAGAAACTCGGACTGCAAATTAATAGACCTTACAAAGACATTTACTCTTTGGATTGAAAGAGAGTAAAATGCTTGGCGATGATAAAGGACTTGGTGGTAAACTTGGCTCAGATCCTAGTTAAGAGCATGGTAATGGACATTGTAGTAGCAGATATACCTTCAAGATTTGGCATTCTTTTGTCCAGATCTCGGGCTTCTAAAATTGAAAGTTCAATTAAGTTGGATTTGTCATATGCCACCATCCCTACTTTCGGAGAAGATGAAAGAAGATTGTATAGAGTGTCACGGTTCATAAAAATAGTTACTAAAGTTGAAGGCTTGAATAATTCCCCCATGTATGAAAGAGAGAGTGACCTCTCCTTCCTACTATTATAAGAAGATGGCTACATCCTAGAGGAAACTTAGGTGCACTCAATAGTCCAATTAAAGAAGCAAGGCCAAGACATAGATAAAGTATGGAATCTATACTTTGATGGGTCAAACTCTAAGGAAGGAAATGGAGCAGGGGTACTACTGGTGTCACCGGAAGGTAGTCTAATTCCTCCCTCATTTAAACTGGAATTTGAGGTAACGAATAACGTTGCAGAATATGAGGCTTTTCTTCTCGGATTACAAACAACAAGGAATAGGAATATAAGATGTTTTTCAATATATGGGGATCCTGAGCTAGTAGTGAAGAAAATAAGAAATCAACATAAGAGTAAACATCCTAGACTAAGGACCTATAGAAATGAAGTATGGGACTAAATTGACAATTTATTCTTGGCCTTTAATGTTAAATATTTTCCTAGGGAAGGGAACAAAATTATATATTCACTTGTTATAGCTGCTAGCAATTTCAAGCCTCCTCAGAACCCACTCCTTAGATACGAAGTTGAAGTCAGATACAGACCTTTGGTGCCTGATAATATAAAGAATTGGCAGGTGTTCAAAGATGACGAGTAGATTGAACGCTTCATAGAGATCATTGGAGAGTTTTCAAATTCATCTATTGATCAAGAAGAAGAAAAGGGGATTGAAGAGAAGAATGTTTCTTGGGAAGAGACCATTGCAGGGCACAAATTCTGGCAACTGAAAGGAAATACTATTCCTAGGGGACTGGGTCCTCTGGAAAGGTTATTCAACACAAATGATGTACCCTCAAGGCCAATAGAACAAGGGACTAATGAACATGTAGAAGATTGCAACATTGGGACAAAGGAGGAACCTCAACTAATCAAATTGTCGAAAGGGATCTCTCCATTGTACAAAATATGGTATTTAAATCTCTTCAAATATTATAAAGATGTTTTTTCTTGGTCATATGAAGATTTTAAAACCTTTAAAACTAACGTTATTCAACACATGTTTCCTCTTAAGAAAAAGTTCAAGCAAATTAATCCTCTCCTGCTTCCATCTATTGAAAGAGAATTCAAGAAACTTCTGCAAGCAAAGATCATAGTACCATTGAGATATTAAGAATATGTGGCCAACTTACTCCCACTGCCCAAAATGGATTACATATTGTAGAAAGTTGTTGCTGCTGCAGAAAGTTGTTGCTGCAACCAAGATGTCCATGATGGACAGTTTCTCAAGATATAACCATGTGGAAGTACACCCTGATGACCAAAAAAAACGACATTCACTACCCCTTGCGAAAATTTCATGTATGCTCGTATGTTTGTTTTGGTCATCTGGGTGTACTTGCATATTAAACTTGTTGTCTTATGTGTGATTTCTTGTTGCTGCATTGTATTTGTTGCTTTAATTGCTGTTATATGTTTATATCAATTTAAGAAAATAAACTTAAGGCACATAAATAGTTTAAATACAAACACAAGCATATATCTATATTTTCAAGCACATTATTAATTCTACATTGGTTAATTATAATATCATGGGAATATTTAATTTTTGCAAGTGGGAGAGGTTCTTGTAATTTCACAAGAAGCCTTTAGTGCCCCATTTTCAGATCAGGTGGTATCGGAGCCTAAGATTGATTAACCCCACCTTCAAAGAAGGTTATATCAGAATGCTTGATTGACAGAGCAAATATTGCTTGTCTGGAAGGTGTTTGGGTAGTCAAGGATTGATTGTATGCCTATTGTAGACTGACTATTGTGTGAGTTTGCAGAGGTGAAGGGAAAGCTATTGATAGCTCAATCCAGGAAGGACAAGAAGGAAGAAGGGATGAAGGCCTTCTTCTTATCCCAAAGGACCTCAAAGCAATCCTTGAAGCACAAGAGGTTTGTTACAAAAGGTTGCTTGGATAAGCTCTTTATTAATCTTGTTTGAAGTTTTTTTGTTCATTGGCATAATGACAACTTCTACAAGTAAGTCCTCAAATTATTATTTCTTCACAAGTCTTTGATAGAGATATAAGCAAGACTTGTTCATCATGTTGGATATGGTGAGAGAAATGTATGAGGATGGAAGGAAGAGTAGCATACTTAGAGAGCAGTTGAATTCCATGGAGGAAGAGAAGCAGATGCTTTCGGACAAATTGTAGGAAATGGAGAGGCAACTTCATATTGCAAATATGAACCTGAAAAGGATGCATGAGTTGGAGACACAGCTCTTTGTTGCCAAAGAAGCCTTAGTCAAGTATCAGCTTCAAGAAGAGGTAAACCATTCCAGTTTGTCTTCAAATTCTTCTAAGAACGGTTACATTGGTTCTTTTGAAAAACATACTAGAGGCATAGGTTCCAAGCTAATGTCCAAGATGGGCTATGAAGGAAAAGGCTTGGGTAAACTTGCACAAGATATTGTTGAACCAATAATGGTTGAGGAAAGGCCTAAGTATTTGGGTCTTGGCTATGGTCAGTCTTATGGAGAGAGTTCCAAAGCTGCCATGAAGGCCATTGAAACAACTCCAAGAAGGAGTTTTATTTCATGTCCTCTACCTCAGAAGTGTGAAGATTGTATTTAGGAGGAACGCAATATCTTGAAACATCATTTTCAGGATGCAGGTGTTCAGAAGCACACACTTGAACCAAAGAGTTGTGGAAACTCTGAAATTCTTGAAGAGGTTGACGGTGTTCCAAATGGAGCCACTTCTTCATTTGCTTCACCTCCTCATGAAGGCAATAAAGGTGAAAGAGAAAGGTATAAATCTGGTTCCAAACATCTTCCTTTTGATTTTGTAAAGCATGGTAAATTTCCACATAAGCATGGGGAAAGAATTGCATGTTCCTTTTGTGGTTTGGATAACCATAATGTTTCTAGATGTTGGAAGAGAATGGTAACATATAGGAAACTTTTGAAGGAAAGGAAGCAAGGAGCCAAAGGTCCATTGGACAAGGCAAATCATGCTGTCAAGAGGATGCACATGTGTTGAACTTATTGCCATAAGCAAGGGCATCTTGCTGAAAGATATTGGACTCTGAATCTAGCAATGCTTCCACAAAAGTTGAAGAAAGTGGAAAGAGAAGATGGCAGAAATGGAAAGGAATTTTCCATGAATGATGTGTCTCAGGATGATTCACATGTTGATGCTGATGTGTAGACAAAGATAGTACCTTTGAAAGGGATTGGTGACAAATGGTTAGAGTTCTTATCTAATTAAGGTTGCATGTCTATTGATGCATCTATTTGCATTTCTTTGTTAATGAGATGTAACTTGCAGGTTTCTACCAAGAAGGTGAATGGGAAAGTTGAGTAGGAGGCCCACTTTGTGGTTGCAACTTTATATTTCATTTCATCTTTGAAATTACAGTGTGCTTAAGTGAAATTTGAAGGATGAAATGCATGCATGAGCATGAGATGCATGAACACAGAGATGTTGATGATTTCCTTGTTTTTGAACATGTATGTGTGATTAACTTGAAGGGTTGATTGCTTTGTTGTAACATGCATGTAATATTGACTTGAGAAAAGTTGATTTGGTCTCCAAGAAGGAGATAATGATGAAGTGTTCCATCTTTTTAAAAAAGAATCCTAATGGTCCTTTTTTCTGCATGCTTGACATGAAGGGTCATTTTTTTTAAAGGCATGTTTTGTGGGCTTTTTATCTAGTCCATCATTTGTATGCAGATGTATGACATGGAGATGTTTAAAAGATGTGAAATTTATTTCTTTGTGAAGCAGGAGTTTAGTCCATCTAGTTGTTGTGTGTGTTTCTGTTGTTGTTAACAATTGTTGTTGACAACTTTTCGAATAGGTACAAATGAAAGTTTTTGTGAAGAAAATGTACTTCACATTTGTTTGAGCCACCTTGGATCAATGATCAAGGCAGAGAATTTCAAACTACCTTCTATGACCATCTCAGCAGGAGTTCCATAGGAAGGTGAAGAAGGAAGGTAGTTCTTCTTAGGAGGACCAACACATCCAGGAAGGAAAGTGGTCAGAGACTTTGCTTAAGAGGCACTATCCAAAGGCACGTGTATGGAGGCTGAAATAAGAGGGTGAGGTACTCTCATTTACTGTTCAGATCAGTATATCAATCTTTTGGAGACCAAAAGTTATTTTAGTGGGAAGGCGTGATCCAAAATGGATTTTGGATAGACTTCTAAGTCTAAGTGTTCCTCACCAAGGAAAATGAAAGTCCAAGGATGTTCCTGGAAATAGCCCCATTGTAGAGATCTTTTCCTTCTGAATCTACTGCAACTTGAATGGGCTAAAATGGACTTAGGATGCAGAAGTTATCACAGAAAGAAGTTTCCCTTTGTTCTTTGGAAAAAGAGGCAAAATCCCCTAAAAATGGCAA
This sequence comes from Pinus tabuliformis, assembly GCA_031772625.1. Lineage (NCBI taxonomy): Eukaryota > Viridiplantae > Streptophyta > Pinopsida > Pinales > Pinaceae > Pinus > Pinus tabuliformis. The sequence goes on from CM062809.1 coordinate 683,317,965, forward strand.
AAAAAACCATTATAAAGGGAAATCGCATCGAAGATGGTCCAAGAGGCGGACTTAAGCGGAAAGGGAAGAGACCCCCGATTGTCGATCCCTAACATATCGAGTCAGAGGCAGGCCTGTGCAAATAACATAAGGAAAGGACCTGGGTTGATGCGACATTGCGATTGCCGATATCGGCAATCGATGGATCGACATCGGCGATGCCACGAGGCAAGGGAAGGATCCCTGGGGCTATGCAACATGCGATTGCGATATATTGCAACGCAACGTTGCATCGCAATGATATAAAGGAGCTATAACATGCCGGACCTGACGGATTTTATAAGCGCGGTTCGATAAATTTTTATTTTCGATATATGTCGGGTTTTCTTTGTATTGTTGCATTTTGGGATAAAATTCGAAATACGAAGGAAAAATGCCCGAAGCGATAAAGTCAAACATGAAGGGGAATTATAGGTGCAATTCATAAAATTTTAGTTTCGTAAAGGCGGGATTTTGGGTGGGGCTTAGGCGGAAAGCGGTATTGGGTTGGCTCCGCCCGATCCGACACACTGGTCGACATGTGGCTGGCAGAGGAGAGAGGAAAACCGCCGTTTTGGGCTGGTAACCTCCATAGCCCTAAGCCGCCCAAAAATGGACATCGACCATTAGATCGGAGATCCCGCAGATCTACTGTGGGGATTACAATAGCGGCCAAACCCGGACACGATGTGATATTAGGGTGGTTGCGATAATATTTGAAGTCCGATAGAAGGCATTTTAACAGGTCTTTTAATGTATTTCCAGTGTATTTGGGATTTTACCCAATATGCCTACGCAATGCGATATGCTGCCTAATGGCGGACCAGATAGGATTTTTAGGGGCGATTTAATGGAATTTCACATCCAAAATTCACGCCTAATAGTGTATTTTCCAAGAAAACCTCTATGTAATGGATTTTCTCTAATTTCGAGTTTTGCCTAAGGAAAAGCTCTGAAACCTCTATAACCGCTCCAGATCATAAAGTCATGATGCAAGCAGGCATTTTTACCAGTAATGATGCATTTTGAAGCCACAGAGCCAAAAAGCCTAATGGCCAGTTGAACTGACAAGGAGCAGGGAAGCTGCAGAGGTGCAAAGAGATGATGATATGCAGAGAAATAGCTGGGGTAGCTGAAAAGCCAGAAAAGTACCTCAAAGGAGGCAGAGAGCTCAATTGAGAAGAGAGAGAGCAGAGAGAGCGAAAGCTATTGTGCAAAGCAGCTGAGGGAGTTGCTTGGAGGTCAAGCGAACCATTGATGCACGCAGAGGCCGAGAGAGAGCTCAGATAAGCCAGAGCTAGAGCCACGAGCCAGAGCTAAGCGCTAGAGCCAAAGCGCAGAGCCAGAAAGCCGAGAGCTTCAGAGATAGGGATGAGATGGTGTCTAAACCCATGGAATTCTATGTAAACCAATGGAGTTGAGCATGGAGCTTGTAAAACGACTTTTCCATAATCCCAGAGAGCCTAGTCAAGTTGACTAGAGCTCAAGGAGACATAGCCTCAGAGTTTTGGGTGAACTCCATATTAAACTTGTTGTCTTATGTGTGATTTCTTGTTGCTGCATTGTATTTGCTACTTTAATTGCTGTTATATGTTTATATCAGTTTAAGCAAATAAACTTAAGGCACATAAACAGTTTAAAGACAAACACAAGCATATACCTATATTTTCAAGCACATTATTAATTCTACATTGGTTAATCATAATATCTTGGGAATATTTAAGTTTTGGAAGTGGGAGAGGTTCTTGTAATTTCACAAGAGGCCTTTAGTGCCACATTTTCATATTAATATCTCAGTAATAAAAAGACCTAGTTTGGGTGGTTACTCCTAGTTCATTTCAACCTTCATAGCTATTGCCTACTGAATCATCCATGGGGTCCCACCTCCTAGAATTTTCCCACATTAGAAGGAGCTACCCCAACTCAACGAGAAAGCTGCCACAGGAGACTGGTACCTCTATGAGGATTACATGGAAATTTAGGTTTACAGTTGTTAAGTTCATCCATATCACCTGCTAGTGTTCCTGCCTATGAGGATCTTTGCTCTCAGGTTCGTCAGATAATTCCTCAGTGTCGACCTCCTCCATTTCGTACCAGAAAAGAAGGGCTACATTTTCAAAATGGGATAGCCTATAGAGAATTTTTTGGTAAACACAAGACATACCTTCAAAGTAATTGAGGTCCTACTTGAAGCCATGGAGTTTGAAAGGGGAGATGTTTGGCATTACGACCCACAAGGCATCCTTGCTTGAAGAAGAGAAAAGATTAAAGCCTCAACTTACGTACATGATCCTAAACCCAAGGTTGAATGGAAAGCTAACTTTGATTCATGGCCTCTTAATACAAAGATGGAACCTGAATCCCCAGTCAACATGGAAAAAGCACAAAAGAGGATTATTGACTCATTGGGGGCAGCTGACATGGATGAAGGACATGTCCATAATAAGGAAAGAAGTCACGGATAGGAACAAGAACAGGAACACGAAGAGGAAGAACAAGGTGTACAAATAGAGAGGTTTGTTTCTGAATGCCTAGGTTTCCAAATTAATCTGTAAATTCCACTAGTAGCCTCCCCTACATCCTCAAATGAAGTATTTATTCAGGATCCAAAAGGCAGTGCTTATGCTAAAAGGACAATTTGGTCAATAGGGAAGGCTATTCAAGTCAAAAACAAAAAGGAAATGGAGAGGATGCATAGAGAAATCGCTTCTCAGCTAACACCTCATCACACCTGAGTGTTATCTTCCATGGAGTTTGGAAAAGAAGAAATGAGGATAATACTACAACATCCATCGATACAGTCTCTACCTACAAGATCTCAGTTCCAAAATTTGGATATCTCCGTAGACTTAACGAGTGTCCCTTTGGTATATAAAATTAACTTACACAGGAAAGTTGGGGAGATGTGGTACAACGATCTAGGTAAGAATATTATGACCATCAATGAAGCTAAAACTTATATAGAGAAGGTCTCTAATAAGGTGAAGATGGAAAAGATCAACTCTCAAGATTATTCTTATAGAAGGATTCTATAAGGATTTGATCATAAAGAAGGGAATAGATCCAGAGGATAAGTTAGCAGTAGCAGTTGTTTTACTATCAACTCAACAAGAGAATTAGGAGCTAAGACAAAAGCTAAAGATTCTTGGTAGTGAACATGTTCAGAATCCATAGTTTATTCAGGTTGAGAAGGAAAAGGATGCACTAATGAAGGAGTTGGCTGAAAGTAAAGATAAAGTATTATCCTTGGAACAGTTAGTGATTGAATTGCAAAATAATCTTGCCTCCCATGTTTGTACGATAGTCGTGTCTGAAGACCCTTAGAATCCCACCGATCATCTCACCTAGGCACTGACCAAACATCAACTTTCTGAAGGAGAATTGAAGAATATTAAGAGGGCTTTGGATGTTGCTAAAGCCAAATTAACTCAAAAGGAAAAGTAGCTACAACACTTGACTGCAAATGCCAAAAAGGTCTCTAAGGACCTACAGGTCACTACACAGGAAATAAAGGAGTTAAAGGCTAAGCTCAAAGGAAACATGTATCTCATCGAAGCCAAAGAATTGGTATGGGATGACATCATCCAAGAGATTAATCTTAGCTAGGAGAAAATAACTTTAATGCATTACCAAAAGATCCTTAGCGCAGAATGTCGACCATCACTACTGAATACTAAATATGCGAGCATGATGAACTCTTGGTATGCTATGAAATTTATCCATTTCCTAAATGAGAGACCAACTGATGAGTGGAGGCGAATAGACATAGCCGATAGAATGAGTGCATTAGCAGATATCTCTAAGGTAATCTAAAAGGAAGAAGCTAGAGCCAGAGCAGTGCAGAGTCTCATTAGGGGGCAGAAAGACGTGGTCACTTTCAGTGAAGAATTTGACAAGGTTCTATAGGCTGGGTTACCCAACCTGTGGGGACCTCATTAGGAACTACTTTCACAAGAGCAGTATACTATGAAGATGGTCGAAATCAAAAGTAAGATGGGAAAAACTCATGAGAAAACGCCCATCCTTAAAGACATAACTATGATGAACTTCCTTAAAAAGGAATTTCACATCCTTGGGCTTGTGAGAAGTGTGTTCCACCGGAGCTTAAATTATTTAGGCATGATTGATATCATGCTCAACTACAGGTGGTTCAATTCTATTCCACAACCTCCCCCGACCTTATGGCATCGGTGCAAGAAATTTGGAATTCCTCCGCTTGTACAATGGTCCGTCCTCGTGCTGTAACTGCTTCTCACTAGGCATCGTCATCAACTCGTCATTCTTGAAGATCACTCAAATTGTACTAGCTATGGCCTTTTATATTACTTTACAGTTATTTTTACTCTATGTTTTACTATGTTTTGTTAATACATTATATTATGGTTAGAATAGTTGTGCTCTCGCACATGCTAAAATTTTGAGACATGATTTGAAATGATGTCATAAATCAAGGAAGAATATTACTCTAACGACCTATCTCAGTTCAAGGTGGCCTATATATGTGATATTGATGAACAAAGAAAGTGTTCATAATTTTGGGAAGTAAACTCGGTATTATTTTGAGGAAAGAAAGTCTAGTTCTATCTACAAATGTTTTTTGCACAAAATATTAATGAAATATCTATCGTGATTCCCGTGTTCTGGTATTACAGTATGTCTCTTGTCTTCTCTAAATTTTTCATAAGTGTTTCACATTACTCTCAGATTTACTCATTACATAGTTGCTAGATTTATTTCCTCTTTGTTACAGATTTGTTTTTAATCAAATTCTAGATGAAGAATGTCTATGTGAATGATGGAAATTGAATCTTTAATGTTCACTACATAAGTCTTAGCATCCACACTACTCTTTGTCTGTTCCTTCATTCTAAATCCAGTATGTGTAGAATTCTTGGTCTCCTAAGCTCTACATGAATGAATTTCTTTCTCTAAGTTATTCTATCGTATCACCTACATCAAATTAAATAGGTTGTAATTTCCTAAATGAAACTGGCCACAGATGGATGATGTATTATATTATTGTGTAATCATATTGTTTGAAGGCCTCATAGAATGGGAACTTTCCTATGTTATTTTGAACCAATTTTTAAATCACAAGTGACATTATTGAGGTGCTCTAAACCCTCCAGTGAACAATCTTAAATGCACCCTATTTGGATGTCTCAGGCACTGGTCTCTTTGCAATCCAGAGGTTGTCTCTAAGAACTACAACATTGTGTACCTGAAATCCATCTTTAAAGATCATCGAATGTGTATCTTTGAGAGAGAGAAACACGTTTAATAATAATTTCAAACACATGAACCAAATTTGGGTGGATTTCTTCTCTATCATCCTTAAATGGACCTCCCCAACCCAAAGACAAACCAATCCATGAAATTAATGAAGATTCCATATTTTTCAAATTTGAGAACACTCAAAATAAGATCAACTAAGACAACACAACCACCCTCCATCATGCATCGACCAAGTGAATGGAGGCACATGTATGGCAGCTCATCCACACTCTTTCCTAAGTAGGAATATGAAAAAGGTGGCCAGTTAAGTTAGCTGCCCCCAGCTCGAAAACAAAAAGTAAACTCCTAGACAGTAGGTCATGTGGCAAGGTCACATCAAATAAAATGAATCGAAAAGGTGGTCGATTTAAGTTGTATAGGAGAGGGTGATGATTACAAGGGAAGGCTGCATGATAACTAATGGTGGGCCAAAAGTTCAAAAGGGGAAATCACGTACACTTCTCTCCAACACAACACTCCAAGGAATCAACCATACATATAAAAAATTCATAACTTTTAGTCACAGATCGTTCATTTCGAGATTAAGAGAACTGGGACCACCTAGAAGATCCATTGAATAAGCAAACCAGTTTCGTCCATCCTACAGGGAACACCTATAGGAAACGTAGAGAACTATAGGAAATAGTGGGAATTTTCAAAAAACTCTGCAAGGGGGTGCCTAGGGCCCAACTATTCAGAAATTATCCTCACCCAAGGCATCATAGTGAAAGGTAGGTGGTCATATCCTCTTTGTTTTGACTTGATATCTAGGAAATAAAAAGAAAAAAGAAAAAAAAATATGCATTTTTCTCTACTAATTACAGTGGGCTAGGGGATAGAAAAAATTGTGTGGAGGAATTGTGTGGGGATAAAGAAAGAATTGTAGCCACCTTCGTAAAATCTAAACCCACAATCACCTTGGAAATCTCTAGAGCTAGGCCACCAAATTCCCTACAGTTAGCTTGCCAGAGAGAAGAAAATGATAGGAGGTTTCAACAATAAGGGAACCCACATGGACATCCAGAGTACACCTCCATCCACTTATGGTAGAGATATTTAGAAGGAATCAATGGTGGGATTCTTCGAGCTTCTTAGAGGATATGATGATGATGTACCTTGAGAATTTTCCATGTCACTCATACCTCAGGCTATAATCAGTGCTACTTCTATGGTAAGACGATTGTCAATAACAATTACCCCTCAAATCATTAGCAGAATCACTGAACTTCCTCTAGGCATGCAAATGAGAAAGGAGGATAAAGCTAGAAGCACTTTTTCTAAGAATAACTTTTTCTTGAGAGATGAAGACCCAATTAAGGACAAAAATTGGATTATAAGGAAGATCCTTCCCTATCCTTGAGATGAAGTAAGCTATTAGATTCTCAAATATATTTCTTGTGAAGGAAGGCTCAATATAATCTATGGTTACTAATTTAGACTCCACCATGAGTTGAGATTTGGAGAGGAGTTACCCCTTAACAAAAGACTTAGTGTGCCCTACTTCTTGTTGCAATAAATAATAGACATGAGCATAAAGGTACAGGAAGGAAAACATCAACAACTAGCACATCATGGACTCATCAAGCTCATACTAGAAGATGTGTTGAGACAATTAAGAATCCTTATTCTATGGTCCACATTTAGGGACATGGACAAGGAGGTTGTAATTGAAGTAATTGAATATGACAGGGACCCAACCTCTAGTGGTGAGGATGAAGAATAAGAAATTGAGGAAGAAAAAGAGGAAGAACCCGAAGAAGAAGAACTTGAGGAAGAATAAGAGGAAGAACCTAAAGAATAAGAGGAAGAATTAGAGGAAGAAGAGGAGGTAGAGACAAATAAAACAGAGGAAGAAGAGGAAATAAAAGGGAATAGTGGGGAGGAAGAACATAAAGATGAGGCAAGCTCTGAAAAACATACCAAGGAAGGGGAGGAATATTGAAGAGTGTCTCCTGAAGCCATAAGGAAGGAGGAAGATTTTGCCTTGACTACGCTAAGCACACCCATAAAGTCCACAGGAAAAAGGTAGAGGTAGACTCCCCTATATTTTAAAACAAGGAGGAGCAGTAGGATCAAGAGGGTGGACCATAAACATCCACCAAGAATCCTATCATTATTGAAGACCCACCAAAAGGACAAGAGAAACTAATCTCCCAGAAAATGAAAGGTGAAAAGGGCACATCAAAACAGGCTTCCTTGAAGACACCAATCACGTATGTTAGGAGGCCTGTCACCAATTCAGCCTCAACAAAGAAAATCAAAGAGCCTTTAACCCCATTTCAGAAAGGAAAAATCCTCCTACGGGTAACACAGAAAGTCCTACAGGAAAATTTGTCAACACTACAAGAAACACAGAAAAAGTAGTAGGAAGGACAACAAGGTAGTAAAGGTAAGGAAGCAACAACACAAGTATAGGAGGAGGAAGATGCTCCAAAGAAATTAAAGGGACAATCCCAAGAGCAACGTGATCCTAGCCCACAGCCAAATCTAAACTCTTATTATAGATTTGTTGAGGGAGGAAGAGTAATACCACATAAATTTTCCATCCCTCTCTTCTTTGATCTTGAGAAGGAGAGAGGAAGGACACATTGTTGAATGAAAATTTCTAAATCAATGAATGCAGAGGATGTGGGCCATATCCAAGAGAAACTACTAGAGATGGGAAAATATTTGAGTAGGATAAGAGACAAGGAATGAGTTATGAAATCTCAACTAGAGGCTGAAAACACATGGCTGAGGAGGTAGGTACAGGAAAAAGAGAGCCAATTGGCCATTATGGCAAGCCTCTCTATGGAGGTACTCTAGTGCCAGATACCACCAAAGTCATATGCCTTGTACCTAAATTATCAATGGTTGCAATTTCAGATAAAAATACTAGCACAATGGGGGAATATGCCTTTCCAAGACTATAGGAAGTTCATTGAGCTATGTGACCAAAGAACCCTAGAGGATAAGGCCAAGATATATGAATTCTACTTACACAACTTGGCCTTAACAGACTTGAATGTGTGGGACCCCAATGCAAAGTTGGGGGACTTACAACTAATGACCTTTGTATCATGGATGATTTATGAGGGGTCAGGGCTAAGGAAGTAAAGATGGTGTTGGAAAGAGAAGAAAAAGAGCCCCTTTACATTAGAGCAGAAGAGATCAATTCCATGGTTGTCATTAGCACCTACAACATCATCGCTAATAATCCCCATCTTGCACCAAGATACCTAGCTACACAAGAGCAAGTAGTCACTCATTTTGAAGACACCTTGAGATTTCTAAGGGATGAAATCCAACAAGCATGCCAAAGTAGATGGGGCACCCTACCTTGCAACCTAAAGATCAGGGTGTATCATTCCCCTGAAAGAATGCGAAATTCACTAGAAAGGACCCCACTATATAAGAAGTTACTACAAAGACTCAAAATCAACTGGATTGGCTTGAAACTCAGTCCACCATATCTATTGGGTATGTTAGACGGAAGAAAGGAGGAGGAGGAGGAGATAAAATAGTGGGAGGAAATAGAGAAGCATGCAGGATTCTATCCAAAAGAGGAGACTACATCAACATAAGCTTGGGATGTGAGAGAGGCTACATGAGCAATGAAAGACATGGAAATAGATTAAGTTGCTCAGAGGATGAGCAACACTTTTAGTAAGGGGGTGATGATGAGGCTCATCAATAGGTAAATTATATGGACCTTAATGCCACTCTCCATCTTATTAAAATCAACTTTTATCACATTTCTTTACATATTTTATTATATTTGCTTAGTGAGAAGGGTAAAGGTGAGATTTTATGGCATGTAACCTAATGTACATTACTTGCAGGATTTGGAACAATTTTTGGCTAATTGAAGTGCAAGAAATTGAATTAGGAAAGAAAGAGGTATTTTAGGAGAGTGGACTTCCCTCCTTAACTCCTCATTCACTCTAATATTCCTCCACCAGATCTCATCATCTCGGAGTTACAAGCAGCCAAGCCAGTGATAGTTGAAGACAAGTTAATCTTAAGTTTGGGAGCCAAGCTTCCCTAATTTTAAGGAAGTTGTTGGTATCTTCAGTTGTATAAATAAGAAGGCCTATGGCCTCATTAGGATTTGACTTTTTTTGTTGTAGCCAAGAGGAATTTTCAAGCTAAAACATTGTGACTTATTACTCTTATGTATTTTTGACATTTTGATGATAATGAGAAGCATTCCCTTGATCCAACACTGAGTTGACTCAGAGGGCTGAAGCTATTGGGTTAGGGCCCAACAATAGTAGCAAAGGTTTCTCTTTTTGTTCATGTATTCTTAGATTACATTCATAGTTAGTTGCTGAAGTGATTTTTGTTTTGTTTAATTTGAAAATATTTGGATGCTTACTTAGTTTTCTTCCATTAATTAAAAGATAGATCAGTTGTACAATAGTGAAAGTAAATACTTCAGAAAATCTTATGGTAATGGCCTCTACCTCATCTCCCTTATGGGATCATGGTTTGAGGGTCCCACTTTTACATCCCAAAACAAATTTATCATTTGATCACTACATAACTTAGGATTTCTAGTTGCATAGATCACAGTTTCTCAATTCCTTAGAGGTACCTGCAATTGTCATTTTGGTTTCTTGAGTTTTCTATGGTTTAAAAGCACTTCCATTCATAGACTCAACCATTAACCATTAATAACTTTGTTTTTCCTAAATTTAACTCATCTTTTCTATATATAAATGAATTTGTGCATAAATGAAGAAAAAAATGTATGTTGTTGTAGATGTTTCTGATCTGCATGGAGACCTCATCTCACTAGCCTCATCAAAGTCTTCTCCACCTATGTTGCCAAAGTCTACCAACCCCTAATCTGAATTTATGTTTTATAGCAAAGTGGACATCTTCCTTGAGCAAATCCAACCATATTGAAGACTTGGGTTAAGTGTTGGGTAGTGTGCACCTCCTCTGTGACTTATTCCTCCATCAGACACCTTTCCCACACTTTATTCCACCTTTCCTATCTCCCTATAGCTTTCAACCTATTTCCTGTAGTAAAACACAACATCCTGTAGTAGAACTAGGACATCCTATAATAGAACTAGCACATCCCGTAGTACAAAAGGTAACCCTGTAGTAGCCTATTTCAAGCCTGAATTGAGAATAAATTATCATTTGAGTTTAGGTTAGGCCTCCACTTGGCTTCCATATCCTCAGCCCCATTCTAGACCCGTTTCCCCATACTTGTCTCCCCTGTCAAAGATCAAATTGGTTCAATTAGTATTTACATTCATAAAATTGAAAATCAAAAGGGATTTTCTGCAATTTCTAGTTAGTACATGCATACATCAGTCACAATAGTTTTAGTACCATTTCCATGCTTATTTAATCCATACAACTACATGTTAGATGCAAGGTTAAGTTAGGTCTCTTTTTGAAGAAATATGTGTGGATGATTAGCTAAATTATTTCATGTCACTTATAGCACTTTCAAATTCAGCACTTTCATTTCCTAGATTAGGAAGTGTTTCCTTTCTGCATTAAGAATAGTTTTCCCTTGGTTATTTGGTAGTCAGACTCCTTCTAGTCAATAGAAGACTAGTTTGGAAAACCCTAATGGTCTATCGCCCTAGTTGAAAAGTGACAAGAGTAAACCATTGCATATATTGTGTATACAACACTGTCACCTCAAAGTTTGTACAAACCTTGGGTTGATGATGTAAAGTTGGTAGCCCTAGGAGCTACAACATCCTTGTTTCAATACTGGAGCTCATCACATAGTAGTCCTCAATAGGCTCGTCTGCTAGGAACAAGACCCCCTGGACTTCTTTTAGGGAAGTTTTTATCCTCTCTTCATCATCAATGAAGGAGAAGTCATTCATGAATTGAGTTTTCATTTAGTCTCATTTGATGGTCTACCTCCATATTTCCTCCTTCATGTACAGTGCCTAGGGAAGTGTCCCCAGAGTGTGGATGAAGTTATGCACCCACATATTCTCCCAAAGTCCCTCCCTAATCCACCTGGCTTTACAACTTTGTCGATGTTGGTGAGGATTAATATACAAGACAAGAAATCTTCCGAATACCAAAATTTGGCTATTAATGCAGAATTATTCACCTCCCACTCTTTGAGATGGTTGCGATGAAATCCACACCACCTTGTAGGGGTCACTTGAGTGGTGACATCCAACATGAGAACTTTATGTAGTACCAAGATGTTTGAATCAACCTCATTAATAAAATCAATGACATAACCCATACAAATAAAAAGCAGGGAATTATCATACCTGTGTGCCAACATAGTGGATATTGTGGATCATTGGAAATCACCTAGATTTGATCTCGTGTCCTCCTTATTGCCAATCATCCAACATAGCTTCTGATTGGACTTTAGATCTCAGAACACTTCTCCAACTAACTGAACCTCATGCCATAGGATTGACATAATCTTCCCTTTTTCCTGCTCTGAGCTGGTATAATTGATCCAGTAACTCATGTTCTTCTTTTTCATCCACTGGCTTAGTGAACTGAGTCCCTTGATAGGGATCCAAGGGCTGAATTACCCTAATTCCATCCACTTCAGAGGTCATGGTTTCTCTCTTCATGTCAATCACTACATAGTTTTCAAAGGGCCAGTCTATTTCCAGCAATAAAGGATATGGGTATTTGTCTCTAATGATGTCTATTAGCTCAAAATTTGAATGTCTTTACCCCTTCTATGTCGACTTCTACATCTTCCATGTGTCCAAGTTGGAGGATACAGTGCTGACTTTCCATGCGTAAATAAATCGGAGAAAATTCCAACTTGGGCCTTCCTAGGTATTCCCATGACTTATTGGTAAAATGTTCAAATTTGAACCCAAATCTAGCATCACATCCTTCATTTGGAATCCTGAAATCTTGGCATCAACCCTAAATTCTCTCCTTATCCTTTTATTATTTCTCTCCACCCATCTAGTATTCCTTTTGAGAAAATTGTAAGAAATGAACCCTTCCAAGAGCTCCGAATCCTGACAACAAATTTAATCTTTTTCCACAACTACCCTAATATATGCTCGTCATTCATGATTTGTAAAAAAACCTAAACCATTCTACTATAGGTTGGTAATTTTGTAATCGCCTCCTTCCACATTTACCCACTTTCACCAGTTTACCCAGGGTAAACATGAGTTGAGGGTCACTATGACAAAACTCAACTTCCGATATGACCTTAAGGAAATGGAATCGACAACTTAAGACATTATTAACCTTCGTGAGGTGCTAAAGGACCTTCAGGAGATACCAAACCCTTATAGGCGTCCAACCCCTGATTCAACTCTCTTTTTCATTGAACGTGACTTCTAGTCGATCACATGACAAGCCCTCCAAGTTACTAAAACTCTCCATTCGCTCCCATAGGCCTTCTTTCCAGCAAATGTAGACTTTTCTGCTCAGTTTTGTGTCAATGACCCAAAATTCTCACCCACATTTTCAAGGCTAGGACTGTGGCCTCTGCTCAAAACTCCACGAAACTTCCAAAAATGATAAATAAAATAAAAGCAAATCTTATAAACCAAAACATGAACAAGGACTTGATGTGACCCTTTCCAACCAGGACAGGCATTCTTTCAAACACATGATAAATATGCAACCTATAGGTCATGAATGCATATCTCAAAATAGGAATATAAAAATAATCTAAGTTTTAATAAGAAGGATGAATTCCTTCTCACAAGAGTTGTTATACCACAATTTATTTCGTGCATTCATTAACCAAACATTCATCCATTAAAATTTGATAAGAGTCATACTTAAATCTGTCATATAACCATTCTTATAAACAACATATAACAAGATAAATAGCAACGATATAACAACCCTTAACGCCACATAATAACATGTAGAATTACTCATCAAAGACAAGAGAAAATTAACTTGTCTTAGCCATATGGAAAATCCAACCAAGTCAGGGACTTCCACGTACCACACAAACATAAATTAAGCTGAACCAAATCTTTCTTTCAGCCAATCACCCCCATGCCATATTCCAAGCATGAATGTTGGATCTCATGTGATAAAATAATTCATAAAAAACCAAGGAATCGATAGGTTAAACCACCTCCACCCTCACCATGCCATGATCTCACCTAAACCGGTCCCAAGATCACAAAACCAAACCAATCTTGGATGTTTCAGAATTCCTTCACTATGCCTTGAGGAATTTTATTGTCTCCACCCACTTATTGAGGACTTCTCAGAGAAAACCTTCTCCACCCCCAACCATTGGGATTTTCCCAAGACCACCTCACCTGGATCCAAAAACACTATAAATCCAAAGCTCAACTGAGAAAGAATCCCATCACACCGTGGCTATCCGAAAATGGAAAGGAAAGGATGAAACCACTATCAAAACCCAACAAAATACATGTCACCATTAGTAAACAAAACAAATATACACATGCATATACCATGCATGCTAAAACCAACTAGGAAATCGTACATGAAACATGTTACTTGCAAGTATTCCCATGAATCTACTTGATTGAACCTTTCCTTGCTTGATCCTTTCTTTCCTTTGTTTTCCTTGTCTTCTCTTTGCTTTCCTTGTCCTTTCTTTTCTTTCTTGATTTCCTTCTCCTCTTCGTGCTCTTCTCCTCTATGAGACTAATTCCAAAACAAAACTGACAAAAAGCTACAAACCAATGCTCTAAATCCTTTTATCATTCATGCCTCTAATTTTCATTTTTACTCTATTTTCTTCGATTTCCTCCTCATATGCAACCTACGACCTTTCACCTCCATTTTCTCTTAATTTCCTTTATTTTCATAAATGAAATACCACAAATGCATTTTTTCCTTTTAAAAGCATTTTTGGTTGCCTTTGAAAATTTTCCTTTAGCCATAATAAACAAAAAGTGATGCCCACTAAGGTATTTTTCCAAGCGTTCAACTTGGAATACTTGTCCCATGACCTTGGTCTTATTTTACGTTTATTTACTTAATTACATGAACTTTAACCTGGAGCTCTTACAAATTGTTCTGTTGTAGTTTCGGGCTTCTTGTCTTCGAAGATTCTAGTCATTCTCCTTGGAGGATATTAGTTGGAATCAATTGGTTAAAAATATTCATGGCATATTTGCAGCATTGTTTTTTCTGGTTGGAATCGTAAGAACACTTTGGTGAGGAAGGTTTTATGATACTTGGTTATTCAACGACTCCCAAGTTGGTTCTCGTCTTATTTCCCCCCCTTGTGACTATGTTAATTTTTGACAATGGAGTTGGTTCGAGTTCCCTTGGATCTGCATTAATCAAATTTTCTCCCATATGATGTTTGCACTCCTCCCACCTAGAAATTAGCTCTGGGAAATCTTTTATTGCATGTACGTTGTCTCTACACTAAGAGAACCTAGGTCTTTTGGGTATAGGGCAGTCTCTTGCAACATGTCCCTCCTCATCACAATTATAGCAATAAATCAGGCCTCTTCCTCCTATTCTACCCCCCTTTTTCCCCCCTTTGTTCCTCCACCTCCTTGTCCTCGAGGAGCTTCATTGATCCTATAGGAAAAATGATCCAATTGATCAGCTAGGGCATCTAATGCTCTACACTAATCAATGTGGTGAGTAAGTTGTAGAACTCACAGAAGACATTGTTTGGGACATTTGAATACTTTTGTAATATTGAATAGAGACATGGGAAATGTCCATAATTTCTATATATTTCACAGCATTTATTTGGAGTTGTACCCTGTTGGTTAGGAAAGGCGTGGAACTGTGTGCACCCTGAATATAAACCTTACATACCAATCTGTGCAACTCCAGCAACGACAGAGGATGTGGAAGGCCATGCTAGTACGCAGGGAATTCATTAAAGAAATTTTGAGCTCTAAAAGGGGCCTCCTAAGGAAATTGTAAAATAATAGTGGGAATAATAAAATAAGACTAGATTACATCATCAAATTTTAGAGGGAAAAAAGAAAAAACTATTTTTTCAACTCATATTTTCAAGTTATCTTCCTATGGGTTTACTCAAATTTCAATTGGCAATACTCGTTGGATGAAAATTTTGATTCATCATTCAAGGAATACCATGTTGCATACTTTTGATGGACCCTGCTACAAAAAAATCATGAAAAATGTGATTGCAATCACGTTTGTTTAGTTATTTCTGTTTTTTCGTGTAGTAGGCTCAATAAAAAGTAAGTAACGTGAGTACTCCTTAGATGAGGAATTAAATTTTGCATCCAACGAGTACTCTCGCTTGAAATTTGAGTAAAATCTTAGGGAGATAAATTGAAAATACGAGATGAAAAAGTAGTTTTATTATTTTATTATTTTATAATCTTTTTATTGTTTTACTCCAAAAAAGGTAAATCATTCCCTGTTGTTGACATCATCATCTTGAACTTTATTGGTTCTTATAAAATTTATTTTGGTTGTACATTTTTCTTAGGAGGCCCATTTTAGACCTCAAAATTCCCCTAGTGTCAGGCCCCGAAGCCTTGGGAACTCTATCACGTAATGCCACTCAATATGGAAGTTGGTACACCACATGTGAGGTCATGTAGGTCTTGATGGTTTCACGTCCCTCAGCTTCTCTGTCAAATCAAAAATTTGATTTTGCAATCCTATGAGAGTGGGATTGTGGGAAACCGTTCCTCCTAAGTGTTCTTGTGGGTATCCTATCATGGCCTCAAACTTGGTTTGTTTATAAAGAAATTATTGATCTTTTGTTGAGTCACTAGCATGCAGGTGAGTGGAAACAACACTTTGATGAACCACTTGATTGGTTGTATTACTAGGCCTTGTTTTTTTTTAAGGATGACGGATGGCTATTGACCATGGTTTACACCAAAGGGGTAAACCATTAAGCTATATTTTTATTAATCTAAAATTTCCTATTTTCTTGGGAATAATCAAGCTTAATAGTTGGTTATCTAGGTTGAATATAACTATTTATGTTTGAGTCTTTTAAATTTGGTGATATAATTTTCACAAATAGTCCCTGGGAGCTCATTCCACAAATCTATGGAATTGCAAAGTAGTGTTGTGAATCCCTAATTGCTCATGGATAGGCCAGTTGTTGGAGGTTGTTCAGTTAACATATAAGTATAGTGATAATGATAATGGAAACACAATTTTATGTAACACAACTATGTAACACATTTAATATATATATCTAGGGACCCAACAATATATATATATATATATATATATATATATATATATATATATATATATATATATATATATATATATATATATATATATATATATATTGTTGGGTCCCTATAATACTAGTAATTACCCCATTACTATTGTAGTTATACCCCTTATTTATATTGTTGTGCCCCTATTACCCCCATACTGTTATTTCTGTGCCCCATAGAATCCCTCTATTGTTATTTTTGTGGCTTTATATTATATTGTTAGGTTGGCTGGATTATATTGTGACTCCTTAGACTCCTATATATAGAAAGGAGGTTTTGTCATTTGTATCATCCAAGAATTGTTCATTTATGTAATGTAAAGGAGGTTGCCCCCTCGAAGAGGCTGAATTCTAAGGCGTTGATCTCTCTTTTCTATCTTTTCTTGAGCTGGTTTCATAACATTTGGTATCAGAGCTTTGGATTCTAGGGTTTCGCTGCTCCAAATAGGTCATCGTGGCATTTTCGCTATAACGTTTTTTCTGTGACGTTTCCGAAGTCGCAAAAAAAACCCATTTGAGAAGAAATCGCGTTGAACCTTGGGTCCGAATTTCAGAGATTTTCGCGTGATATTTTCGGAGATATGATCTGAGGAAGTTGGTCTTTTTGCAGACTCCTGAATTACACTCAAAACAGGTGACCTGGGGAAAATCGTCATAACTTTCTTTCTGAGCATCGGATTGAAATTTCGTAAGAAGGTCACTGCGGGAGATTGTGTATAACTCTTTCTTGGAGAATCCAATTTGGATCAGACTAGTGGCATTGGAAAGAGGACATAGAAGGCTACTACAGGTCACAATTTCAGAACTGGATGATTCGAAATTACAGAGATACATCAGATTCAATATCAGGCTTCTACAAAGTAAAAAAAAGGTGTGTAGTTTTTTTAAATTTTTTGCATAAGCTTGGTTTGAAGGAATTCAAAGGGCATAGTAAAGCATTATTATTGGTAACTGATGCCCCGAGGAAAGAAAATGCAAACACCTAGTAAGGAACCTGAAAGCTCTAGCATGACTCATGAAGAAGAGGAAGAAATGCTACATGATATATCAAAATTACAAGAACAAGTGCAACAAATGTCACACTCACAAAAGATAACAGATGCTAAGATAAATGGCGTGGAATCTAAGATAAAGGGCATGGAAGCTCAGGTGAATGGAATGGACGCTAAAATTGATGGCATGGATGATAAGATGGAAGAATTGAAGATAAATATGAATAAGTTGCTACAAGAAATGGTCACTAAGGGTGAAAGAGTACTAAAGGAAACTCATGATGAGAACAAAAGAAATGTTAATCATGATTCCATAGACTCTAATGTTGGATCAAAGACTCACCATGTTCCAAAAATCGATATGAGGAAGTTTGATGGCAAGGATCCCGCCACATGGATATTACAGATGGAGCAATTCTTCGATCTCAATAATGTGCAAAACACACAAAAGGTACGTATGGCAACTTTATATTTGGAACCAAATCAGTTTGTATGGTATCAATGGCTTTGTTCTCGTAAACAATTTATCACTTGGGCAATTTTTACGGAAGAATTGATAGCACATTATGAGGATACAAAAAGCAACACTTTTTTTAGCCAATTGATAAGTCTCAAACAAAAGGGTTCAATAATGGAGCACATTGAGGAGTTCCAAAAATTGAACATAAGGTAAAAGATATTCCAGAGGAGCATAGGATTGATGTGTTCATAGGGTCTTTAAAGGATAATATCCAACATGATGTGCGCCTTTGGGAACCTGATTCATTAGAGAAGGCATTCAGGTTAGCAAGAAAAATGGAAAGCAAAATTATGGCAACTAGGAAGCATACCATTCACAACTATAAAGACGGAAGTGTTGTTGCCCATAGTCTTCCACAACCTACAAGGTTGACACCACAAAAATTGGAAGAAAAAAGAGCAAAAGGGCTTTGTTACAATTGTGATAGCAAATACACAAAGGTCATAAGTGTGCTGAGAAGAAATTATTCTACATAGATTGTGAAGAGGAAGAAGAAAAGGAGCAAGAAAGGTCAAAAGAAGAGGATATATTCCAGGAACAAAGCCTAGATGAAGAACAAATAAATCCGACCATATCTTGTAATGCATTGGCGGGAATTACCACTCCTCAAACCATCAAGATAGAAGGACAAATCAAGAAGAAAAAGGTAATAGTGTTGATTGATTCAGGAAGCACCCACAATTTTATTCATTGTAGGGTAGCAAAAGAATTGAATTGCTTCCTATATCCAGCACCAGAGTGTCAAGTGATGATTGCAAATGGAGGAACAATAAATTGTTCTGGAAAGTGCCATAATATCAAGCTATCCATGGGAGAATATGTATTGACTAGCCCAATGCTTTCCATTCCAATGGGAGGTGCTGATGTTGTACTAGGAGTCCAATGGCTACAATCCTTGGGTACAATAGCTTTTAATTTTCAAGAACTTTTCATGAAATTTTCTGTGGAAGGAAAGGAAGTTGAATTAAGGGGTATTGCAGGGAAACCAGGAAAGATAATCAGCTCTAATGGCATGACAAAGCTTCTAAAAAAGGAGCAAAGAGGTGTAATTGCACAATTATGTTCGCTAGATGTTTCCACATTGGAATCATCTATTTCTCCAGATCTCCAAAAAGTCCTGGACAATCATTCCAAGGTATTTGAGACTCCCAAAGGTCTCCCACCTATGCGTGATCATGATCATGCTATTCATCTGATTCCAGGAAGTGTTCCTCCAAACATCAGGCCGTACAGATATCCATATGTCCAAAAAAGTGAAATTGAACGTATGGTTGCAGAAATGCTAGAGGCTGGTATAATTCAACCGAGTCAAAGTTCTTTCTCAGCTCCAGTAGTATTGGTGCACAAGAAGGATGGATCATGGCGCATGTGTCCAGATTATAGGGAGCTCAACAAGCTCACTATTAAAGATAAGTTCCCCATTCCTGTCATTGATGAATTACTGGATGAATTGCATGGATCAATTTACTTCACCAAGTTGGATCTTCGTTCGGGATATCATCAAATCAGAATGAAGATTGAAGACATTCCGAAAACAGCATTTAGAACTCATGAGGGTCATTATGAATTTTTGGTCATGCCTTTTGGCCTTACCAATGCACCTTCAACATTTCAAGGTTTGATGAATTCAATTTTCAAACCATTCCTTAGAAAATTTGTGTTAGTATTTTTTGATGATATACTAATCTACAGCAAGTCTTGGAAGGATCATGTTGAACATGTTGACAAGGTGCTACAACTATTGGAGGAGAAACAATTATATGCAAAAAGATCCAAATGTTTCTTTGGAGTCCAGGAGGTGGAATATTTGGGTCATATTGTATCTCATGAAGGAGTTAAGGTAGACCCTAGCAAAATTAAAGCCATTAAGGAATGGAAAATCCCCACATCCATAAAGCATCTGCGAGGATTTCTTGGGTTGACAGGGTATTATCGCAAGTTTGTTAAGAATTATGGGAGAATAGCAGCACCTCTAACAACATTATTGAAGAAAGATTCATTTTCATGGACTCCGGAAGCAACAAAGGCCTTTAAACATCTTAAAGAGGCAATGTGCCAAGCACCGGTCTTAGCTACACCGGACTTCACAAAAACCTTTATTGTGGAATGTGATGCTTCAGGAAATGGAATTGGTGTTGTTCTAATGCAAGATGAAAGACCCATTGCTTTTGAAAGTCGTCCAATCAAGGGAAAGTTTTTAAGCAAAGCTATTTATGAGAAGGAAATGTTGGCAATACTCCATGCACTTAAGAAATGGCGACCCTACCTAATGGGAAGACACTTCAAGGTAAAAACGGATCATGATAGCCTTAAATACTTTTTAGAACAAAGATTATCCTCTGAAGAGCAACAAAAGTGGGTCACAAAGATGTTGGGTTATGACTTTGAAATCATCTACAAAAAAGGGAAGCAAAATGTGGTGGCAGATGCACTCTCAAGAAAGGATGAGGATGTGGAAGCATTGTTGTGTGCCATTTCTATTATCCAACCAGATTGGATAAACGAAGCAAAGGAGGAATGGAAGAATGACGAAGAAGTGTGGGCACTTATTCGAAAGCTACAACAAGATTCCAGTACTTCTGATACATTTAGCTGGAAAAATGATTCGTTATGGTACAAAGATCGCTTATACCTCTGTAAGAATTCCCAGCTAAAACAAAAGATTCTTATGGAATTGCACACTTCTCCCTTAGGAGGGCACTCAGGATTTTTAAAAACTTACCACAGGGTTAAGAAGGAATTTTTTTGGGATGGCCTTAAATCAGATATTCAAAAGTTTGTGGCGGAATGTTTGGTTTGCCAACAAAATAAAGTTGAAACAATTAAGACACCGGGTCTATTACAACCTTTATCCATTCCAAGCCAACGTTGGGAGGAGGTTTCAATGGATTTTATCACAGGTTTACCCAAGTCTGAGGGAAAGAGTGTCATCATGGTGGTAGTTGACAGACTTACCAAGTATGCACACTTTTGTGCATTATCACATCCATTTAAAGCCAGTACAGTTTCTACTGCATTTATGGAAACAGTTCAAAAGCTACATGGAAACCCAAAGATTATTGTAAGTGACAGAGATCCCATTTTCACTGGAAATTTTTGGACAGAATTATTTTCTTGTCTTGGTACTCAGTTAGCTCATAGCTCATCTTATCATCCTCAATCTGATGGGCAAACTGAGATAGTAAACAAATGTTTGGAAGGATATCTTCGTTGCTTTGTATCTGATAAACAGACACAATGGGTCAAATGGTTGCCTCTGGCTGAATGGTGGTATAACACTTCCTTCCATACAGCAACAAAAATGACCCCATTTATGGCACTTTATGGGTACCAACCACCATCAATCACATCATATTTAAGAGAAAATTCTAAGGTTCAGGCAGTGGAACATCACATCGAACATCAACAACAAGTCCTCCAACTCTTAAAGGATAACCTCGTGTTGGCACAAAATAGAATGAAACAACAGGCAGATCAACATCGCAGTGAAAGAAGTTTTGATGTAGGTGATTGGGTATTCCTACGGCTACAACCATATAAGAAAATGTCCCTAAAGCAAGCTAAGAAGGATAATAAATTATCACCAAAGTATTATGGTCCGTACAAGGTGTTGGAAAAGATTGGTACTATGGCATACAAATTGGAGCTTCCTGCAGCTTCTCGATTGCACCCAGTTTTCCATGTTTCATGTTTAAAGAAGGTTATAGGCGACAAGCTCCCAGTTCAAACAATATTGCCAGAACTTGACGAGGAAGGAAAAATTATATTGGAACCGGAAGCAGTCACAGAAACAAGAACTCGACAGCTACGAAATCGATCAATTTCAGAGTATCTTATCAAGTGGAAGAACTTATCCGCTGAAGATTCCACATGGGAGGATGAGAATTTTATGCAGAAGTATCCAGAACTGCTCAAGCATTGAGGACAACACTTTTTTGAAGGAGAGGGGCATGTTGGGTCCCTATAATACTAGTGATTACCCCATTACTATTGTAGTTATACCCCTTATTTATATTGTTGTGCCCCTATTACCCCCATATTGTTATTTCTGTGCCCCATAGAATCCCTCTATTGTTATTTTTGTGGCTTTATATTATTATTGTTAGGTCGGCTGGATTATATTGTGACTCCTTAGACTCCTATATATAGAAAGGAGGTTTTGTCATTTGTATCATCCAAGAATTGTTCATTTATGTAATGTAAAGGAGGTTGCCCCCTCGAAGAGGCTAAATTCTAAGGCGTTGATCTCTCTTTTCTATCTTTTCTTGAGCTCGTTTCATAACATATATATATATATATATATATATATATATATATATATATATATATATATATATATATATATATTCCCCCTTGGAAAAATCGTAATTTTCATTAATAGGAAAATTACATGTTGTAGATGCTATGAGCATATGCAAAATATAGTGGTTGTGTGTCAGTCCAAAATTTAAGAACCAAAAATATGTTCTCCACGCAGGGAGACAGTCTTTTAATAGTGTTGTATAAAATAAATTTCAAAATTCGTTACTCTACTCAGAGAGTACACTGGAGGACATGTACTCAGTATTTATAAACATAGTAAATATAAACATAAATGAAACAGTCAATTATCAAATGATTTCAAGCTCCTGTTGAGCCTGATTTGCCTGGTCCATATATGGATGGTGGTAGTACTAGAACTGTTCACCTCCCTGCTACTCTTGGATCATCCAGATGTTGCATGGCTTGATTGTTGTTGTCTTGGAAAGTATGTTAGCGATGGAGATGAGTTCGGCGAAATTGTTTGTGCCATTTCGAGGTCCCATTTGAATATGATAGTAATGTGTATCTGAAATATATAGGACATCCCCATGTCCACATCATGTTTCTTGTGCGGATCTATCAAAATATGTCGTGAGTGATCAATGGATTCAGGGATGATGGTTCTGGGTGGAGGGGCGGCCTCATCTTCAGGTAGTGATCTGTAGTCGGCTATAATTCAGGCCATGATGGATGGCCAATGGGGGGTGGTGTCCTGAAAGATAGTGCGTTCTGGCTATCCAGATTTCCCAACTAATGAATAGGGAGAGATTATATTGTTACTGAACTTATCAAATAAAAAATAAAAAAAACTCAAAAGGGCAGCTTCAAATGGGTGGACAAGAACCGATGATAAATGTAAACGTAGCAGACTAAAGCATAAAAATTACACAGTGAGTAGCCATTCATCCACCACAACATAACTATTTAACTGTGGGTCAACAACATAACTATTTGTTACCCCACTGAGGTGTTGATTAATTACAAATTACATCCAACGGAAGTCGTTGTTAGGTAACTGAACTGTTGGATCAACTATAAACTACATCCATGACATCGGCCAGTTATTGGGTTCCACATCTTACGCTGTCCCTTTTCAACCTTTGGCTATCTTGTGCGTCGTCTGTGTCGTCCCTTCTTTCTTCAGCGGCTGCGCAAACAATTTACAGCAAGCAATTTGTGGCTTTTCTCTGAAATCTAGCAAAGAAAGAAGAGGGCAAAAAGGAAGGCGACCACCTTTATCACACATTTCTATCACACAAGGAATCAATCTTATGGACATCAATTTGTTCAGTAATTTCCACACTTTCAATTGCTCTCGTACTAAAATTTAGATTGCATTTTATAAAGGTTTATTTTTTATTTTTCGGTATGTCAGAGGAAAGGAACCAGCCAGCTCACATGAGACATGGTCAGATCGCATTTTATAAAGATTTCTTTTGTTTTTCGGTATTTCAACCTGCTAGCTTACATGACATATGATTACTAGTAAACACATCTGGGATCTACTGCTTGTCTCTCTTCATAATAGGGGTCACCACTGGGGAATTGAACATCAAATGTCTTAGTTTTCTCAAAACTCATTTTACTTTATCACCAAATGTGTTTTATGAAGTTAATATTAAAAAAAAAATTATTATTTTTTTAAATATTTTATTTTTATCTTTTAATGTATATAATTGTTGTAACATTATATGAAAGATTTAGTGCATAAGAGTTTCTCTCAAAATTTACTGTAGAAGAATCTAAAAAATTTAGTGCACAACAAGACACTATAAACCAGAGTAAAAATTTGGATTATAATTCTAATGCATTAAATACATTCATATGGACATTGTTTTACAAAAGACATTTTACATACATGTTTTTCAAAACATACCTTTCTAAAACATGACACTGTAAACCAGAGTAAAATTTTGGATTATAATTCTAATGCATTAAATACATTCATATGGACATTGTTTTACAAAAGACATTTTACATACATGTCTTTCAAAACATACCTTTCTAAAACATAATATAATTCTTCTAAGAATATACGTGTTGTGGGATACTGTTTATGTAATTGCTTTATGATTTAATATATATATCCACTTAGTTATTTTCTTCTAAAAAAACTTGTTACAGAATACAAATAACATTTGTGGGATAAATGGTTGACCATACCTTTTCACCAATCCTCCATTAAGTGCATATTCATTCTTAATTGTATGATGTGTGTTGTGGAATGGAGAATTTGTATTCCTGCTTAGAACATCATTTAATTTGTCTTTCAACCTCTAAACAAAAATCCACAACATGCAAACAAAATCTACTTGGCAAGTATGGTTGTTGTCAATTTAGTAACAATGGTGGTTGAGATTAATTTTCCAACATTATGTAATGCAGTGTGCCTCAAGTCCATCCTGTAATGTTGTGTGTTATATCCATCTCTACTATGTTTATCCTAAAGATGGTAATGGTGCAAAGCTCATAAAAGCTGTAAAGAGGAACATTTCTCTTAAGCATATAATTCATGGCGCCATGTGTTGAGTCGAAAGGGTTTAGATTCCATTATCAAGTTAAATGATTCGAAGCTTTCGAATTATTTCTTTCAAATTTCATTCCGTAATTGAAAGCACGTACTTCTGTATTGGGTCAACCTACATCCATGATTCCCTACTCATTCGCATCAACTCTGGCAGAGTACGTGAACGTAAGTTAACTACATAGAGACCCCTGACATTGAAAGGTTGGTTGCGATTCATTTTGGTGCCTAGCGAGCCTATATCATTTACAATAGTACCTTTCGTAACGCGGTGGGGACCATCTGCCAGGTGGGCTCCTCTCACTCGCTCATCAAAATAAAAGGTAAAAGGTAACGACAAAGACTATGGCCTATTTGCAACTCCAGAGTTCGCGCCCCCATCGCCCTAGACCAATCCTAGAGCGCCCCATGCCATCCTATGCCAGCTCCCAAATTCGCCACTTGTGCAATCGTACCCTTTCTTTATATAAGTCCCTATAACCCTAAAATTACCTCCCCGACAACGATTACTTGATCTTAGTAAAAAGCATCCCATCTACACATGATTCACCTCTCCGCATACTCCCAAAAGAAAAGGACAACCTCCAAAGTCATTTTCAGACCCTCATACGACCTCCAGGTAATTTGACAACTCATCCTCTTGTGTTTTTTACTTTTTTGTTTCATTTAGTAAAATGAAGCATGTCGCGCGTGCAACCCCTACCACTCATGAAGTTAAAACTACTGGTTTTGGGCCCTTAATGGACACTGAGAGCTAAATTGAAAACCCCGCCTACCCATTCTCACCTGCTAACCTCCAGTATGAAGTATTTTTCGACCATGTAAGGAAGGAGGATCATTTCATGGTTGTTGGCTCTCGTCTATATTTCTAAATTACGCCTCCAATTCACCTCTTCCCCAAGTTTACATCTTGGTTGGCCGACTCATATGAAAAGGACAGGAATTATTTTGTTTCTACCTCAAGAGTCACAATCCTTGAGATAACATCTTTCTTAATCCATAGAGGTTTAATCTTCCCTGATTCTTCCTCCATGCATACATTCATCGATGCTACCCTAGTCCATCATTTCGTTACACTCCCTTCTGAGGAAACTTAGTCCTTCCTGGACCAATTCCTCGCTCCTGAGGTCAAAACCCTTCCCATAGAAAATTGGTTCCCAATGAGTCTCTTCCAACCATCAGTTCAACCCATCTTGGCTGCAATTACCTCTATAATGGGCGAAGATACCTCTCAGAGAATAAATAAGGCCACTTTGGGGTTTCTCGATAAAATGCAACAACCTAAATGCTTACTAAATATCCTAAAATACCTCTTAGCTTCCATATGCTTTCAGCTTCACTACTTTCTTGCCAACTCTTATTTTCACTACTACACCTTGTTGTTCTTCTTTTTCCTATATACTCACATCGAAGAGTTTCAATGCGTGGACCTTTAGGTGCTTTCCCCTAAAAAGTAGCAAAATTTCATCTTCGACTGGAATATCTCAGTAAGGAAAAGACCTAGTTTGGGTGGGTACTCCCAGTTCATTTCAACCTTCATGGCCATTACCTACGAAATCATCCATGGGGTCCCACCTCCTATAATTTTCCAACAGCGGAAAGAGCTCCTCCAACTCAATGAGAAAGCTTCCATAGGAGACTAGTACCTCTATGAGGATTACAAAGAAATTTAGGTTTACGATTGGGAAGTCTATCCATATCGCCTGTTAGTGTTCCTACCTATGAGGATCTTCGCCCTCCAATTCATAAGACAAGTCCTTAATGTAGACCTTCTCCATTTCGTACCGGCAATGAAGGGCTACATTTTCAAAATGAGACAGCCTGTAGGCCCTTTTGTGGCAAACACAAGACAGACCTTCAAATTAGTTGAGGCCCTAGTTGAAGCCATGGAGTTTGAAATGGGAGATGTTTGGAATTACGACCACCGAGGCATCCTTTCCCAAATAAGAGAAAAGATTAAAGCCTCAACTTACATACATGATACCAAGCTCGAGATTCAATGGAAAGGTAACTTTGAATCCTGACCTCTTAATACAAAGACGGGGACTGAATCCCCACTTAGCATGGACAAAGCACAAAAGAGGACTATTGACTCATCGGGGGCAGCTAACATGGAGGAAGGACATGGCCATAAGTAGACAAGACAATGCTTATGCTACAAGGAAAAGTTGGTCAATAGGGAAGGCTATTCAAGTCAAAAACAGGAAGGAAAAGGAGAGGTTGCATAGAGAAATGGCTTCTTAGCTAACACCTCGTCACACCTAAGTGCTAGCTTCCATGGACCTGGAAAAAGAAGAAATGAGGATAAGACTACAACATCCATCAATACTTTCCTTACCTACGGGATTTGAGTTTCAAACTTTCGATGCCTCCCTAGACTTAACCAGTGTCCCCTTGGTAGATAAAGTTAAATTACACAAGGAAGTTTGGGAGATGTTGTACAACGATTTAGGTAAGAATATTGCGACCATCAACCAAGTTGAAATTTATATAGAGAAGGTCTCTAATAAGGTGAATATGGAAAAGATCAACTCTCGAGCACTATTATTGCAACAGGAGTCTTAGAAGGATTTGATCATAAAGATGGCAATAGATCCAGACGACAAGTCAGCATTAGCAGTTGTTTTTCAATCAACTCAATAGGAGAATCAGGAGCTAAGACAAATGCTAAAGGTGCCTGGAAGTGAACATGTTTAGACTCCAGAGTTGATTCAGGTCCAAAGGGAGAAAGAGGCACTAATGAAGGAGTTGACTGAAAATAAGGATAAAGTATTAGCCTTGGAACAGACAGTAACTAAATTGAAAAATACGATTGCCTCCCATGTTTGTACAATAGTAGTGCCTGAAGACCCTTAGAATCCCACCAATCAACACACCAAGGCACTGAAAAGAAGGAAAAGAAGCCCAATTAACCTAGAAGGAAAAGAAGCTGCAAGCCTCGACTGCAAATGTCGAAAAGGTCTCTAAGGACCTATAGGTCACCACACAAGAAATAAACGAATTAAGGGCTAAACTCAAAGGAAACATGTCTCTCATTGAATCTAGATAGTTGGCATGGGATGCGATCATCGAAGAGATTAATCTTAGAAGGGAGCATATAACTTTGATGCGTGACCAAAGGATCCTTAGTGCAGAATGTGCACCATCACTACTAAATACTAAACATGCGAGCATGGCGAATTCTCAGTATTCTATGAAATTTATCCATTTCCTAAATGAGCGACCAGCTAATGAGTTGAGGCCAATGCACATAGCTGCTAGAATGAGTGTAGTAGCAGATATCTCTAAGGTAATTTCAAAGGAAGAAGCTAGAACCAGAGCAGTGCAGAGTCTCATCACGGTGCAGAAAGACGTGGCCTCTTTCAGTGAAGAATTTGACAAGCTCCTACATGTTGGGTTACCCAACTTGTGGGGACCTCATGGGGAACTACTTTCACAAGAGAAGTATAATTAGAAGATGATTGAAATCAAAAGCAAGAAATGAAAAACTCATGAGAAAACGCCCATCCTCAAAGGCATCACTATGATGAACTTCCTTAAAAAATAATTTCAGCTCCTCGGGCTTTTCAAAAGTGTGTTTCACTATAGATTATATTATTCAGGGGTTATTGATCTCAGGGTCAATTACAGGCGATTCAATTCTATTGCAAAACCTCCCCCAGTGTTGTGGCATTTGTGCGAGCAGTTTGCAAATCCTCCACTCATGCAAATGGTTAGTCCTCGTGCTCCAACTGCATCTCACCAGGCATCGTCATCATCTCATCGTTCCTAAAGATCACTCACATTGTGCCAACTATGGCCTTCTATTTTACTTTTCAATTATTTTTACTCTAGGTTTTACTATGTTTTGTTAAGACATTATATTATGGTTAGAATAGTTGTGCTCTCGCACATGCTAAAATTTTGAGGCATGATTTGAAATGATGTCCTAAATCAAGAAAGAATATTACTCTAACGACCTACCTCAGTTCAAGGAGGCCTATATATGTGATATTGATGAACAAAGAAAGGGTTCATAATTTTGGGAAGTAAACTTGGTATTATTTGAGGAAAGACAGTTTCCTGGTTTTATCTACAAATTTTTTTTGCACAAAATATTAATGAAAGATCTATCGTGATTCCCGTGTTTTGGTATTATAGTATGTCTCTTGTATTCTCTAATTTTTTCATAAGTGTTTCACATTCCTCTCATATTTACTCGTTACATAGTTGCTAGATTTATTTCCTCTTCGTTACAGATTTGTTTTTAATCAAATTTTGGATGAAGAATTTCTATGTGAATGATGGAAATTGAATCTTTAAAGTGCACTACATAAGTCTTAGCACCCACACTGCTCTTTGTCCATTCCTTCATTCTAAATCCAGTATGTGTAGAATTCTTGGTTTCCTAAGCTCTGCATGAATGGATTTCTTTCTCTAAGTTCTTCTACTGTATCACCTACATCAAATTAAATAGGTTGTAATTTCTTGAATGAAACTAGCCACAGTTGGATGATGTATTATATTATCGTGTAATAATATTGTTTGAAGGCCTCACAGAATGGGAACTTTCCTATGATATTTTGAACCAATTTTTCAATCACAAGTGACATTATTGAGCTGCTCTAAACCCTCCAGTGAACAATCTTAAATGCGCCCTATTTGGATTTCTCGGGCACTGGTTTCTTTGCAATCCAGAAGCTGTCTCTAAGAACTACAACATTATGTACCTAAAATCCATCTTTAAATATCATCAAATGTGTATCTTTTGAGTGAGAGAAACAAGTTTACTAATAATTTCAAACACATAAGCCAAATTTAGGTGGATTTCTTCTCTATCATCCTTAAATGGACCTCCCCAACCCAAACACAAACCAATCCATGAAATTAATGAAGATTCCATATTTTTCGAATTTAAGAACAATCGAGATAAGAGTCACTCAGACAACACCACCAAATTAAAGGAATTTGTAAAAAAAAAAAGTTCAGAGGAAAAAAATTCTTTATTTTAATTAAAATAAAAAGAAAGTACAAAATCATGGGTCTGCCTCGTTGCTTATAGTCAATTGTCACATAGTCTATTGACAACATTCTTATATGTCATTTGTTTTTGCCTATGTATCTATTACCCTTCTATCTTGTATTATCTAAACTATAGATCCTAAATACATAGAGAACCATTTTATGACCCCACATGTTCATAAAAAATACCAACATGTTACATCATATATTTTCATCATTGAATTTCCCATAAAACTATAACAGAGCCAACGGTGATTATCAGAAAAGACTAGAATTCCTCTCCTAAGAATAATTAGTGCTTCGAACA
The DNA here is from genome assembly GCA_031772625.1 of Pinus tabuliformis. Classification (NCBI taxonomy): domain Eukaryota; kingdom Viridiplantae; phylum Streptophyta; class Pinopsida; order Pinales; family Pinaceae; genus Pinus; species Pinus tabuliformis. The sequence goes on from CM062809.1 coordinate 683,348,046, forward strand.
TTAATCATGACATCCTGTAGAAAAGCTACAAAGTAAAGCTTATCAAGTTCCTTAGAAATACATAGTTTAAATAAGAAATCTGCAAGTCATATTTTGTTGCATGTAAGTATGTAAAAAAGTACTTATCAGATTCAAAATAAATTTCATCTAGTATCATAATATTACTATTTACAATAATGAAATCTGAAGCACTTAATTTCAGGAAATGTGACCGAAGCCAGGGTAAGGCTGAAAATAAAGACTACTTATTAGCAGAACGCACCATATACTCCGGTCCATTAACGACGCCGGGATGAATTGCACAAAATATTCATCTTATCTTCCCCTAAGTTTAGCATCTACCAGGGTAAAAACCTGCAGATGACACCATGCACCTTGCTTCCGGAGTACTCAGCACATCTATTATTGTATAAGCTTACTCCACGGTTTGGCTCAACCTCAATTCAAACCGTACAACCTCATTTGCTGTCTCTTGCCAGCCAAAGCAACACTTCTTGCAGCGCAAGCCAAATCTTCTCGCAGGGTTTCTTCGATTAAAAATAAAAAATTATATATGTCGGCATATCATTGAGAAAATATCATCGAGCAAGTTCTATGTTTTGCAGCAAATCTGCCAATGAAAGCTTGGAGATGGATTTTCCCCGATGTTTTGAGTGTTGGAGACATACCTGTAGGTGTTAGTAAACAGATACATCGCTAAATTTAAGCACATGCCGCGGAAACACACGGGAGCATAAGATCAACACGGCCATTAATGGAGAGCACAACATTGAGTAAATCAGATATGAACTATGTTTTTTCAAATTATGCTTGCATCATGACGTAGTTTTGTGTGATAACATAGTTAAGAAAAGATATATATAATCATAATTGTTCTCAATGTGTATTCTTAATTTCTCGACTTTTAAGAATATTCAATTTTAAAAAAAAAATGGATATTGTAAACGCAATTAGATTAGATTCATTTTAATTCCTCATTTATTAAGCATCTAAAAAGATTAAATGTATTTGCATATTAAGATATTTTTATCTCAAAAGACTTGATTCTGAGTTAAAATGGATCTAGGCCAGTTTAATTCTCCTCTTTAATTAGACTATATTCCATATGAATACCATGGAAAATACCATGGGTTCTCATGACCCACGAGGTCGAAAACCACTAGTAACTTGACCAAATCCCATATGAATACCATGGGTTCTCATGACCCTATGGCTCGAAAACCACTAGTAATTTGACCAAATCAAATTTGCATTCACTAGTAAACAAAAATTAATGTGGAATTCTTATTTTAAAGTAGATTTTATATTCTTTCAAACTTTATCTTAACTACCAAAAAAAAATTGATTAAAAATAATAATAATAATGTAGAATTTTTATTTTAACATAGGGTTATTTTTATTTTATTTGACCTTGTCAAAATGTTTAGGGGACAGGACATTCAAACATCTTTTACATATTGGGTTTAGGGTTTAGGGTATTCTTAATCTTAGTACTATAGAAATATTTTTGGAAAAATCACATCAGAAAAATTTTGTCGACAGGTTTCGAACCAGCGAGTGTGGTTCATTCTCATGGCTACATGTTAAATAGGGATGGCAGATCTTCCAATGGCTAGGTTTGATTAGAAAACGGCCAAATGGTTATAATTGACTAACAAACGACTAGATTTGACTAGTCAAATTAGTTAATTATAATAGTATTATTAGATAAATAGTTATTCAATGTACTAGTGTTTAATATCAATATATTTTATAATGTTCTGTGTCATTTAATACTTTTTGTTTGGTATTGAGTGGTATTTTAAGTAAAATGTTAACTATATTTGAGTTAAAAAATAATAAATCAGGGGACTATAATAATGAGTCAAATGTTAACATATATTAAGTTAATAGTTAATCCTCCATCATTAAGTTCACCATGGAACAAGAAGTCGATGGTTGCCTCCCTTTCCTTGATATTCTTATTTCGAAGAATATTGATGGTTCCCTCTCCCACCAAGTGTTTCGGAAGAAAACTCATACTGAGCAGTATCTTCATGCCAGTTCCCATCATTTCCCTGCTCAAAAGTTGGGCGTTCTCAACACCCTCGCTACTCGTGCCCTGAGAATCTCTGATGAAAAGAGCTTCGATAAAGAGAAATCCCATCTCCTTAATGTCTTTGTTGAGAACGGTTATAGTAGACACCTCGGTCAGAAAGCTTTCCTTAAAGCCTACAAGAATTCGGTGGTTAAAAAATAACCTAAAGATCGAGTCCTAGGGGTCCATCTACCTTTTATCCAAGGGACCACTGATAAGATTTCTAGGATTCTTAAGAAGCATAATGTTCCCTCGACCTTTAGACCCCTTAACACCATTCGTAATTCCCTCTGATCAGTGAAGGATCCTATCAACCCTAAGGACATGAAGGGTGTCTATATTATTCCTTGTTCTTGCGGGACCCCCTACATTGGTGAGACTAGACGCTCTATTAATCAAAGGATTAATGAGCACGCAGCAGACCTAAAACATGGGAGAACCAAGTCTTCTGCACTGGCGGAGCATGTAGAGAAGACTAAACATCATGTTTGTATTGAGGAGGCCCGAGTTATTGCTAAGGTTGCGCAGTTTCATCACCGGAAATTTAGGGAAGCCATTGAGATTGAAAAAAGGCCAAGCAATCTCAATAGGGATGACGGTTGGAAGATAAGTAGTTGCTGGATCCCTGCCCTATCTTCCTAGTCGTCTCTCCCCCTACCTCTCCCCACCTCTATTAATGACTTGAACTAATTTTTTTCCCCTAATTATCCTGTAGTGAAACTTCTAACTAACATGTTTTCTTTCTCCTTAATTCTTATTTAAGTTTTTGGTCCTCTTTGGAAATCTCCCTCTTTTTCTTTTCCTTATATTTATGAGATTGTCCTTGTCATGACAAACTGAATGGGTTAAAATTATCCATTATAAGATAATTATTTAGATTTAAGTAGTAAGTTTAAGTTCTCTTTAGATAGCTTAACTAATAAATTTATATTAAGAAGTTTCCCAAACCATTAATGATAAGAATATTACTATTATTATAATATAATAATAATAATAATAATAATTTAATAATATTTAATATTATTATTTTAGTTATTAAGGATAATATTAAATCCTTACTATTACTAATAGTTACAATCCCTAGATCTATTAATATATGTTAACATTTGACTCATTATTATAGTCCCCTGATTTATTATTTTTTAACTCAAATATGGTTAACATTTTACTTAAAATAACATTCAATACCAAACAAAAAGTATTAAATGACACTCTGAACATTATAAAATAAATTGATATTAAACACTAGTACATTGAATAACTATTTTTCTAATAATATTATTATAATTAAATGATTTGACTAGTCAAATCTAGCCGTTTCTTAGTCAATTATAACCATTTGTCCAGTCTAGTCTAGTATAGCCGTTTTCCAGTCAAACCTAGCCATTGGAAGATCTGCCAACCCTAGTTAACATGTAGCCATGATCTGATTCTTCAACTTTTCCTGACGATGAACCACACTTGTTGGTTCGAAACACGTCAACAAAATTTTTCTGATGTGATTTTTTCAAAAATATTTCTATAATACTCAGATTATGGATCACAGAAGCTTAAGTTCGAAGAATTAATATATCACTTAAACATATATATATATTCAAAAATGCATGTAATGTTGAAGTTCTTGGTAGTTTCACAACGCCTTCTACATGAGCTTGGTGTCTTAGCATGTAGGAAATGGTTGATTGCCTCTTTAGGTACTTGCTTTGTAGAGTAAGTGGTTTGTGGCCTCTTTCCTAAGTTTAGTTTAGGAAAAGTACAATAATTAAACTTAATTATTTTGGACTATTAATCCAAAGTACAAAGGATAAATAATATAATTATTTAAGTGACTTAGATATGATCCCAATTGTGTTCAAATGACGCGAGATTTAATATTGAACATCAATCACTTAGGAGATTAGGGTTAGGGATTTGGCTTGATGAAGTTATAAAATAAGCCTAAGGGAGAGGTGAAGACACACAAGTGGAGGAAGTGATTTTATTTAGAGTGAGAGGCTCAATTAGATTGAAGAAAAGGGAGGAAAAGTGTATGAAAACTTTGGAAGTAATTCTAGAAGGCTAAGTTCAAGAAATTTAGAGGTGGAGAAGCTAGTGTAAAAATGAGGCCAAGTTGTGGAGAGGTTGATTTATCCAATGGGTTGATTTTCTTGAGCACACAGGAGTCATATGAGAAGGAAAGAAGAGGGTCAATTTTGTGGTGGTTGAGGCTGAGTTTCTCAAAGGTTGAATTCTTCAGATGGTCAATTTTTTTGTGGGCTGAATTCCTTGGGTGGAGTTTCTAGTGGGGGTCAAGTTATAGGTTCCAGCAATGCATTTTTTTGTGTATTTTTCTCTGTGTCTAGGCCCAATTTTTTCAGAGGATTTTAATGAAAGAGAATTGTTATTGGTATATACTTACTGATGCGATGTAATTGATCTCTCTGATTTTATTTTTTCACTGCAAATATTTTATTTCAAAAGTTAAATACCAATGCTTTTATTTTAATAGCAATTCAAAATTTTATTTAATATTTTTCTAGGAACAAAAATTGTTAATGTCTAAATAAATCTAGACTAGTATTGGAAATTTAACATGGTATCAAACCTACATAAATTCTGAAGGAGATGTCTAAGATCACAAGCCTTTTAGAACTACAAGTTATTCCTTTTTACGAGATTTATTTAAATTTTATTTTACAACTAGGGTTTTATGACCAAGGTTGAATTGTGAAATCGCCTCACTGAGCTTGAGATATAAATACAGGTTAGATGGGGCTACTAATTTCAGTCCATGGAATGAGTGGATCATTATTGTTCTAAAATGAATGGTTTGTGGGGTTTTGAAAACATAGTGATCTAGGTTCCTTCTAACCCTACCTTATTAGCCAAGGAAAATATCAAGGATGTTAAATCAATGGGTATTATCAAGGATGATGTGAGGGATCATATAATTCCTCACATAACATGTAAGGACAAAACACATAATATGTCGACAACCTTAACTAGTCTTTATCAAAGTCAAAATGAGAATAGGATAATGGCATTACATGAGAAGTTGAGCAACATCTAAATGAACGGATCAAAGACAATAACATCATATCTCACTGGGATCTAACAGGCTCGTGATGAGTGAGTTGTGGGAGAATCTATGAGTGATTTTGATCTAATGAAGGTAGTTCTAAAGGGACGCACTAATTAATGGACCACCTTTGTAGAGGGGATCCTTGTTGGACAACAACTTTCTAATTGGAGTTGGTTGTGGGATGAATTCACCTAGAAATAAATTTGGGAGAGTTCAATAACTAGTGGGCAATGTAGGAGTGGTGGTTTGGGATGAGAAACTTGCTCTTGTTGTGCAAGTGAAGAAGGGCAAGGGGAAGGCCAAGCAGAACCAAGGTGGAGGAGGATCTTCACAAAGTAAACATGAGAAGGACATGATCAAAGTAAAATTATTTGCAAGTCGTATGTTCGGTCACTTTTCTGGAAAATGCCCGAACTTGAAGAAGGGAAAGGGAAAGACATCTATAACAACCAAAACAAATATGAATGAGTTGGCTAAGAAGTCTGAGAATAATTTTTCCTTGGTGTCATGCCCTTTTGGCAATGTTATGAGAGGGGTGTGGTTTGTGGATAATGTAGCATCTCGTCACATGACGAGATCTCGAGATATATTCATTAACATGGCTAAAGAGCTTAGAGACCTACATGTGGAGCTTGGAGACAACAACAAGTATGCAGTAGAGGGCATTGGTACCATTAAGTTTTAAATGGACTCAGGTATTATCATGGAGGTGAACTAAGTGATTTTTGTACTCGGGTTGGAAAATAATCTCCTTTCATAGGACTAGAGGTATACTTCATGGGAGGTGAAGTAGCTATTAGGCCAAAATCAGTTGATCCCAACAAGAGGTGAGTAATTGTGAGCAAGGAGAGAAACCTATATTTGTTGAGAGGATAATCGGTGAAGGATCTTTTACGTGACAGTGATAGTCAGAGTGAGTTTTGGCATATGAGGATGGGACAACTACATTATAGGGTTCTTCTTATGTTATAGAGGAAGGTTATAGGTTTTTCAGAGATTAGGGTGGATCAAGAGGGATTTTTCAAAGGGGATGTTCTAAGAATGCATGCGAAGGTAGTGTTTCCCAATAGTGAAACTAGGTCCAAGGAGACATTATATTTGGTGCATTCAGATATATGCGGTCCTGTGTTAGTGAAATCAATCACAGGGTCTAGCTACCTCGTGACATTCATATATGATTATTCCAAGAAGACTTATATCTACTTCTTGAAGACCGAGGGTGAGGTCTTTAGTTAGTTATAAGAATTCAAATCTCTTGAGGAGAACTAGATTAGGAAGAATATTAACATATGCATAATATTAACAAGAAGTTAGGGATCAATAAGGAACTCACATTTCCTTACGACCCTCAGTAGAATGGGATTGTAGAAAGGATGAATAGGACCATGGTGGGAGCAATGGAGGAAATGATCTATGATAAAGACTTGCATATTTTTTTGTGGGAAGAGGCATGTAATACAATTATTTATTTGTAGAATAGGAGTCCTCATAGAGTATTGGAGGACAAGACTCCTTATGAGATGTTCACAGGAGTGAGACTAGAGGTGATTCGTTTGTGCATATTTTCTAGTCTGGTTCATATCCACATTCATACAAAGAAGAGGACTAATTTAGAGCCCTCATTAGAGAAGGGCATTTTTCTTAGCTACAATGAGGTCACAAATGCCTACAAGGTCTACATTCGAAGATAAATGAGAGTTATCATCAGTTGGGATGCAAGGTTTGAGAAGGGTAGGACATTTAGGAGGTCTCATTGTACAAAGCCAACACGGGTAGAGGATTAGGAGCAAGAGACTCCTATGTTTGAGTAGGGACCAACAACATAAAAAATAAGGACACAACCTATAGATATGGAGGAGGAGAAATATGTTCCTTCATGCTCTACCAGGAGGATGCTAATATGGTCTGAATAGATCTTGAGAGATGATGGGAGCATGTGGAGGAACCTAGTTTCACTTTCAGGTAAGGTAGACCACTAGTAAGAATGTTCAGTTATTTGGCCTTGCCGAACAGTGGTCGAACAACATTAGTGAGTCTGAGCATTCCACTTTTGAGGAGGCTACATATGAGTAGGTCTAGAGGGATTCCATGGTGGAGGAGTATAACTCCATCATGAGGAATGATGTGTGGGACATAGTGCCTAGGATGGAGAGAAAGTCTATGTTCATTTCTCGATGAATCTTTAAGATCAAGCATGTAACTGATGGTAGTGTTAAGAAGTACAAAGTGAGGTTTTCGGTGAGAGGGTTCTCTTAGGAGGGAATGGACTATGAGGAGACATTTTCTCCAATCGCTAGATATGCATATATTAGGGTAGCCATATCTATTGCTTCAAATATGGAGTGGAGCCTATACATCATATGGATGTGAAGATCGCTTTCCTCAATGGAGTGATTGACGAAGAAGTTTATATTGAGTAGCCTTAAGGATTTTAGTTTCATGGGAAAGTGTCTCATGTATGTAGGTTGAAGAAGGCCATTTATGGGCTAAAGCAGGCTCCTCGCACATGGTATGCTAGTATTAATGGATATCTTCTTGGTTTGGGCTTCACCAAGGGTGAAGAAAAATCCAACTTGTACTATGTACTTTTTGAGGGTGAACCACTTATCTTGGTCCTCTATGTGGATGATATGTTCTTGGCAGGATCAAAGAAGCTCATACGGGTGTGAAAGGAAAAATTTACTTCAGAGTTTGAAATGAAGGACATTAGCTCGATCCATTAGTTTTTGGTATTTGAGGTGTGGCAATGACCATGAGAGATTTTCCTAGGGCATGGAAACTATGTAGTTGAGATCTTGAAGAGATTTCAGATGGAGGATTAAAGGTCTATGTCTACACCTATGACCACCAACTTGAAGAAGTTATGTGATTATGAGGGTGAGTTGGTGGATCCCACATTATATATGCAACTAATTAGGTCCTTGATGTATCTGGTCAACACTAGTCTAGGTATTTGTTTTGTTATGAACACACTCAGCTAGTTCATTATGGACCTAAGAAAGGTTCATTAGGTGATAGTGATGCATGTTTTGAAATTCCCGTGAGATACAATAGATTTTGGATTGAGATATGTTGGAGTTGGTGGAATAAAGTTACATGGGTACATGAATTTTGATTGGGTTGGGAGTGCTATGGATAGAAAATCCACATCTAGATGTTGTTTCAACTTGGTATCAACCATGATCTCATGGTGTATCAGGAATTAGCAGCCAGTGGCACTTAACTCATCAAAGGTAGAGTACATGGCAACAAGTCTAGCGAGTTGTGAATCCATATGCCTCTGCACAATGCTCACAAGTTTATTTGGTCTTGAGTTGGATCCCACTATGATTCACTATGATAATCAGAGTTGCATCAAAATCTCTGAAAATCCTATGTTTCACGATAGATCCAAACATACAGAGATCAAATATCAATTCATTAGAGACAGGGTCTAGAGAGGTGTTGTGAAATTGCAGTTATTTCCACAGAGGAGTAGGTGGCAAATATTATTGCCAAGCCTCTAGTGAAAGGGAAGTTCATGTTTTACAGGGACAATTTGGGGGTGGTGAAGAATCTCTTCTTTGCTAATAGGGAGCATTGAATTTCTTGGTAGCTTTAGAAGGTCTTCTACACTTGTTCATATGGTAATATTTTTAAATTAATCAATTTAATTACAAGGGAAAAAATGACATAACTACTTTAGAGTTAAATCTCAACCTTTGATTTGTGTATACTACTAAGAATATTCTAGAATATTATATGGAGGTTAAATCCCTACCATCCACCTAATAAATATTGATAATTAAATTAAAATTCTAGAAGTTGTTTTCCAAAATAGGCATGTCTATTGGCATACTTATGAAAAGTTGTTTTTTTTTTTGAAAATTTATACACATCTATCAATAACCAAATTATCCCTACCATTACTTATACCACAATATTGAAATTACTATCCATAAAATAGTATAAAGCACAATAAATATAAACATAAAAGTATTTCCCAAAAATTTCATATGAAAACATTAACTCATTACATACTAACTTATTACATATCCTACTTTTTTGAGCATGTTATTAAATATTTGAATTCGTTTGAACAAAATTTATACCAAGTTGTGGAATATGTAATTCTCTCACTTTAAAAAGTTGTTAAAGTCATTACACTAAATTATATCTTATCAAATCTCATACAAAGACATTACCAATTAATAAAATTTCCCACTTTAAAAAATTATTAAAGCCACTATACTAAAATATATATTAGCAAATCTCATACAAATACATTACCATTTAAATATAAATAAAATAAAACAAATCTCATAAGACGAGTTTGCAAGAGGGGTTAGAGAAATTAGATTATCTCGGAAGACGAGTTCTCACAGAGCTCAATTGCATCATTAGCCACCTAGCCGACGATATACAAACATATAAAGTTGAGAAGGCTCGTGGAGAATTGGCATCCAGTATTGAATGTTATAGGAAAGAGCACTCTGGAAGCTTCATCTAAAGGGCGTGGTATGTTTTTTGTGTGATTTTTGCATTCCTCGTGTCTTTTTAACATCTTTTTTGCATCCTTTCACATTCAATTTGTATCCTCGTTCATCATGTAGGTGTCTTTATCGTCCCTTTTGTGTCCTCTTCTATCCTTACACCATCCTTTTAGCATCCTACATACATCCCTTAAGTCTCCCTAGCTCCATTGTGTTGACACCTAATCCGAAACGGATGGGTGAAGCTGGACAGTCATCTAGAAGATGAACTGATCCGTTTTATGTATGTATAAATAATAGTTGGCTAATGAATAAAATTATCAGTTCTTTCTTGCGCTCATTAATTTCTGGAGTTAACCTGGCCTGACATGGTATCAGAGCACAGGTCCCAAAATAGTGTAACTCCTGCTGAGCGCTGCATCATCCTGAGCGATTCCCTGACACTGAGCGCCTCTGTCCTGAGACTGCGTGCTTCTGGCGGTGTCCTGAGACTGCGTGCTTCTGGCGGTGTCCTGAGCGCCTCTGGCATGACAGAATATGGTGCGGTGAGCGTGGAATGCGCTGTTGAATGTAAGCTCCGTTACCTTATGCGTTGATGCGTTTCTGCTGTCGTAACCATGGGTTCCTCCCCATCGCTCTCACTCTGCTTTCAACAACAACAGTAGTTTCACACTTGTAGTGTGTTTGATGATATGGCGACTGCGTTTTTGTAATGGTGACTGCGATTTTGGTATCGTTTTTTATTGTAAGAACTGTGGTATCGTTTTATTGTAAGAACTGTGGTATCGCTGCGTTTTTATTGCAAGAACTATGGTATCGCTCAGTTTTTTAAGAAGAGACCTCAGTTTTTCGCTCGGTTTTATTGTAAGAACTGCTCCAATTGATATCGATTCTCTTCTCTCTGCTATTCAAATTGAATAACATCACCTTCTGCTCCATTCTCATGTTATAAGGAATTTTACCGACCAGTTGTTGATTTGTATGATTTAATGGATGCGAAAAGATCATTCGTCGATAGAGCCCAATTGAGGCGAAGGCCATGCATGAATACCAGACAATCTACCCGGCGGTGCTAGTATGCAGCAGCGGAACAAGTTATTTTTTGCTGAGCATCCAAGCGTTGTTGCATCCAAGGAATGAACAAGGCGTTATGTAAGTGGTGCCTGGAAATTGCGAGGTACTATTGTATGAGCCAGAGGTCTTGTTGAATTTGCTATATTACTACTTGGTGTAGGGTTTCTTGAGTTTGCTAAGTTATCAGTCGTTGAAGGATCTCTTGTCCACTGGAAATTGGCAGAAGATTGAATATGTTCTCGTCCTGTTGTTATCTGAGACAGGGATTTTGGCGCAACCTGACAACATAATTTGTTGGAATCATTTTATACGAAGTTTTGACTGAATTCATTCAATTTATGTTGCAAAAGCATTATGACATATTATAGTATGTGACTCATATTACAGTATGAAATATCATGCTTATACTTGGAGCGGAGTTTTATATATTGCGCTATTTTCTTAATAGTTTTTACATTGATATATATTGAAGTGATATATGTTGAAGAGATCCCTTAGCGCCTTTTTTTTGATGCAAATGTTAGAAGAAAATAAAATGCATAAGGCTATGGCATAAAGATTTTTTCAACAGAAGTTTTTTGGCAGAGATATTTTTTACAGAATGCATTCAATCATTTCTATGGTCGGAATAGTTCTCACTGGCAAGGAGAACTATTCAGAATGGTCTCGGATGGTAAAACACACCCTCATCTACAATAAGCTGTGGAAAGGTGTGTGTGTCGGAGAAGAAGACAGAGACCCTGTGCAGCCCACATCAGACAAAGAACTCGCCATTTGGGAAAACAAGAACAATAAAGCCTATGCATTGATCGTAGCATCTGTAAATGAGGAAGTAAGTCGTCATATTTCATCCTATTCCACTGCCTTTGAAGCTTTACAAAAGCTGAAAGAACTCTATGATACACATTCTGCACCTGAAGTTGTTCAGCTCATGATTAAACTCTTCACTCTTGAACTAAAAAATAATGATCCTCTTGCTCTTGCATCTGAAATAAAGTCTATAATGCATGATATTAAATCCACTAAGGTTGAGCTGGATATCTCTCTTATTGCCTTTCTCAAAGCACTCTATCCTACCTACTCCAATTATCTTGAGTCTTTACAAGCAAATGGAAATCTTAAAGATATAACCTTTGACTCTCTTGTGAAAAAGTTTGCTGAAAGAGAGAAAGCCTTTGGAAAGAAAACAGTCCCTGAATCATTTGACGAGACTGTTTGCCTTGCTCACAAAGAAAAGCATCCTGCTCAAGATTCTACAAGAGGAAGAGGTGGACGAAGAGGAAGAGGAAGATACTTCAGAGGCAGGGGGGGCAGACATTCTCAAGCAGAAAAGGCAGATCTGCATTGCATTCGCTGCAAACGAAATGGATCACATGATGCTTCTACATGCAAGCTACCATGGGACAAGGTTGAGCAGAGAAGAAATCAGCAGAAAGGTAAAACTGATGACACAGACAAAGGTAAAGCACCTGAATCCACTCACTATATTGAGGCACAATGTAACATTGGAGTAAATGAAGACTTGTTTAACGCCTCACTTGCTTCTTCGAAAAATGACTGGTTGCTTGATTCAGGAGAAACCTGTCATATGACTCATAGGAAAGAATTTTTTGAAGATTTCACTGACAATGTTGATGGAGCAGTATACTTTGCAGATCAGTCAAAAATCAAGCCATTAGGGCTTGGCACAATCAGGCTTAAACTGCCTGGTCTTCCAGATTTTCTTCTGGATCATGTTCTATATCTCCCACAGCTCAAGAGAAACTTGTTGTCCCTGGTCCACATCCACCAGCAAGGTCACTCCATTCATATGTTTGATGGAAATCTTGAGGTAAGAAAGGCATCTGACCATTCACTTGTCATGAGAGGTATAGAAGAAGAAAGACTTCTTAAACTGCAAGGAACCTCTGCTCATGCACAACATTTTTCATATATTTCTCATCATGATGAAGGTAGACTTCCATCAAGTTTATTATGGCATGCTAGATTTGGACATTTAAACTATGATAGTCTCCGCTTGTTGAAGAAAAATGGTGTTGCTGGTTTGCCTACAATTCCTAGAAAACATAAACAATGTGATGCTTACATTCTAGGAAAGCATAGCAAACAGTCTTTTCATGATTCACATTCAAGAGCACATAGGAAGCTTGAACTTATTCATTCAGATTTATGTGGTCCAATGCATGTTCCTTCTGCAAATGGAAATAAGTATATCATGACATTTATTGATGATTACACCAGAATGTGTTGGGTTTACTTATTGAAGAACAAATCTGATGCTTTTCAAACATTCAAGAATTTTCATAAATGGATTGAAAATGATGCACAATCTCATATTGGGTCTATTCGCACTGATAATGGAAAAGAATATACATCAAATGAATTTGAACACTATCTTCGCCAACATGGGATTAAACATCAAACAACTGTGCCTTATAATCCTCAACAGAATGGTGTAGCTGAAAGAATGAACAGAACAATTTTGAATATGGTACGATCCATGCTTTTCTTCAAAAATGTAAAGACAATGTTTTGGGCTGATGCTATTCTATGTGCTGCATATATAAAGAATAGATGTCCATCTAGTGCTATAAGAAACAAGACTCCTTATGAATTATGGTATGGACATGTTCCTTCAGTAAAACGTCTCAAGATTTTTGGTTCCACCTGTTATGCTTTAATACCAAAGGTACATAGAAACAAACTTGGTACTAGAAGTCGTAAATGTATCTTCCTGGGGTATTCAAACACATCTAAAGCATACCACCTCTATGATGAAGTAAATAAAAAGTTTGTTTTATCTAGAGATGTCATTTTTCTTGAATCATCCAAATTTGACAGTGTTGTTGAGCGGCAACACTATCGCTTGGATAGATTCACAAAACCGAAATCATTTCAAGAGTTTGATAATCAGATTCGAAATCTTGAAGGGGGGATTCCTATACTAGATCAACATGTGGAATCTTTTTCTGAAGAACAATCTCCCCTGCATGACACTCCAACAACGGATGATGCTTTAAGTGATGTAATTGATAGAATTGGGAGACTCAATCTTGATTCAGACCCAACTCAATCAACAGAACAGCCTGGACCATCTCAGAAAGGTCCCCCAAAGTGGTTGACAAAGACACTTGAAAGTGTTCATCCTGATGAAATTGGAAAAACAGGAACCAGAAATACAAACCGACAAGATGGAGGTGATGTAGATAACTCTAATTCACCTGTTGATATGGATGTTACTTATGATTGTGAATTGAACTTTTCTACAGATTTTGAACCAACTTCCTTCAAAGAAGTTGCTTCTCATGATGAATGGAAAGAAGCGATGCAGAAGGAGTATGATTCCCTCATAAAGAATGGCACTTGGAAGCTGGTTGATCCTCCATTTGGAACCAAACCAATTGGCTGCAAGTGGGTCTACAAGAACAAGTACAAAGCTGATGGCTCACTTGACAAGCACAAATCTAGGCTTGTGGCAAAAGGTTTTGCACAGAAGGAAGGGGTTGATTATGAGGAAACTTTTGCTCCCACAGCAAAATGGGTCACCATCTGGACACTCTTTGCACTAGCTGCTCAAAACGGTTGGAAAGTCCATCAAATGGATGTAAAAACTGCATTCTTGAATGGAGATCTAAAAGAGAATGTTTTTATGTCCCAGCCTGAACGATTTGCTGTGAAAGGACATGAAAACAAAGTATGCAAACTTGTGAAGTCCTTGTATGGCCTCAAACAAGCACCACGAGCCTAGTATGAAAAACTAACTGAGCATCTTCTGAAACTCAACTTCAATCATTTTGATCTTGATGATGCAACTTTATTTGTCAAGAAAGTTGGCAAAACAGTTGTATATCTTGTGGTATATGTAGATGATCTTTTAATGACAGGGAACAATGAAAGCAATATTGCATCCATAAAGAAAGAATTAGGAAAAATTTTTGAAATGACTGATTTGGGCTATGTTCATTACTATCTTGGCATTGAAGTAACCCAACACCCAAAGTCCATATTTCTTTCTCAAAAAAAATACATTGGAGATTTGTTAAACAGATTTGGCATGACAGAGTGCAATCCCCTTTCTACTCCAATGGAACAAAACTTGAAGCTCACATCTATTGAAGGAAAGGAATTTGAGGATGCAACAAATTATAGACAGCTTGTAGGAAGTCTCATCTACCTCACTACTACCAGACCAGACATTTCATTTGCTGTTGGAATCCTCTCCAGGTTTATGCAAAAGCCTTGTGAGGGACTGTTACACTAAAAAATGTCACCATGGCTATTTACAGTTAGTATGGCTCTATCAACAGTCATGCTATCCTCCTGGGCAAGTCTTATGCCTCTGCTCTCCATGTCAAACTCCAAAAAGAGAGAAAGTCTTTATAAATGTATTCATCTCTGGGTACGCAGGTTCTCTCAACCTTACCTGCGGGTACGCATCCAATGCTCACAAAAGCTGCGTCCTTGGACGCTCTGTATGTAAAGGGGCAGGTGCGTCCCCCTGTAAAGGTCAAAATGCGCAAGTTTCATCTTTAAAAAGTTACTTGTGGTCATTTCTAGAGCATTCTAGAAGGTTGTTCGACGTGTATTGAGCGCCTCCAGATGGTTCATGTACCCCTACCAAAGAGGAACTTATCCCATCAATAAGGGAGCTATCCCATTCAAAGAGGGGATTATCCCATTGATGGTGGACCTGATTAACTTCCTCTTGAGCACTATAAATACAGGCATTGGGCCAGAAGGAGAAGAGGTTGGAAGCTAAACATTTCTAAGGGTAGATGCTGCAGGAATTAGGACTCCCATTTAGAAGCTTGTGAGGAGAGATTGCCATCTTTGCTTGTTCTATTTGGAAGTGGGTGAGCTTTGTCAAAGTAAAGGAGAACTCTTGATGGACCCTGGGAGGGACTTGCACAACACCAAGGCTTAGGTTGTAATTGTTCCTTTTGTTACCTACTAATGCAAATGAGTCCATTCTTCTCAATAACTTGTTATTTATGAGTTGTTTCATGTACTCCTTGGTCTATATGTTAAATATGCTTTATTCTATGAGATTATCAAGAGCTATTTAATCGTTTGATTGTTAGTGGATGCAGGTTTCAAAGTGAAGGAGGAGCTCATCCGGATCAGCGGAGCTGGACTACTACAACAGCGCTGGACTACAGGTAGGATCTAAACACTTGATTTCCCATATAGTAAATGCATGTTTAGAGAAGGATTGCTCTTGTTTGTCTTGTTTGTCACTAGAGAGTCTTAGGCTCCTAGGGAGGTTGGTTGTGTCCGCACAATCGACTCTTTCCGCCTGACAAATTGGCGACTCCGCTGGGGAATCCATTAATGTGAAAGTCTTTTCCTTTGTATGCAACTTTGCTCTGAGAAAAGTCATTTATTTTCTGGTTTTTGGCTCTGTGACTTTGTTTTTGGGTGGGTTAGCTTAGGGTTAGATTCAATTTAGTTTTTCTTGAATTTTCCAGTAGGACGCACCCTCTGAGTGTTGCACAGTGCGTCCCTGCACGCACTGTCGCTGTGTGCACAGAGCGGGCCCGCACCTGGTTTAACTGGTTGCCTGCGTCCCCTGCTAAAATTTAAGAAAATTCCATTTTTTGCATTTTTTCTCTTAGATTTTGCTTTTTCTTAGTTTTTACTGCCCAGATCCATTAGTCTCTTGTCAAAGATCTTCACCTGAACTTGTTTCGATAGCATTGAGTGTTTTAGTGGATTTCATAGAAGTTTAAGCCCTAGGGTTTGATTTTTGAGTAGGTCTTGTAGTGACTTTGGCGGTAGAAGTTGTCAAGCCTTAGATCTCTCTAGTTTTGTCAGCCTTCTTAGAAGTCAGACCTATCATAAAGTCTACCTGTGAGAGCAACTTACCCTTGAGTTGCTTCTTTGGCAAATTTCGAAGTGCTTGTTGATTGAGTATTGAATTCCATTTTACAAAAAGAACAAAAAGATTTGAGTTTTGTTTTGACTAGTCTGTTGATTCTGCATTCGCTGGTCCTTGACTTGATTTTGGTCAAGTAAAACATCTTAGAATCATCTTTGTAGGCTTTTGCCTCGTTAGGTTTTCTTAGAGTAAATTTCTTTTTGGTTTGCTTATGAGTCAAGTTTTCATAGATTTTATAGTTTTTGAGATTGATTTTCATTAAAATAGATTTATATGCTTTATTAAAAAAGAGAAAATATAAAACATCTCCTTTGAAAAGTTTTGTTTCAAGTCGCTTTGAAGAGTTTTGAAAGAAAAAGAGTTTTTCGTGCACGTAAGGAGTGGTCGTGTTTGTATGCTTGAAAAGATAAAGAGAATTGTTTCTTTGATTGTCCTTACTAAGAAAATTGTTTTCTATAAAATTTGCATCTCTCAACTCTCTTAGTTAGGAATTTCATTGAAAAAGGAAAGTAGCGTAAATCATCTTACGTGCATCTTTGTAGTGGTTTGAGTCGAGTCTACACACCATTGGTTTCACTTCTGCTACCTTTTGTATTTATGAAAAACCATAAAATTAACGCTTAAAGTAAAATCAACGTAGTAACTTTTATTTACTAGGGCTCTGAAACACCAATTTAGATCAGGCTAGTGTCTTGGAGTAGGAGAGTAATTAACTCTCCAAGACAACAAAATCAAACAAGTAGCTTATCTTGTGATAGAATAAATCCAATTGTCTCATTTGTACTCTGGGAAAGCTCCTCTTAAAGGAGAAGCACGAGCTCGTGTCCGAACCAGTGAGGGGATCAATCCCCCCTCGTTGGGAACGACGCCAGACACGCACGTATTACAAACGGTAAACCTCGGATTAACCATTGTCGAGGAGCCAGGGGTCACTTGTCGGTAAACCTTGGATTATTGTCAAGGAACCGACAAGGGGATTGAGCTTGATACTCTGCCCTTGCGTTCTGTCGGAGTGTAGACTGTTCCCCCAGGTGCATTTGTTGCGGTTGGTAACCTTAGTGACCATTATCTTTAGGATTCTACCGAGGTGACGGTGGAGGGAAGATCCCACTGTACCTGGAGCAGACGTCGGCTAGACTCACTTGGATTTTCCGGGGGGTTCACTTCACTCGAGACGGTTAAAGTGGAGGAACTTGTGCCGGTCTATTCATTAAGCAGGTTGCCGGGGTAATTGTTCCACCCGCCACTTCTGTACTGAATCCGGCGATGTTGGGTTTCATCACCAACTAGCGCTTTCGGTCTGGAAGGCTACTGTTTGTGCTTAGTTTGACGCCCTAGATTCTTTAGGCGTGTGATTCAAATTTGTTTGGTTCTTTAGAGACTTTAGGTGGTTTGATTTGAAATTTTACTTTGTTTTCGTGTGTAGTAGTTAAAAGTTTTTAACTGTGGCGGAATTACCGAGACAGTCCCGTAGACTTCGAGGCCAGTCTCCTGAAGTTGTTTCTATGGCCGAATTGTTGAGAAGATCCCGTAGACTTAGAGGATCACCTCCTCGAGACGACCCCAGTAATTTAGAGGGTTTGAAGGTCCTTGTAACTCCTCCTAGTGGCAGTAGAGTAGGTTCACCTGAAGAAGGAGAATCTTCCTTGGTAGTCCATTCGGATTACCAAGGCCTAGAGACAGGTTATAATCCCAAAGCTGTTACAGTTTCTGAGCTTGTTGGTAGTTTTTCGTCTACTAGTGATACAGGCGAAGAACCTGAAATATTTGAACCTGTTACTCCGACTTCTAGTGTTCCAGATTCACCAAGAGTAGAACGAGTCATCACCGAAAATCTTCCTACTGGTCTGATTGCTATGGAAGAACTTGCTCCAGAGGAAGAAATAGGCGTCTCTAACCTTGAAGATAAACTTACTATTGAACTCAAGGAGCGTGAATCTATCTTTTACAGTCCTCCTAGGAGTACTACTTGGTACCTTTCGTTAACCAATTTTTTAGACAACTCAGGGGTAGGTTTTTCTACACCTCGTACTCCATTTCCACCTGGAGGTATTTATACTCCTGTAAATATGTCTGGTCAGTCGTCCGTGTTTACTCAAGCTCCTGAATCTTTCTTACACGGTGGTCCTTTTGTTCCCACTGGGTATCAATCACTTTCTGGTACCTTTGCGGGGGCATCTCCTCAACCCATTGATCATGGGTTATTAGCTAGAAACAGTGGTAATATACCATTGGGTGTAGGTGACATTTACATGATGTCAGGTTCAGTTCCCGTTTCCCAACCTCAAGGTGGCCAATTACCACCTGGGGGGCAGCCTCAGTTAACGCCTGGGGGGCAACCTCAAGGTACACCATTCATGTCTGGGGGGCAACCTCAAGGTCAGTATGTACCTATGGTGCAATACATGCCTCAAGGTCAACCCCAGCCTCAATATGTACCCCAAGGTCAACCTCAGTATCAATATTTACCTCAAGAATGGCAACCTCAAGGGTATCAACCCCAAGGGTATCAACCTCAAGGTCAAGGTCAACCCCAGTAGCCATATTTACCTCAAGGTCAATACTCGGGTCAAGGTTATCAACCACCTCAAGGTCAGTCATATGTTCAAGGTATGGGAACTGCACCTTACAATTATCAATCCTATCCTCAATCCGGTTATGGATCTCAGTATCCTCAACCTGTTATGGGTCAATACCCCGGAATGTTAGTGTGGGATCCATCACAGGGTCAACAGGTGTTGCAGCCAAGTATACAGTTGGTACCTCAAACTGGACAACCTGTAGTTTCTGGTCCACCCCAGCAACCGCAGCCTATCGAGTCAAATGTTCAAACTTCTGTAACTTCGGTAGTTACTCAACCGCCAATTGCACCTAGTACTCCATCTCAAACGGCTGCTACAACTACCGCTACATCTGCCACACTTACTTCTGGAGTATCGACGGCTCCGGTTTCTACTGTCTCTGTAACCACTCCTCAGACATCTTTACCGTTGTCTGGATCTACGATTCAAACCACGGTCCAGATGCCTACAGGTCAGCCTGGTATAAGTACGGTTGTCACTACTCAACCTCAATTTGTTCATCAACCGTACCAGGGACAGTACCAACCTGGGCAAGCTGTCCAACAACCAGTTTACCAGTATCAACCGTATCCTGGGTACACTTATCAACAACCTCAACAACCCCAGTACGGTCCGGTTAATCCTGGTTTTCCAGGAGGATATAATATCCCTAATGCGACTCCTGTTCCTAGTTATCCTGGATATCCTCCTCCTGGGACTGGTCTTGTGACCCAGAGTTTTAGAGATCCTAACCGGCAATTACCGTTTATCGCAACTTTGGATTTACCAGACTTGACGCGCCTAACGAACGATCCAATTCAATATCTTCCGTTCTGGCCGCCAATGCCAAATAAGTTGCCCAACGATATACCCAAGTTCGAAGGTAAGTCTGGAGAGGATCCGTCCAATCATGTGATGACTTACCACCTCTGGTGTGCTTCAAATTCTATCTCGGATGATTCGATCCGCTTACGTCTTTTCCAGCGTACACTCATTGGTCTCGCGGCCAAGTGGTACATTGAGTTACCACGGGCCTCTTTTTACAATTTCAGCCAGTTAGCTACCTCATTCTTAACTCACTTTCAGTTGCCGGTCAGATACGATAACGGCACAGAGTTATTAACTTCACTAAAACAATCAACGTCCACGTATATTTCTGATCACATTCATGAGTGGAGACGTCGAAGAAGGCTAGTGAAAGTTTTTATCCCGGACCAAATCTTAGCTGAATGGTTTGTTAAATCATTATTACCGAAGATTACTGAAGATGTAGCTAAGGCCAGAGTAGTTACTGAGGAGCAAGTCATTGCTCAGGCGCAATACCTTGACTTAGTTTATACTCAGTCGGGTACGTTACACGAGAAGATTCTAGATCTTCCAAAATCGAATCAAATCGCTGCTGCTCCTTCGGGATCTCATGCCGCTGATGGTATGATTGGTATCGTGAATACAAAGAGCAAGAAGAAGTCTTCCAAGGCTTCAACTACTCCTATAATCACTTTGCCCGATTCCCCGACAGGAGAGTCTTCTCCTGAACTTTCTGCCGATATTCACGCTGTAGAGTCATCTACGGCCAAATCAAAAAACGGTGGAAAGAAGAAAGGAAAGAAGAAGGCTAAAGCAGACAAGGCTCCGAAGGAGAAAACGGAAAAGTCGGAAACCAATGACGAAAAGCGCAAACCTCGATATCCTTGTCTTATTTGTGAAGAGGATCATTTTACGAGAGATTGCCCTCATCGGGCCGAGGTTGTGAAAATAGTCAAAGGTTCTCCCACTCCTGCTGTGTTAAAAGATCCATTTCCAAAGCAGGAAAGCAAGATGATAGGTTCTTCCTCGACTGCCAGTGAAGAACCCATTTTGATGATGTCTCATGTGAGGATTGCGACTCGATCGCAAGATTATGGTAGTAAGGCTCCTGTTGATGGTAAGGAAGCAGAATCTTCTCATTCTATTCCATCAACCTCAGCTCCTGGTTCCGATCCACTACAGATCGAAAAACCTAACCCGGACTTAGTAATCAAACCGCCCGCCAAGGGTGTACTTCGAAGGTCTGCTTTCAATCCACATGCGAGAGCGGCCCAGAATTACAACATTGTTGAGGACTTAGCTGTTTCACCCTCAGCAATGTCGGCTTTAGAAGTGCTGCAATCATGCCCAGCACAACGAAAATTACTTTTGTCGGCTATCGGAGCTGTTGATGTTCAGGACCCGAACCTGATAATCTTCGATCTAGAAAATAGTACACCGCGTCTACCCCATCAAATGGCTTTCCAAATTCCAGTGATAGTCAAAAACAGGCCTATTCATCGGACTGTGATTGATGAGGGAGCTTCTACGTGTATTATGTCGATTCAATGTTGGAGATCGCTTGGTTCTCCTTCGTTGAACCAATCCCCAACCATCCTTAAGGCCTTTGATGGCCGTGGGTTCCGTCCGTTTGGTATTCTACAGGAATTGCCTATAGGGGTAGAAGGTAAAACCGTTAGTCTGGATGTGGAGGTGGTTGATGCCCCTCTAGACTACAACCTTCTTTTGGGTCGAAGTTGGTCATATGCTATGACAGCGGTCGTTTCATCGGTCTTCAGAGTAATTAAGTTTCCACATAACGGTAAGATCGTGACGATTGATCAGCTGACATACTTTTCATCCGACCCAGCCTCTTCAGAGAGTATCCAGCATGTCGGTAAGACGACAATCCCTTATAGGGACGTTGGCGTAGGTTTAGTTAAAGATTCCGGTTTACTGGGAACTTTTCCTTTCCCTCCAATCAACGCAGACCCTTCATTTGCATCAATTCATATGATTACATCAGAAAACATTATTTATGATGATCCTTGGATCGTCCCATCTGAATCTGAGATAGACTCATTCGGTGATGCTATGCCTTTGAGTCCATATGAAATTGCTTATGAAGCTATCATGTCTTTTACCGACTCGCGTTCAACCGAGATCGACCAAATGAATGTGGTCAGTGAAGAGTCACTTTTCACATCAACCTTAGAATGGATAGCGTTTCCCGAAGTCGTGTCATCTGACGAACAACTTCGCGAAATCCTAAGTGTAGACGATCTACCATGGGAAGATCTCCATCACAGATCTTCGTTTTTACCTAAGGATGATGCTCTTGAAAATGATTTTTCATCTATCTTTACCGCTGAATATGTCAAAGACGCTCAGAATCCAACGAAACATTCTGATTCAGAGTTGAATTTAGGGAATATTTCTCGTACTATTCCCATTGATATTTCAGTGAAGCCCGGAATTGAGGAGAACATTCATATAGGTGCCTCATGTACAGAAGATGAAATCCAAACTTACAAGGCCCTATTCCAAGAATTCCGCGATGTGTTTGCCTGGTCTTACGAGGAAATGCCGGGAATCGACCCTGCCATTGTTGTTCATGAAATAAAAACCTACCCGGATGCTAAACCCGTCTGGCAACGGTTGCGTCAGATTCACCCTCGGAAAGCGGCTGCGATTAAAGCAGAAGTCGAAAAGCTGTTGAAAGCAGGTTTCATTTATCCAATCCCGTTAACGGATTGGGTATCGAATATTGTTCCGGTCAACAAGAAACAAGGAACAATAAGAATCTGTATCGATTATAGGGATATAAATCGAGCTTGTCCAAAAGACAACTATCCTACGCCTTATATCGATCAAATTATTGATGATTGTGCCGGAAGTGAAATGTTTTCCTTCATGGATGGTTTTTTGGGCTATAATCAAATCAATATTCTACCTGCCGACCAACCAAAAACGGCATTCATTTGTCCATGGGGGACATTTGCTTATTGCAAATTACCTTTTGGGCTTAAGAATGCCGGGCCACTTTTCAACGGGCGATGTCTTACGCATTTCATGACATCAAGCACATTGTGCAACCGTACCTCGATGATTTGCCTGCTCATTCTTTACATCGAGCTGATCACCTTGTCCACTTACGAGCAATCTTTATGAGGTGTAGGCATTATCGAATTCGGTTGAATCCCCACAAGTGTGTTTTCTGTATAGAAACGGGTCGATTGCTGGGATTTGTTGTTTCAAAAGCCGGCATTCGCGTCGATCCCTCGAAGGTCGAAGCTATCATCAAATTGCCTCCTCCTTCGAGTTTGCGCCAACTCCAAAGTTTGCAAGGGAAAGCGAACTTTTTACGCCGATTCATTCCAAACTACGCCGAGGTCACTAAAGGTTTTACACGGTTGTTGAAACAGAACGCTCAATTCTTTTGGGATGAGATTGCCCAACAATCTTTTGATGCACTTAAACACGCGTTGACCCATGCACCGTTGTTGCATCCTCCCAACTACAACCAGGACTACTTCTTATACCTCGCAGCTTCGCATTCCACCATTGGAATGGTGTTAGTTCAAGAAGATGAATTCGGAGCGGAACATGTGATATATTATCTTAGTAGGACATTAAATCCCACTGAGCTAAAATATTCGCATGTGGAGAAATTGGCCCTGGCAGCCGTTCAAGCTGTCCAGCGTTTTCGTCACTACATTCTTCTCCGTAAAACTACAGTTATTTCGGATTGCAACCCTATGATTTATATTTTGACAAAACAACTGCTAGGGGGCAAGTACTCTAAATGGATCGTTATCCTGCAAGAGTTCGACTTGGAGTTTGAGAAGTCCAAGTCTAAGAAATCCTTAGTTTTTGCGGAATTGATGTGTGATTTCCCGCGTGCTGACACAGAAACTGTGGCAGAGGAGTCCATTGCGGACGAATCTTTGTTTCTTATCAGTACTTTAGATCCGTGGTACGGGGATATAATCATCTATCTCCAAACCCAAACCTTTCGGCCTGAAGCTTCAAAGTCGGAACGTCGAAAAATTCGGTTTCAATCCCAGCAATACAAGATTATTGGAGATACACTTTATCGCCGGGGGGCAGACTTAGTTTTTCGACGTTGTTTAACTCACGAAGAGGCTGAGAGGGTTTTGAATGATTGTCACTCTGGAGCATGTGGCGGTCATATGTCTGGGTATGCCACAGCTCAGAAGGTGTTGCGCGCTGGCTACTTCTGGCCATCTATGTTTAAAGATTGTATCATTGCAGTCCGGAAGTGCCACAACTGTCAAGTGTTTGATCGCAAGATGCGCGCACCACCTGCTCCTCTCCACCCTATAATTGTCGTTGGTCCATTCGCCAAATGGGGTATCGATTTTATTACTTGTAACCCTCACTCGGCCGGGGGGCATGCGTATATCATCCTCGCGGTTGATTATTTTACTAAATGGGCCGAGGCGATGCCTACATTCGACGCAAGCGGCAAAACAGCTGCAGTTTTCGTATTCAATCATATTATAACTAGGTTTGGTGTCCCACAAGCAATCATTACTGACCATGGGAGCCATTTTCGAAACATCATGATGACTGAGCTTACAAGCCAGCTTGGTTTGCGCCACGATAGCTCTACTCCTTATTATCCGCAAGCCAACGGTTTGGTTGAGTCTATCAACAAAGTTCTGGTTATCATGATCCGACGAACCATTGGTATTCATCGGTCGAATTGGCATAACATGTTATTTTCGGCGCTATGGGCATACCGAACCTCAGTGAAAACTTCAACAGGGTTCACTCCTTTCCAGCTAGTTTATGGCTTGGAAGCTGTGTTACCCATTGAATGCGAAATCCCATCACTTCAAATGGCTGTCGAATTACTTCCAGCTACTTCCGAAGAGGAGAAGCGTTTATTATACTTAGCTAAATTAGATGAGACTCGACGTGACGCTACATTGGCAATCGAGACTCACGCGAAGCGAATGAAAGCTCAGTATGATAGAAATGTGACCCCTCGAAGTTTTTCGGAGGAGACCTAGTGCTATTATATGATCAAGCTAACGATAAGCTAGGTGCTGGAAAATTCGTTCCTATGTGGCATGGACCCTACATTGTAAAGCGAAAGCTAGCAAAAGGGGCTTATGAGCTGGTAGATTTTGATGGGGACTCTTTGGGTAAACCCAGAAATGGACTTTACCTAAAGAGGTATTATGCTTAAATGGTGGGTATGGAGAATTTTTAGTTAGGTTAGGTTTTCTTTCTAGCTAGTATGTTTGTTAGTTTAGTCAGTGTGCTTAGCTTAGAGAGTGTGTTTTTCGTCGTTATTCTGGCTTATCTTGGTTTTACTCTTGATATTGCAGATGTCGACGCCTCTCCAAACATACATCGGATTTGCTGATGGTGCTTGTCGTAGTACACGGAATATCTCTTCCGCAGCTTGGGTTATCTATTCGCCCTCTGACGAGTTAGTTTCTATGCATGGGGTAAGCCTCGGTCAAACAACGAACAACATTGCAGAATACAGTGCAGTGGTTGAATTATTATCCGAATCTATTTCATTTGGAATTCGACGTTTGATAGTGAGGTTAGATTCTGAACTTGTTGTATTACAGCTTAATAGAGTTTATGCCATTAGAAATCCTGTGTTATTAAGGTTGTTTTTGAGAGTGCGTCTCTTGGAACGTGAATTTGATTACATTGAATATCAGCATATTCCAAGGTCTTTAAATACATTAGCAGATGCAATTGCTTCTCGAATGTTGGACAGACATTTACGATAATCATGCAAGTAAATTTAAAATCATTTCATCACATATGTTAAACAAGATAAGCCGGTAATAGTGATATATATAGATAGGAGTGTGTCAAAAAATATACATCGTCTTCGATCATAGGTTGAAAAACACCTTATGATCGGCAAAATGATAAGTAAAAAAAGTCAAAAATGTCATATGTGTCTACAAAAGTGACTAGCCAATCACTGGTGGTGCTCCCTATACGACACCACTGCACGGGCTACCTTACACAAGAACCTCCTAAACGGCCCAGGGACCGCGACTACATAGCGCTGAAGTCTGATAGGAATATCATCTATGGTAGTCTCAGGTATATCCACCGTCAGACGCTCTAGATCCTGCTCCAACTCAGCTAGTGACTCTGCAGCCGCGTCCTGTGGAGCCGGTACCGGTGCAACTGGATGTCTCCTCTCAAAAGGCCGGAGGTTGGCTGGGCGCTGTGGACCAACATCTGCATTTTAAAAAAAATTACTGTCAGTTTTGAGACGATATATAAAAAAATAAAAAATATATATATAATTTGAAAACTTGTGAAAAATAAAGTACCTCTGTCATCCATTGTTCTCCCTGTGGAAGAACCATGTCCGGATCACCTCGAAAATCTACTCCGGCATACGGAAAGTCCTGGATCGAAAAAACCTGGTCCTCTAACCAGTGAAAATAACTATCAGGGAATCGAACAACCGCCGTGCCCTCGTCAGGATGCCGGGCCATCACCGTAACCCATCGTATCAGCTTTGGCTCCCGAGGACCCAAGATTTCAACAGTGAGTTGCTGAGGGATCAGCATCGGAACTCTCTCTAAGGCAAAGCTCACAACTAGAGGCCCATATCCAAAATTCTTTAGTTGTCTGTTCTTTGCCCTAGTCAGTTGGCCCTTCATATTGGCCGACACAACATCGCACCAGTTGAAAATGGTGCCTTGGAAACAGTCAATCGCCATCCGCATTTGGGACCCGGTGGCAATATGTAAAGCGGCTGCACCACAAATT
This sequence comes from Pinus tabuliformis, assembly GCA_031772625.1. NCBI lineage: Eukaryota > Viridiplantae > Streptophyta > Pinopsida > Pinales > Pinaceae > Pinus > Pinus tabuliformis. Next base: position 683,374,741 of record CM062809.1, read on the forward strand.
CTGGTAACCGTGAAAGCTATAACCTTGAGTTCACGCAGAGAGATGTGTTTGATTTCTACGCCTTTCGCATGGTGTGCATTGGGTATGCACCAATCTGCCCGGAGACTAGCAAGGGATTGGCCACCCGGCCTAGTCCCGGCTAGATTGAGTTGCTCACCCCTATTTGGCAAGCCAGTGAGAAAGTATATATCATAGGGCTCTATCTCGAGCTGGTGCCCTCCGATGTAAAAGCATTGCTCATGAATGTTCCATCTCTCAACCAGCCACTCCAAGAATCTCACCTAAGCCCTCATGCCAGGTATGGCCCAGTATTTATATAGTCCGCATGCTTTTAGGGCATCAATGGAAGGTTGATGATTAATTGCGGCTAAATCAACGTCCTCGTGCTCTCTTTCTCTCCAATCCAACATGGTGAGTGCCCTGCACACCAAGAAATGAAGGTTAGAATTGATTTGGGAAAATTCAAATGGTTGTTTGTGGAGTTTGGGGTTTCAAATTCCGCCTTTCGCGGGGGACGCACCCCGCGTTTAGGACACAGAGCGTCGGGACGCAGCTGGCCTGAAGGTGGGCTACGCAACCCGACCTTTTTCCTGTGTGGAAAAAAGACGGGGGACGCAGGTCACCCTTAGGCCACCTGCGTACCCCGCAGAGCGATTTTTGAAACCCAAAACCCCCCAAAAATCAAAACTAAAACCTAAAACAAACTTTTAATTGGATGAAATTAAAGAGGGGGATGTTGTAAAATACCTGGAAGAGACGGCGTTCGATTCTGACGGTCGGATTCTCCGCAGCGACCACGGGAAGTTTCTTGCCAAAAGCCCTTTTTTCAACCTCAACAGTAAAATGGTAAAAATGACATGGTAAAAAGTCTTTTTATAGGTTTTTTGGATGAGTGAATGCTAAGTTTGTTCATTTTTCACCATGGAAGGATATTTTTAAATGCATTTTTGCCTATCTTAAACAGGTATGAGTAATGTGTCGTTTTGTGCAGGACAAAGGGATTTAGAGGGAAAATTGTCATTTTTCACAAACCAAAATATCAGAGTCATATTTTAAGCCCTTTTCTGACTCCTAAAACATGAAAAGATTGTCGAGCGTTTCTTTTACACTCGTTAAAACGGAATTAAAAGACAGTCCCCTTATAGCTCTTTTCTGACCGTAAAATCAGGAAAAGATTGCCGGGTTTTTGTCGTTTCAAACTCGATATGGAAATAAAACGACGTGTCCTTGATCGCTTTTTACTTTTCAGGTCAGTGGCACTAATTATGAAAGTACTCCTTGGTCGCAAGATCAAGCGGTTCCCCCAGGTATTATTTTATACTTTTTCGGGCTTGAGGGACACAAATCTACGAAAAAGTTCAACTTGGAGTCTTCTTAACTTTTTCAGACTCTCTAAAATTGAAAAACGCCGAGTTTCTCCTATACTGGACTCGTTAAAATTTCACAGTAAAGGACCTGTTCAATTACAAACAGGAATGAACCACTCCTTCCTAGGGTTCGAATCAAAACTAGGTTGGACTCGTCCAAAGGATGAGCTTATAATCAAGCATATGTTATCCTCCTCAAGCTTGTTAAAAATAAAGAGGTACTTGCCAGAAATGGTGGGGGAAAAGAGAGAAGAATGAGCCTATTTGTTATCTTTTGTCTCAGAAGAAACTTTATTACCACTCTTGGACACGACATTTTTCATTCACCTGGGTTGGGAAATCCTTTACCTCACAGTTGATCAAACCACTTTGAAAGTCTTCAGCCGGGTTCCGGGGATTAACTTTGAGTTATTCATCACCAAGCCATCTGTTGTGTCGTTATGTGTTCAAGAGGTCTGCAAGCAAAACTTTCATCTGCAAAATACTTGTCATCCATTTGACCATCCCTGAGTCAGTCCTTACAGCAACATTTCTTCAACTTGAACAATGATTTCGTGTTGTGGGCTTGCCTACAACGGGTCGCTTTCTATCGACATCAGCACATTATCTAGAGAGATGACTTAGAAATTGTCAGTACCTTGAAGTCTGCATGCATCAATGGCAGGTTTCTCGCCTTTGACGTCAGTTTACATCATTGACTTTCGATCAAAGGATTCCGTGAAATGTTCGACATCAACTCATTCATTCACATCTCATGGATTGTACTGGGTACTTTGAGAACCATTGACATTACTGGTGGTATCTCTCACGCTTGTTAACAGTTTACATCATCGACTGGTAATCAAGTGGTTTCTACCATGTTCGACATCAACTCATTTATTCGCATGGCTAGAATCGTACCAATTCGGGAAGTAGAAATGAAGACCCTGGATCTAGTTTCCACCATCCAGGCTGCGAGGAGTTATCTAAGTAGACTAATCATAAACAGATGGCTGCGCCCATACTGTGTCTACAAAAGTCTATGATTATGATGTACTACAAGATCATTCCTGTATCAGAGTAGTTAGTCTGTTAGTTAAAGTTTTGATCTGAGTATGGAATGCCTACCTCTGTGATGATATAATCTTATACATGTATTTTGTGTTGAAAATTGCAGGTTCTGACCAGGCTCTCCACGAGATAATCCTTGAAATGATAAAGCGCTTCACCCTTCCTAGATAATACAAAACCCTAATCTATTTCAGGCTTCACACTGTAGGGGGCAATCTGTTACACTAAAAAATGTCACCATGGCTATTTACAGTTAGTATGGCTCTATCAACAGTCATGCTATCCTCCTGGGCAAGTCTTATGCCTCTGCTCTCCATGTCAAACTCCAAAAAGAGAGAAAGTCTTTATAAATGTATTTATCTCTGGGTACGCAGGTTCTCTCAACCTTACCTGCGGGTATGCATCCAATGCTCACAAAAGCTGCGTCCTTGGACGCTCTGTATGTAAAGGGGCAGGTGCGTCCCCCTGTAAAGGTCAAAATGCGCAAGTTTCATCTTTAAAAAGTTACTTGTGGTCATTTCTAGAGCATTCTAGAAGGTTGTTCGACGTGTATTGAGCGCCTCCAGATGGTTCATGTACCCCTACCAAAGAGGAACTTATCCCATCAATAAGGGAGCTATCCCATCCAAAGAGGGGATTATCCCATTGATGGTGGACCTGATTAACTTCCTCTTGAGCACTATAAATACAGGCATTGGGCCAGAAGGATAAGAGGTTGGAAGCTAAACATTTCTAAGGGTAGATGCTGCAGGAATTAGGACTCCCATTTAGAAGCTTGTGAGGAGAGATTGCCATCTTTTCTTGTTCTATTTGGAAGTGGGTGAGCTTTGTCAAAGTAAAGGAGAACTCTTGATGGACCCTCGGAGGGACTTGCACAACACCAAGGCTCAGGTTGTAATTGTTCTTTTTGTTACCTACTAATGCAAATGAGTCCATTCTTCTCAATAACTTGTTATTTATGAGTTGTTTCATGTACTCCTTGGTCTATATGTTAAATATGCTTTATTCTATGAGATTATCAAGTGCTATTTAATCGTTTGATTGTTAGTGGTGCAGGTTTCAAAGTGAAGGAGGAGCTCATCCGGATCAGCGGAGCTGGAGTGCTACAACAGCGTTGGACTACAGGTAGGATCTAAACACTTGATTTCCCATATAGTAAATGCATGTTTAGAGAAGGATTTCTCTTGTTTGTCTTGTTTGTCACTAGAGAGTCTTAGGCTCCTAGGGAGGTTGGTTGTGTCCGCACAATCGAATCTTTCCGCCTAACAGGGACATTGGTCTGTTGCAAAAAGAGTTCTAAGGTACTTGAAGGGAACTCAAGACCTTGGAATCAAGTATACACAGGTGGATGACTTCAACTTGATTGGATACTCTGATTCAGACTTCGATGGAGACAAAGAAACTGGGGTATCTACTTCAGGATATGCTATGAGTCTTGGATCGGGAGTTGTCTCTTGGAGATCACGCAAACAATCAGTACCAGCAGATTCCACAATAGAAGCAGAATATGTGGTAGCAGCTGAAGCAACGAAAGAAATTGTGTGGCTCAGGAAAATTCTTGAAGATTTGCAGGTAAAACAAATACAATCAACTCCACTCATGATTGATAACACCTCTGCAATAAAGTTGGCCAAGAACCCAAAGTTCCATGATCGTACTAAGCACATCAACACTAAATATCATCTGATTTGACATCATGTTGAGGCCAAAACAATCCATCTCCGTCATTGTTCCACAAACGAGCAAATTGCAGACATCTTCACCAAAGCGCTTGGAAGAGAAAAGCTTGAAAGATTCAGAACGATGCTTGGACTCACCAACATCCCTTCAGATTAAGGGGGGGAATGTTGACACCTAATCTGAAATGGATGGGTGAAGCTAGACAGTCATCTAGAAGATGAACTGATCCGTTTTATGTATGTATAAATAATAGTTGGCTAATGAATAAAATTATCAGTTCTTTCTTGCGCTCATTAATTTCTGGAGTTAACCTGGCCTGACACATTGTTATGTCCTCCCTCTTCCTTTAAAATCCATTTACACATTCAGAAAGAGATGATAACATTATAAATTAGCTTCCTTAACTATTATAAACACAATGCCCCATTATCATCTCATATGTATAAGATTATAAATAAATTACAAAAAAATACTATTGAACAATCATCCAAATCCATTTAAAACTAAAAAAATTCCATCTCTTGAGTTAAGATTAGACAATAACTTCTTAAATTATCTCTATGGAATAGATAATGATTTCTTGCACTTCATCATTTTTCATAATGAGAGTGCTCATTATGCAACCTATTGAAAATTGATCTATTAACTAGTAACTATAACACAACCACCTCTAATGAAGATTTGAGTGCACAAACATTTCTACCCATGAAAACACTTATATCAAATGTCCATGTAAGCATTTCATAACAACCTATCATAAACAAATGTAATATAGTGAATTCACTGTAACATAATATAGACAAGTGATTCTTTTGAAAATCCATAACCTACATCCTCTCACTCCCTTTGCATACATGACACCAATCTACGGGGTCAAAATCAAATCTTATGAGAGGGTTTGAGAGTGGGAGCTAACGATAGGTTTACATCATCACATCATCCCTTGCTCATGTGTCACCATGGTATACTACCACATCATCGATACATGACAAATCTTGCCATGTTGTATGCAAAATAGCATATCACGTAAAATTCTTATCACGATTATCTACTTTAGGGAAATCCTGAAAGTCCTTCCCTTATCCTCTCAATGCACAAAATTCCAACACACCAAATTTGGCACCATCCATTGAACCATTGTCAAATAAAAGCATATCACATCCACATAGCATCTCCAATAAAGTGTTAAAATAGATAAAGCTAACACACAAATATTCACTAAATATGTGATCATTGGAGTTGGAAGAATGTAGAAAGATGTGCTAAGAAGATGAATAGTGTTGTATGGCATCACAAAGCTAGTTGTTTATGAGGTACTCCTTGAGGATATTTGCGAAATGAATTTGTAAGGCTGGCTAAACATTTGCAGGTATATTATGGGAGAGTTAGGAGCACACAAGATCATGTGGTACATGAACCGGGCTTTGTTGATGTAAATTTGATCTAATGAGCGCTATGTATGTTAACAGTAAAACATGTGATGTTACTAGTAGATACAGGAAAGAGATTCCAAGAGCCCAAACAATGATTTGAAAATTTGTCTCAATAAACACACATCTTTTACGTTTGGATCAATTATATAGTTATAAGAATAAAATATAAAATAAGGGTTGATCATAGTTAATCAAATCAACAACTATGTTAACTATGTTGAAAAAGACTAAACTAACTTGTTAATAATCTTCTAATAAGCGAATAATCTGGATAATATACCATGTATGTCTAAATCCCAATGTGATTTAGGATCCATATCAACATGTTTTTAGAAGTCATATATTTTAGGTTCTTCTAGCCATTCAAAAAATGGGTCATTGTGAAAAGAAGATTGGTTGCATGATTTTTCCTTTAAAAATAAGGGATCACAAGCTATTAGTAGGCTAATAACTTGGTTGCTATATCCTATGTCATTCAATCCCAACAAAATTGAAGATCCATATCAACATGATTTTCAAAGTCATATTTTATACTTTTTTAGAAATTTTTAAAAAGGGCCACTACAAAAACAAGAGTGTTTGAATGCTTTTTTCTTTCCAAAATAGTCACTCTTTTGTCTTTCCAAAATACCAAAATGCTTATTTTTGAAGTCAATTACTTACTATGTTAAAAAGAAAATCTAAATTCCATTTTCCATTATGTTATACTATTGGGAATTTATTATCCTTTTCCCCTCAAGAAATGCTTCATGAATTCATTGTGTTGTTTATCAAGACATTCTTGATTAGGTAGCTATGCCAAGGTACTCTGTAAAGGTAAAGAACCTCACTACTTTAGGTCTCAAGTTTTCTTTTGGCTATTGACACCTAATCATCAGGGTTGGGTGAATAACTGAAATTGATGTAAATAAATAATAGAAAATATGTCACCTGGAGATGAAATGAACAGTCTCTCCCTCATGTATATAATAAAGACCAACATGAATGAATATTAATGAATTTTTTTGAGGAGTTACCTCCTGGTCTGATATGATATCAGAGCCAACGCCATTTTTGGCTTCCCTCTGCTTTGTAACTCCCAATTCTACCTATGTTCTACCTTTCATAAAAGCACTACTCCTCCTGGTTCTGACAGTCTAATAGCGCTGCTCTCTGGCACTCCTGGCGAGAATATTGCATTGGTGTGGGCTAATAGCGCTCCTCTCTCATACCTGCGATTTAGGGTAACAGTCTTCACTGCTATGGTTAGTCATCTGCTCATCTCTGCCATCATCTTCTATGCATTTTATTCTACTGTTGAAGAATCGATTCATTGCATTGAGGCAATTTTTTCTATGTCGAATGGTGTGCTGTGGTTAGTAAATTGAAGCCAAAGGTGGTGTGATGCGGTTGCTTCCTGGCTTCACACGTTGCCCATACCAGTCCACTCCCACTCCCACTCTCAATTTTTTACATTTCACTCTACTATGATAACTCCACCGCCTCTATGCAAACACTACAGCTACCATACTATCCACTTACCACCACCTCTACGCAAACATTACTGCTCCGGGCACACTAAGAACACTCTGCCCTTGGCACCGTCTATGGGAAACGATGTGGTTTTACATTGTTTTGAATCTGTTGTGGTATACATTGTGGTTTTACATTATTTTGAATCCACATACCTCCACTTCACTAATTCCATCCTACACGTTGTAGCCAACACACAGGCCATTTTCTGAATTTGCATACCTCCCCTTCGTTGTGCCTCTACCCACGGCTCAGTTGTCGTAGCTATGTTGGTATACTGTAACTCCATACCACCATATCTCTGTGTGCCATACCACCATATCTCTGCTCGATTGGTATATTGTAACATCATACCACCATATCTCTACTCGGTCATATCTCTGTGCGCCATACCACCATATGATATTATGCGTTCAATGAATCTCGTTCCATATACACCCTCCCCATAAACCCCTCCCCCGTATACTCCCTACTCCATAATCTCCCTCCCCCATAAACCACATTCCCCACATAATACCTCTATTTTCATATACTAGGATCACATTTTTTTACCATTAGGAGTAAAATTTTGTATCAAAAGTATTTTTTTTTCCACAGTACTCAGATTTTACAATGCATTCAATCATATCTATTGTGGGAGTAGTTCTCACTAGCAAGGAGAACTATCCTGAGTGGTCCCGCAATATACAACACACCCTCATTTTCAATGAGTTTTAGAAAGGAGTACGTGTTGGAGACAGAGACAAAGAGCCAAAACAACCTACCTCAGACAAAGAGTTTGCCATTTGGGAAAATAAGAATAGCAAATCCTATGCATTAATTGCAGCATCTGTAAGTGAATAGGTGAGTCACCATATTTCGCAATTTTTAACTACTTTCGAAGCCTTACAAAAGCTTAAAGAACTCTATGACTCACATTCTGCACTTGAAGTTGTTCAACTCATGATTAAACTCTTCACTCTTGAATTACAAAATAATGATCCTCCTGCTCTTGCATCCGAAGTAAAATCTATAATGCATGATATCAAAGCCACTAAGGTTGAATTGGATATTCCTCTTATCACTTTTCTCAAGGCACTTTATCCTACTTACTCCAATTATCTCGAGTCATTGCAAGCAAATGGAAATCTCAAAGATATTACCTTTGACTCTCTTGTGAAAAAAATTGTTGAAAGAGAGAAAGATTTTGGAAAGAAGACAACCCCCGAATCTTTTGAAGATGTTGTGTGCCTTGCTCATAAAGAAAATAATCTTGCCCAAGATTCTTCTAGAGGAAGAGGAAGATATTTTAGAGGTAGGGGGGGGCGTAGACACTCTCAAGGAGAAAAGTTAGATTTTCACTGCATACGATGCAAAATAAATGGATCACATGATGCCTCTACACGTAGGTTACCTTGGGACAAAATTAAGCAGCAAAGAAACCAACAGAAAGGTAAAACTAATGACACAGACAAAGGTAAAGCACCTGAATCCACTCATTATGTTGTGGCACAATGTAATATTGGAGTAAATGAAGACTTATTTAATGCTTCACTTGCTTCTTGAAAAAATGATTGGTTGCTTGATTCAGGAGCAACTTGCCACATGACTCATACAAAATATTTTGATAATGTTGATGCAGCAGTATACTTTGCAAACCAATCAAAACTCAAGCCATCAGGGCTTGGCACAATCAGGCTTAAATTTCCTAGTCTTCTAGACTTTCTTCTGCATCATTTTCTATATCTCCCACATTTGAAGAGAAAATTGTTGTCCTTGGTCCACATCCACCAGCAAGGTTACTCCATTCATATGTTTGATGGCAAGCTTGAGGTGAGAAAAGCATCTGACCACTCACTTGTCATGAAGGGGATAGAAGAAGAAAGGCTTCTCAAGCTACAAGGTACCTCTGCTCATGCACAACATTTGTCATACAACTCTCATTATGAAGAAGGTACACTTCCATCAAGTTTATTATGGCATGCTAGATTTGGACATTTGAACTATGACAGCCTCCGCTTGTTGAAGAAAAATGGTGTTGCTGATTTGCCTACGATTCCTAGGAAACTTAAGCAATGTGATGCTTGTATTCTAGGAAAGCATAGCAAATAGCCTTTTCATGATTCACATTCAAGAGCACATAGAAAACTTGAACTCATTCATTCAGTTTTATGTGGTCCAATGCCTATTCCTTTTTCAAATGGAAATAAATATATGATGATATTTATTGATGACTACACCAGAATGTGTTTGGTTTATTTATTGAAGAACAAACTTGATGCTCTTCAAACATTCAAGAAATTTCATACATGGATTGAAAATGATGCACAATCTCATATTGGCTCTATTTGCACTAATAATGGAAAAGAATATACTTCAAATGAATTTGAAAACTATCTTCGCCAACATGGGATCAAACATCAAACAATTGTGCCTTATAATCCCCAATAGAACTGTGTAGCTGAAAAAATGAATAAGACAATCTTAAATATGGTGTGCTCCATGATGTTTTTCAAAAATGTAAAATTGATGTTTTGGGCTGATGCAGTTCTATGTGCTGTATATATAAAGAATAGATGTCTATCTAATGCTATTAGAAACAAGACTCCCTATGAAATGTGGTATGGGCACATTCCTTCGGTAAAGCATCCCAAGGTCTTTGGTTCCACCTGTTATGCCTTGATACTAAAGTTACATAGAAACAAACTTGGTGCAAGAAGTGGTAACTGTATCTTCCTGGGGTATTCAAACACCTCCAAAGCATACCGTCTCTATGATGAAATCAATAAAAAGTTTGTTGTATCTAGAGATGTAATCTTTCTTGAAAGATCCAAAACTGACAATGTTGTTGAGCGGCAACTTGATCGCTTGGATAGATTCGAAAATGCAAAATCATTTCAAGAATTTGATAATCAGATTCCACATCTTGAAGGGGGGATTCCTATACTAGATCAACCTGTGGAATCTTCTTCTGAAGCACTCTCGCCCCCGCATGAAACTCTGACAACGGATGATAATTTAAGTGATGTGATTGATAGAATTGGGAGACTCAATCTTGATTCAGTGCCAACTCAATCAACAGAGTAGCCTGGACCATCTCAGAAAGGTCCCCCAAAGTGGCTAACAAAGACACTTGAAAGTGTTCATCCTGATGAGGTTGGAAAGACAGGAACTAGAAATTCAAATCGGAAAAATGGAGGTGATGTAGATGACTCTGATTCACCTGTTGATATGGATGTTTCTTATGATTGTGAATTGAATTTGTCTACAGATTTTGAACCAACTTCCTTCAAAGAAGCTGCTTCTCATGATTAATGGAAAGAAGCGATGCAAAAGGAGTATGATGCCCTGATAAAGAATTGCACTTGGAAGCTGGTTGATCCTCCATTAGGAACCAAACCAATTAGCTGCAAGTGGATCTACAAGAACAAGTATAAAGCTAATAGCTCACTTGACAAGCAGAAAGCCAGGCTTGTGGCAAAATGTTTTGCATAGAAGGAAGGGGTCGATTATGAGGAGACTTTTTCCCCCACAACAAAATGGGCTACCATCCGGACACTCTTTGCCCTAGTAGCTTAAAACGGTTGGAAAGTCCATCAAATGGATGTAAAAACTGCTTTCTTGAATGGAGATCTAAAAGAGAATATTTTTATGTCCCAGCCTGAAGGATTTTCTGTGAAATGACATGAGCATAAAGTATGAAAACTTGTGAAATCCTTGTATGGCCTCAAACAAGCACCGCGAGCCTCGTATGAAAAAATAACTGAGCATCTTTTGAAACTCAATTTCAAACATTATGATCTTGATGATGCAACTTTATTTGTCAAGAAAGTTGGAAAAACAGTTGTATATCTTGTGGTATATGTAGATGATCTTTTGATGATAGGGAACAATGAAAGCTACATTGCATCCATAAAGAAGGAATTGAGGAAATGTTTTGAAATGACTGATTTGGGCTATGTTCATTACTATCTTAGTATTGAAGTAACTCAACATCCGAAGTCCATATTCCTTTCTCAAAAGAAGTACATTGGAGATCTGTTGAACAGGTTTGGCATGACAGAATGTAATCCTCTAACTACTCCAATGGAACAAAACATAAAGCTTGCATCCATTGAAGGAAAAGAATTTGAGGATGCAACAAAGTATAGACAGCTTGTAGGAAGTCTCAACTACCTAACTACTACCAGACCAGACATTTCATTTGTTGTTGGAATCCTCTCCAGGTTTATGTAAAAGCCTTGTGAGGGACATTGGTTTGTTGCAAAAAGAGTTCTAAGGTACTTGAAGGGGACTGAAGACTTTGGAATCAATTATACACATGTGGATGAATTCAGCTTGATTGGATACTCTGATTTAGACTTCGATGGAGACAAAGAAACTGGGGTATCTACTTCAGGTTATGCTATGAGTCTTGGATCAGGAGCTGTCTCTTGGAGATCATGCAAACAATCAGTTCCACCAGATTCCAAAACAGAGGCAGAATATGTGGCAACAACTGAGGAAACAAAAGAAGTTGTGTGGATCAGGAAAATTCTTGAAGATTTGTAGGTAAAACAAGTACAATCGACTCCACTCGTGAATGACAATACCTCGGTAATAAAGCTGGCCAAGAACCCAAAGTTCCATGATCGAACGAAGCACATCAATACTAAATATCATCTGATTTGACATCATGTTGAGGCCGAAACAATCCATCCCCGCCATTGTTCCACTAATGAGCAAGTTGCAGACATCTTCACCAAAGCGCTTGGAAGAGAAAAGCTTGAAAGATTCAGAACGATGCTTGGACTCACCAACATCCCTTCAGATTAAGGGGGGAATGTTGACACCTAATCATCAGGATTGGGTGAATAACTGAAATTGATGTAAATAAATAATAGAAAATATGAATAGTCATCGGGAGATGAAATGAATAGTCTCTCCCTCATGTATATAATAAAGACCAACCTGAATGAATATCAATGAATTGTTTTGAGGAGTTACCTCCTGGTCTGACATGGGCTAGTGAAAATAACCTTTAGATATATTCAATGTTGAGTACCCACTGTAATTTTAGCTTGCTTCTATAAGCTTCAAAATTTCAAGTATAATGATTGATGAACACAATACAATAAAGGAATAATAAAACCAAGGACCTATCCTCTTACTCTCTTTGCTATTTACATTGTTAAAGCTAGAATGCTAGTTGGAAGAATTTAGTGTTACTAGCCCAATCTTGCTAGTATAGTCATCAACCTTTTTCTTTATGATGATGATATTGTTCTTATGACATGGAATCCATATGGCCTCAATAGTCATCTAAGAACCTCTTCTATAAAATTGGTATGACTATGAACATAGAAAAAATAAATGTTATGATAGTCAAATCCCATAAGATCATTTACTACACTTTTATATATGACAATAATAGTTTGGAGAAAGTTCCTTCATATAAAGGTATTAGAATCAATATTCATCATAAGCTCAATTGGAACTATTGTGTCAGAAAAATGATAAATGGAGGGTGGAAAATTTACTATGGAATTGCAAACGAGTGTAAATTAGTACACCTTTGGCTGTGGAATAAGAGAAAAACTCATATTTGATATTGTCATCACACTCATTATCTTATATGAATGTGTTGTTTCGGGATGAAGTATCTCTAATAAATATTTAAGAAGGATAGATCAAATCCAAAATAATTTTATATGTTGTAATGTAAATATTTAAAGTGTACATTATATCCTATCCTCCTCATAGAAGCAACCCTCAATCCCATTGAGTGCATGGCCTAATATGCTTGACCTGATTATTTGAGGATAATGACACTATCTTTCTAAATATTAAATGCCAAATTTCTAACCATGTTATCAACTTCCAATAGAGAAATCCCTTGATTCTATTGAATCAACAAATTCATAATGTTGACATGCAATGTGATATAATGGTGCTCTAATTCATTGATCTTAGAGGAGGATCATAGAAGAGTCTTGTTATTCAAATGAATTAGCTCTTTGAAACTTCTCAAAATTCTTTTGGATTCATTGATATCCCTTTTATTCGTTGATGTTCTTTTGCAACATATAACTAGTACATACACAAGAGTGTTTATACCAACATATTATCCTAGTATATTATTCTAGTATATGTATTGACACATATACCTAGTGCATATACCAACACATATATACATAAAATAGTATACATGTATCTAGAGGAATTGAAAACTTGGCTGGTCAGGTACTCGCATGATAGAAGGTCGATTCCAACCACTACCACCATAAGCTCTAGGGACCTACAGATGCCCTTTCAACAAGGACAGGTGGATCAAAGGGAGTTGAACCTCGAACCTCGAACCTCGTGTTCGCTTATAGGGGCCTGACCCGGGTTCGGAGGTATTTTAGCCAAACAAATCCAGCACTACCGACCCTTTTGGCAACAATCTGCGAAGCGTGGACTGAAGTCTCACCTGAGGTAGTATGGGAGGGTGCTGGAACCAGGTTTCCACACCCTAGGGATGTCTTGATGAGATCTGGAAGGGTCGCGAATTGATATACGCACTCTCGCTGCTCGGCATAGCTGTCTAGCCCTTGTGTAGCTCTGTTACGAGGCCCTTCCTAGATTCCTTAGTATTATTACGTTTATTATAGATTTGATCTAATTTTTAAGATCTTTAATCTAGCATTTAACATTTATAACCAGCACGCACAACCGTAATTTCAAAGATATGCATAGAACATTAACATAAGAATAATCATACAGATTAGTGACCAAATGCACAATAATTTAGAAACACTTATCTTTATTAACCTTCTATTCTAGTACAACCCAATTCCACCCTACACACTTCGCTGTAGGGGTCTGGGCACACAACTACGAACTCTACCAGGCCTTTGCGCACATAGTTGCAGAGCCTACACTATATACTACCCACCACGACACGGACTTACAGACTCAGAGTGAACAACCCATTACCCTTCGGATCTGATCCAGAATTATCAAAAAAACTACTTCTACCCTTAGAGCCTTGCTTTATTTATACATTCCCATGGTCCACAGACCATGGGTAGGCTGACATACTCTATATTAGCTTTACATTATTTTCAGGGGGACAATCCTTTGACCTGACTCATTACAATTCACGCTATGCGCACTTTACAGAACTTTTACAGCACCAATACCCAAAATTGTGGGCTTTAAGCCCCAAAACCGTTAAGCGGGGGATCTGTTGCCCAACAAGCCCCCAACACAATCATTGTCACTCGTCCCGAGTCACTCGTTGGTGCGGCGAGATTTGCTGCTAAGGTATCGCAGTCCACCGTCCCTGTGAGTGACGCACTACATTCTGTTGCTCCATCCTTGCCTCCTGCAAAAATTCTTCAAGCTCCTGCTCCATTGCCTCTACTAATTTGCTCAACCGATGATGCTCATTCTGCTCTGCTTGGTTAACACAAAGCGACCCCTCATAGGATTTTAGCTCTAGCTGAGATGTCAAAGGCGGGACTCCTTTGTGCCAGAGCAGCACATTTCCGATCTCTAGTCCAATATACATATTGTCTGTTGAAGATTGTGTTGCATTTCTGCAAGAGAGATGATGTTGTCCGCGAGGTCCCAATCTTCAAGGTGTGTTAGAGACAAACTATTAACTAGAATTCGATTGTTTGTCACCATATTTCTGCTATCTCTTATGGATCACCTGCCAAGCCGTGGTTTAGGCAGTGGCATCTGGACCAGTCTTGCTACTTGTCTGAGAATTTACAGTACATCCCCTATCGTCGATGTTGAGCTCGATGCAGTTTCCACGACCATCGACATTAGATTATCTAGAAGGTCCTTTATCTCTTTTGGCAATATTGAAAACCCCGGGCTTACTCCCTTATCGTCGAAGTTCAACATTTTCATACCTATTGGAAGGTACACTAGCTTAATTCTCTAGATACCATAGTTTTCTCGGTGGATGCCCCGCTATGATTTATAGACTTGTTGAAATTCAAATTCGGCCATTCCCTCCTTCTCTAGCTCATTAATGCTAGATCTACAGTAGATTGTTCCAGATTTGGCTTGTACTTTGTATCTTAATTACCTGCCACCCGCTCCTTTTTGTCGTAACTCAGACATCTTGTCATGAACAATGACAGCAATGGTCACTTCCGTGTTTATCCCCGCAGCAGCACAACCACTTCGGTGCAACCATGACCCTTGTGACCTACCACTCTTGTGCACGTCCCTGTTGCCGCGCAGCTCACTAATAGACTGTTTTACCGTCCCGCGCTCTCTTCCAACTGTCTGTAGTGGTGAGACTGTGCTTCGGTCAGTTAGTCAGACAGTCGGTCCCCCCGTGTAGGGCTTCAGGCAACTACCATTTACTTTTCCTTGGAAGGGCTCCCCATTTAGTTTGACAAATTGGACCGTGCCTCTGTCTGTGACCTCGTTTACTACATAGGGTCCTAAC
Source organism: Pinus tabuliformis (assembly GCA_031772625.1). Classification (NCBI taxonomy): domain Eukaryota; kingdom Viridiplantae; phylum Streptophyta; class Pinopsida; order Pinales; family Pinaceae; genus Pinus; species Pinus tabuliformis. The sequence continues at coordinate 683,390,196 of CM062809.1, forward strand.
CAATGCATTCTAAATTTTCCAGAAAATTTTTCGAACTTACTATCGTATAGAAATACTAAATCATCTCCTTTGAATGTGCACAACTTGATATGGCGATCGTGCCAAGCTTTCTCACGCTGTTTCTGTACCTATTGATGAAATCCTACCAAAAACCATTCTTCTTCAAGTTTTTCCAGTTGCGCGAGCCTGTCTTCCAGAGCTTCGCGATCCGCCATGCTTGTCATTTCTACGATCCGCAGACTAGGTACAATGTATTCCATTGGCATAACTACTTCTGTGCCATAGACTAATCGGAACGGTGTTTGACTTGTCAATTTCTTGCATGTGGTTCAGTAGGCCCATAATACAGTAGGTATACACAAGTCCTAGTCGTTTCGCTGCGTGTTACACACTTTAGTCAGCGCATGCTCTAGAATTTTGTTAAAGGCTTCTACTATCCCATTGGCTTGCGAATGATATGGCGTGCTCTGCTAATGATACACCTGGAATTCTTCGGTGAGTGCACTAATAGTTTCATTTAGGAAGTGCGTTCCGCAGTCGCTCATGAGAATTTTTGGACATCCAAACTGTGTCAGCACATTGTCGAACAAAAATTTTGTAGTCGTGGTAGCCGTGTAGTCCTTAACCGGCTATGCTTTGGCCCATTGAGTTAGGTACTCATTTGTAGTGATGATGTAGTGCGCACCCATTTTCCCCTGCGGTATGATCAGCCCCACAAAGTCTGTTACCCATTTTTCGAAAGGTTGCAGCATCATTTGTGGATTGAGTGGCATCTCATCCCTTCACGATGATTTCCCAGTCCGCCGACATACATCACAAGCGCGATAGTATGCTTTTGAGTCTTAATGTAGGGTTGGCCACCATAGGCCAGCGCAAAGAATCTTCTATGTGGTCGCCCGTCCCGCATAGTGTCCTCCTGAAACCCCCGCATGTGATTCTGCGAGGATCTATCCTCGTTCAAATTCAGGTACCTATCTTCATAATATCTCGTCATTTCCCATTTTATAGAGGTGCCCTGCGATGACAGAAAAATTTTCTACTCGTATCTCCAATTATTTCTTTTGCTGGACTGAATATCCCTATGGCACGGTTCCTGTGGTTAAGAAATGGATGATATCTTCGAAGTGGCTGTCTGCGACCCGTACTGCATAGAGTTGTGCATCAGGTAGTCCTTCCTCCAAATTTGTTAGCTCCTTGTCAGTCTCAATTCATCATAGGTGATTTGGTCCTGCATTTAAGCGTCCCAGTTTTACGATGACCTTGAAGTCATATTCTTGGAATAGAAGTAGCCATCGGCATATGCACCCCCCCAAGATAGGCTTATTCACTAAGCATTTCAACATGGAATGATCAGTATACATCTTAAAGTGCCCACCCAGCAAATAGTGACTGTATTTCTGCAGTGCGTATACCATCACCAATCCTTCGCGCTCAGTAGTAGAATAGTTCTTTTCAGCTTTGTACAGCCGCCAGCTTGTGAACACGATCGGGTGATTGAAGCCTTCTGCACCTTCCTGCGTAAGTACAACACCCATCACGATACACGACGCATCAACATGTACATGAAATTCAATATCCCATTTTGGAAAGACCAGAATGGGGGCAGATGCCATTTTTTCCTTGACCACCTCTAGACTTTTCTTACATTCTTCGTTCCAACAATATGTAGTGTCCTTTTTCAATAGCTGTTCCATTGGTGTCGTAATTTGTGCGTAGCTCTTAATGAACTTCCGATAGTAACCAGTCTGTCCCAACGTGGCACACAATTGTTTGACACTTCGCGGCACTTCCAGATTAAGTATGACAACAATCTTCACGGGATCCACCATCAGGGCTTGTCTGCAGACGACATGGCCGAGCAAATTTCCAAAGGGGACGAGGAATGTGCACTTTTTAAGATTCAGCACAATTTGGTGCCATCCGCAAGTATCCAGCATCAACCGTAAGCTCATTGTATGTTTCTTGACTAGCCCAAATACAATCCAATCGTCAAAATAAACCTCAAAAAACTTATGGATGAATTCCTTGAATACAACCACTACTACACACAAAAATATCGCTGGCATGTTCTGCAATCCAAAGGGCATAACAATGTACTAGAAACATCCCCATTCAGTCGTGAAGGTTGTCTTGCTTCTATCTTCTAGTGTGATCTTGATCTGATGGTACCCTGAGAACCCATCAGTGAATGAGTACGCTTACTGTTCGCCAACATTCTCCAGGAATTCATCTGTAAATGGTGTCAGGAATGGATCATGAACACTGGCATCATTCAGCTTTCGGAGGTCCACACAGATTCAAATTTCGCTCTTCCGTTTTTTCTCCTGTACTATCATAGGACTCACCCAGTCAGACTCTTCCACTGGCTCAATAATTCTTGCTGCCAGCATTTTGTCCAGTTCTTCATGGACCTTTTCCTTATACTTTGGATTCAAATGGTAAGGACGCTGCTTAACTGGCTTCATGTCCGATTTCAGAGTTATCTTCATCATTGCTAGTTCGTTAAGGATCCCTTTTAACTCTGTGATTTTGGTCGGGAATAAGTCTTGATATTGGCGAAGTAACTCGACGACCTTATCCACCGTGGCATCATCCCAGTAGTCCCCAAGCGTCACGTACTTTGGCTCCTAATCCGTAGCAATTTTTACCTACTTTTTTTTCAATGGCGTAGTAATGTCGGGGTCCTCGATTGGTGGTCCTCCAATTTCGTGACTCCCTTCAGTGTTTAGAATAGAAATATTTCATGGGTCATCATCCTCATCCTCCACTTGTACGTTGTAACATTCTAGGGCCTGGCTTAACTAATAATACCATACTGGTTGAACTATTTCTCGTGGTTCCTGCAGTATTTTGAAAATGGCAGCTTTCACAACTTGCAGCGCATCGTCAACAGTGTCTGCCCACTGGTCTTCAAATAAGAACGTTAACAAAAATCCCTCGCGCAAGATATCCCATTCGCCCGTATCATGTCGGAGTTATGTCTCGGTGTACCAGTTTCTTGGGATGACATCTAGGATATGATAAAATAAGTGTACCCATTCAGGCTGGGGCTCTTCACCATAGGCTTTGGTCCATTTCACGAGGTGTATGCGCAGGTCATTGCATCCATTGTACTTCTTACTTATCTGTAGTTACGGCTTCCCAAACCTTAGTTGCATCATCCTTCTGTAGTTGCGTCAGTTTTCATAATTTCCTTCATGTGTTCCCCACCAACGCGCAGTTGTTGCACGCAATACCCATTTTAATGCATCGAACCTCTGATGCTCTGGTATTTCACTCTCAAACTTGTCCAAGAATTCATCCATTGTTGTCAATCCATCATACGTTGGTAGATCTCAACCCTGGGCGGTTACACAACATAGTGATTTGATCATCATATTACAATTTAGCTTCATCACTTCACTTAATCGATTGTGCCATCGTTCATCTTCTTCATCTGAATCCGCAAGGCAAGATTTTGCGCATTCCCACTAGACTCTTCCATTTGCAGTCGGATTTAGCCAATACTAGTTTCGTGCGGTTATTTTGTAGATATAATCTAGCTCCTCATCGCCTCCATCATCATGCATGAGTTCGATGTAGCATTCTCCTTCAGCAGGATCCAACGTAACTATCACACATAAGGACTTTTCTCGAATATCATCTTCCAGCTTTTTAGGTTGATGACTCCATTCATATCCATAGCCCAGTCTATTCCTAGTAGTGCGGGGTACAGATTACTGTCATCTACAATCTCTATTACTTCAAAGTTCGCCTGTGTGCTTGAACCTCTGATATACATTGTTACCCCTTGCAATCTCCCCATGGGCAAGATCTTTTGTTGGTTCACCATCCATAATTGAATAGGAGACCATTGTAACACGGGCCTGCCCATGCGTTCCCAATTCTATTTTGGTAATACATTCGCGTCCAATCCCAGGTCTAAAATTACCTAATCCATCTCATATTCGTCAATTTGTGTCGTCAATCTCATTTCCTGTCTAGTGCACAGTGCATGTTGTTAGGTGTGGACCTTGATTATCTTCTGTATTCAAAGGTTTCAGCCCGATGTATACCCCAAGAAGATTATACACCCCTCCAAGCGGGGTTGTGCGGGGGGGACTTGTCCCCCCAGGGGGGTTTGGGGGGGCTGATCCCCCCTAGTTGGGGGGTCTGGGGACCAACAGTCCCCCGGCGGGAGTTCAGGGGCAGCGCCCCCGAAGCTAAAAATAGATGTAAAATTGCCTTGTAAAAGTCTAGTAAAACCTAGTCAATCTGGGTCGTTCATTAGGCGGATGATCTGACAGTAGAAGTTATGTTTAGTTTAGGGTTTTTTTGCCCTAGAAGGCAACCCCTCACTATATATGAGGGAATTGTATTGCGTATATATATATCTGTATTCTAAGTGAGGAAGAGAGAGGAGATTGAGAGAGAAGAGGGTGTTACAGCGGATCTGTTGTAGGTTGTATCTCTTCAGTTTGTTGGATAATATAAAAGGAAGGACTGGTTGTTTCTCTGTGGAAGTAGCCCAAATTGGGTGAACCACGTATATCTATGTCTCTCTTGTTTTATGCGTTTTTTGTGTTTATATTTCTGCAATATTTTATGTGTTCCATTGCTCTGTAATATATAATTTTCTAACAACTGGTATTAGAGCCGAAAGTCTATTTGGTTGATAAACTCGTAGGAGAGAAGGCTTCCTGGTTCAAGTGGCAGCAATGACGGAAGATGGTAGGTTTAGGGTCGAAAAATTCAACAGCCAAAACTACCAGCTGTGGAAGATGCAGATGTGTTACACTAAAAAATGTCACCTTGACTACTTACAGTTAGTATGGCTCAAATCAACAGTCATGCTACCCTCTTAGGCAAGTCTCATGCCTCTGTTATCCATCTCAAACTCAAAAAAGAGAGAAAGTCTTGTAAAAATCATGTTTATCTCTGGGGTCGCAGGTTCTCTCTAGTCTTACCTGCGGGGACGCGGACCTTGTTCACAAAAACTGCGTCCATGGACGCTCTGTATGTAAAGGGACAGGTGCGTCCCTCTGTAAAAGACAAAATGCGCGAGTTTTATCTTGAAAAAGTTACTTGTGGTTACTTCTAGAACATTCTAGAGGTCGGTTTGATGAAATGGATGCGCCTCCAGTTGGTTCATGTATCTCTATTAAGGGGAAGCTTATCCCATCAATAAGGGAGTTATCCCACCCAAAGAGGGGGATGATCCCATTGATGGTGGACCAGAATAACCTCTTTACAGCACTATAAATAAAGGCATTGAGCTAGAAGGAGGAGAGGTTGGAGCTATACATTTTCTTTGGGTAAATGCTGCAGGATTTAGGTCTTCCATTAGAGCCTTTGTGAGGAGAGATTGTCTTCACTTGATTCTACTTGGGAGAGGGTGAGCTTTGTCAAAGTAGAGGAAAACCCTTGATGGACCCTGGGAGGAACTTGCACAACACCAAGGCCAGGTTGTAAGAGTTTCTTTGTTTCGTTATTAATACAAACTGGTTTATTTTTCTCAATAGCTTGTGTTAATGAGTTATTTCATGTGTTCCTTGGTCTGCATGTTGGATATATGTTTTATTATATGAAATGCAAGTGCTTGGTAATTGTTTGATTGTTTGTGGTTGCAGGAATTGACTTGAAGGAGGAGCTCATCCGGATCGTCAAGAACGGACTTCAACAACAGCGTTTTGGAATAAGGTAAGCCTAAACACTTGTAGTTTTCATGTTGTAAAAGGTGTATTTAGAGAAAGATCACTCCTTTTTGTCTTGTTTGTCATTAGAATGTCTTAGACTTCTAGGAAGGTCAGTCGTGTCCGCACCCTTGACAGATTCCGTGTGACAAATTGGCGACTCCGCTGGGGAATCCATTAATGAGAGAGTCTTTTCCTTTATATGAACTTTGCTTTGAGAAAATCATTTTTATTTTCTGGTTTTTGACTGTGAGAATTAGTATTTGGGTGGCTTAGCTTTAGATTTAGTTAGATTTGGTTTTTCTTTATTTTTCCAGAAGGACGCACCCTCTTAGTACTGCACAGTGCGTCTTTGGACGCGCTGTTGCCGTCTGCACAGAGCGGGGCCGCACCTGTGACAACGGGTTGCCTGCGTCTTCCTGTAAAACTTAAGAAAATTCCATTTTTGCTTTAAATTGCTTTTAGATTTTGTTTTTCCTTAGTGTTTTCTGCCCAGATCCTTTAGTACCCTGTCAAGAATTTTCACCTAAACTAGTTTTGTGAGCTTTGAGTGTTTTAGTGGTTTTCAACGAAGTTTCGACCTAGGGTTTGATTTTTGGAAAGGCTTTGTAGTGACTTTGCTAGTAGAAAGTTGTCCAGCCTTAGATCTCTCTGGTTAGTCAACCTTCTTAGAAGTCGGGCCTGTCGTAAAGTCTCCTTTTGTGAGCAACTTGCCATTTGAGTTGTTTTGGGTCAAATTTCGAATTACTTGTTTATAAAGTATTGATTTCCATTTTAAAAAAAGAACAAAAAGATTAGAATTTTGTTTTGGCTAGTTTTTGATTCTGCAATAAGCTAGCCCTTGATTTGATTGTGATCAAGTAAAACACCTTAGAAATAATCATTGTTAGTTTTGGCCTCGTTAAGATTGCTTAGAGTAAATTTACCTTTAGTTTGCTTATGAGTGCATTTTCATAGATTTTAAGAGTTGTTAAGATTGATTTTTTGTTTAAATTAGATTTACTTGCTTTATTAAAAGAAAAATACAAAAACATCTTCTAAAAAGTCTTGTTTCAAGTAGCTTTTTGTTTTCAAAAGAAGAAAAGAGTTTTTTCGTGCATGTAAAGAGAAGTTATGTTTTTATGCTTGGAAAAGACAAACGAATTGTTTCTTTGATTGTCTTCAATTAAAAGGTTGCTTTTATAAAGATTGCATTCTCTCAACTTTTTAGTTAAGCAATTCATCGAAAAGTAAAGTAGTGGATAAATCATTCTAGGTGCATTTTGTAGTGGTTTCGAGTCGAGTCAACACACCACTAGTTTCACTTCCATCACCTTTTGACTTAAGAAACAACCTTAAAAGTAACGCTTAAATTAAAATCAATCTAGTAATCTTTATTTTTCTAGGGCTCTGAAGCACCAACATAGCTTAGGCTAGGGTCTTGGAGTAGGTGAGTACTTAACTCTCCAAGACTACAAAACCAAACAGATAGTCTATCTTGAGTAGAACAAATCCAATTGTTTCAGTTACATTCTGGGAAAGCTCCTCTTAAAGGAGAAGCACGAGCTCGTGTCCGAACCAGTGAGGGGATCATTCCTCCCTCGTTGGGAACGACGCCAGACAGTACGTATTACAAACGGTAAACCTCGGATTAACCATTGTCGAGGAGCCAGGGGTCACTTATCGGTAAACCTTGGATTGTTGTCAAGGAGCCGGTAAGGGGATTGGAGCTTGCTACTCTGCCCTTGCGTGCTGTCGGAGTTTAGACTGTTCCCCCAGGTGTAATTGTTGTGATTGGTAACCTTAGTGGCCATAATATCTAGGATTCTACCCAAGGTGACGGTGGAGGGAAGGTCCCACTGTACCTGGAGCAGACGTCGGTTATACTCACTTGGATTTTCTGGGGGGTTCGCTTCACTTCGAGACGGTTAAAGTGGAGGAACTTGGTCCAGTCTATTCATTAAGCAGGTTGCCGGGGTAACTGTTCCACCCACTATTTCTGTACTGAATCCTGCGAGGTTGGGCTTAATCACCAACTAGCGTTTTTGGTCCGGAAGACTACTGTTTGTGTGTGGTTTGACGCTCTAGATTATTTAGGCGTGTGCTTCAAATTTGATTGGTTCTTTAGAAGACTTTAGGTGGTTTGATTTGAAATTTTTTACTTTGTTTTCGTGTGTTGTAGTTAAAATCTTTAATTGTGGCGGAATTACCGAGAAGGTCCCGTCGAATTGCGGGCCAGTCTCCTGAAGTTGTGTCTGTGGCCGAATTGTTGAGAAGATCCCGTAGACTTAGGGGATCCCCTCCTCGAGACGACCCAGGTAATTTAGAAGGGTTAAAGGTCCTTGTAACTCCTCCTAGTGGCAGTAGAGTAGGATCACCTGAAGAAGGAGAATCTTCCTTGGTAGTCCATCCAGATTACCAAAGTTTAGAAACAGGTTACAATCCCGAAGCTGTTACAGTTTCCGAGCTTGCTGGTAGTTTTTCATCTGCCAGTGAAACAGGCGAAGAACCTGAAATTTCAGAACCTGTTACTCCAACTCCTAGTGTTCCTGATTCACCAAGAATAGAAAGAATTATCACCGAAAATCTTCCTGTTGGATTAATTGCTATAGAAGAACTTGTTCCAGAGGAAGAAATAGGCGTTTCTGATTCTGAAGATCTAATTACCCTTGATCTAAGGGAGCGTGAATCCATCTTTTACAGTCCTCCTAGAAGTGAATCTTGGTACCTTGCATTAACCAATTTTTTAGACAACTCAGTAGGTTTTTCTACACCTCGTACTCCGGTTCCACCTAGAGGAATTCATTCTCCTGTAAATATGTCTGGTCAGTCATCTGTGTTTTCACAAAGTCCTGAATCATTTTTACATGGCGGTCCTTCTGTTCCTACTGGGTATCAATCACTTTCTGGTACCTTTGCGGGAGCATCTCCTCAACCTGTTGATCATGGGTTATTAGTTGGAAACAGTGGTAATGTACCATTGAGTATAGGTGACGTTTATATGATGTCAGGTTCAACTCCCATTAACCAACCTCAAGGTGGCCAATTACCGCCTGGGGGGCAACCTTCGTTAATGCCTGGGGGGCAACCTCAAGGTACTTCATTCGTGACTGGGGGGCAACCTCAAGGGTATCAACCCCAAGGGTATCAACCCCAGCCTCAATATGTACCCCAAAGTCAACCTCAGTATCAGTATCAACCTCAAGGATGGCAACCTCAAGGATGGCAACCCCAAGGGTATCAACCCCAAGGGTATCAACCTCAAGGATACCAACCTCAAGGTCAAGGTCAACCCCAGTATTCGTATTTACCTCAAGGTTATCAACCTACGGGTCAATACCCTGGTCAAGGTTATCAACCACCTCAAGGGCAATCATATGGGACTGCACCTTACAGTTATCAACCCTATCCTCAATACGGCTATGGATCTCAGTATCCTCAACCTGTTACGAGTCAATACCCTGGAATGTTAACATGGGATCCGTCACAGGGTCAACAGATGTCGCAACCAAGTATACAGTCGGTACCTCAAGCAGGACAACCTGCAGTTCCTGGTCCACCCCAGCAACCGCAACCTGTCCAGTCAAGTGTTCAGACCCCTGTAACTTCTGTAGTTACTCAGCCGCCAATTGCACCAGGTACTCCACCTCACACGGCTGCAGCAACTACCGCTTCATCTACCATGCTTACTTCTGGAGTATCGGCAGCTCCGGTTTCTACTGTCCCTGTAACCACTCCTCAGACATCTGTACCGTTGTCTGGACCCACGGTTCAAACCACAGTCCAGATGCCTGTAGGCCAACCTGGTACAAGTACGGTTGTTACTACTCAACCTCAATTTGTTCAACCTCCGTACCAGGGACAGTATCAACCTGGGCAAGCTGCCCAACAACCGGTTTACCAGTATCAACCGTATCCTGGGTACACTTATCAACCACCTCAACAACCCCAGTACGGTCCGGTTAATCCTGGTTTTCCAGGAGGATATAATATCCCCAATGCGAATCCTGTTCCTAGTTATCCTGGATATCCTCCTCCTGGGGCTGGTATTGTGACTCAGAGTTTTAGAGATCCTAACCGGCAGTTACCATTTATTGCAACTTTAGATTTACCCGACTTGACGCGCCTAACGAACGATCCAATTCAATATCTTCCGTTCTGGCCGCCAATGCCAAATAAGTTGCCCAGCGATATACCCAAGTTCGAAGGTAAGTCTGGAGAGGATCCGTCTAATCACGTGATGACTTACCACCTCTGGTGTGCATCAAATTCCATCTCAGATGATTCCATCCGCTTACGTCTTTTCCAGCGTACACTCATTGGTCTCGCAGCCAAGTGGTACATTGAGTTACCACGGGCCTCTTTTTACAACTTTAGCCAGTTAGCTACCTCGTTCTTAACTCATTTTCAGTTACCAGTCAGATACGATAATGGTACAGAGTTATTAACTTCGCTAAAACAATCGACATCCACGTACATTTCTGATCACATCCATGAGTGGAGACGTCGAAGGAGATTAGTGAAAGTTTTTATCCCGGACCAAATCTTAGCTGAATGGTTTGTCAAATCATTATTACCAAGAATTACTGAAGATGTAGCTAAGGCCGGAGTAGTTACTGAGGAGCAAGTCATTGCTCAGGCACAATACCTTGACTTAGTTTACACTCAGTCGGGTACGTTACATGAGAAAATTCCGGATCTTCCAAAGTCAAACCAAATCGCTGCTGCTCCTTCGGGATCTCATGCCGCTGATGGTATGATCGGTATCGTGACTACGAAGAGTAAGAAGAAGTCTTCCAAGGCCTCCAATACTCCAATTATCACTTTGCCTGATTCTCCGACAGGAGAGTCTTCTCCTCCTGAACTTACCGCCGACATTCACGCTGTAGAGTCATCTACGGCCAAATCCAAAAACGGTGGAAAGAAGAAAGGAAAGAAGAAGGCTAAAGCAGACAAGGCTCCAAAGGAGAAAACGGAAAAGTCGGAAACCAATGACGAAAAACGTAAACCTCGCTATCCTTGTCTTATTTGTGAAGAAGATCATTTTACGAGAGACTGCCCTCATCGGGCCGAGGTAGTGAAAATAGTCAAAGGTTCTCCGACTCCTGCTGTGTTAAAGAATCCATTTCCAGAGCAGGAAAATAAGATGATAGGTTCTTCTTCGAATGCCAGTGAAGAACCCATTTTGATGATGTCTCATGTCAGGATTGCGACTCGATCGCAAGATTATGGTAGTAAGGCTCCTGTTGATGGTAAGGAAGCAGAATCTTCTCACTCTAACCCATCAACCTCAGCTCCTGGTTCCGATCCACTACAGATCGAAAAACCTAACCCAGACTTAGTGATTAAGCCGCCCGCCAAGGGTGTACTTCGAAGGTCTGCTTTCAATCCACATGCGAGAGCAGCCCAGAATTACAACATTGTTGAAGACTTAGCTGTTTCACCTTCAGCAATGTCGGCACTCGAAGTGCTGCAATCATGTCCAGCGCAACGAAAATTGCTTTTGTCGGCTATTGGAGCTGTCGATGTTCAGGACCCGAACCTAATGATCTTTGATCTAGAAAATAGTACACCGCGTCTCCCCCATCAAATGGCTTTCCAAATTCCAGTGATAGTCAAAAACAGGCCTATTCATCGGACTGTGATTGATGAGGGAGCTTCTACGTGTATTATGTCGATTCAATGTTGGAGATCGCTTGGTTCTCCTTCGTTGAACCAATCCCCCACCATCCTTAAGGCCTTTGATGGCCGTGGGTTCCGTCCGTTTGGTATTCTACAAGAATTGCCTATAGGGGTCGAAGGTAAAACCGTTAGTCTGGATGTGGAAGTGGTTGATGCCCCTCTAGACTACAACCTTCTTTTGGGTCGAAGTTGGTCATATGCTATGACAGCGGTCGTTTCATCGGTCTTCAGAGTCATTAAGTTTCCACATAACGGTAAGATCGTGACTATTGATCAGCTGACATACTTTTCATCCGACCCAACCTCTTTAGAAACTATCCAGCATGTTGGTAAAACGACAATCCCTTATAGGGACATTGGTGTAGGTTTAGTTAAGGATTCCGGTTTACTGGGAACTTTTCCTCTCCCTCCACTCAATGCAGACCCTTCGTTCGCAACAATTCATATGATCACGTCAGAAAACATTATTTATGATGATCCTTGGTATGTTCCCTCTGACTCTGAGCTAGACTCACTCGGTGATGTTATGCCGTTGAGTCCGTATGAGATTGCTTATGAAGCTCTTATGTCTTTTACCGACTTTCATTCAACCGACCAAATGAATGTGGTCAGTGAAGAGTCACTTTTCACCTCACCCTTAGAACGGATAACGTTTCCCGAAGAAGTGTCATCTGACGAACAACTTCGCGAAATCCTAAGTGTAGATGATCTACCATGGGAAGATCTCCATCACAGATCTTCGTTTTTACCTAAGGATGATGCATTTGAAAATGATTTTTCATCTATCTTTACCGCTGAATATGTCAAAGACGCTCAGGATCCAACGAAACATTCTGATTCAGAGCTGAATTTAGGGAATATTTCTCGTACTATTCCCATTGATATTTCAGTGAAGCCCGGAATCGAGGAGAACATTCATATAGGTGCCGCATGTACTGAAAAGAAATCCAAACTTACAAGGCCCTATTCCAAGAATTCCGCGACGTGTTTGCCTGGTCTTACGAGGAAATGCCGGGAATTGATCCTGCCATTGTTGTTCATGAAATCAAAACCTACCCGGATGCTAAACCCATTCGGCAACGGTTGCGTCAGATTCACCCTCGAAAAGCGGCTGCAATCAAAAGCAGAAGTCGAAAAGCTGTTGAAAGCAGGTTTCATTTATCCGATCCCGTTAACGGATTGGGTATCGAATATTGTTCCCGTCAATAAAAAACAAGGAACAATAAGAATCTGTATCGATTATAGGGATATCAATCGAGCTTGTCCAAAAGACAACTATCCTACGCCTTATATCGATCAAATTATTGATGATTGTGCCGGAAGTGAGATGTTTTCCTTCATGGATGGTTTCTCAGGCTATAATCAAATCAATATTCTACCTGCCGATCAACCAAAAACGGCATTCATTTGTCCATGGGGGACATTTGCTTATTGCAAATTACCTTTTGGACTTAAGAATGCCGGGGCCACTTTTCAACGGGCGATGTCTTATGCATTTCATGACATCAAGCACATTGTGCAACCCTATCTCGATGATTTGCCTGCTCATTCTTTACAACGAGCTGATCACCTTGTCCACCTACGAGCAATCTTTATGAGGTGTAGGCATTATCGAATTCGGTTGAATCCCCACAAGTGTGTTTTCTGTATAGAAACAGGTCGATTGCTGGGATTTGTTGTTTCAAAAACCGGCATTCGCGTCGATCCCTCGAAAGTCGAGGCTATCATCAAATTGCCTCCTCCTTCGAGTTTGCGCCAACTCCAAAGTTTGCAAGGGAAAGCGAACTTTTTACGCCGATTCATCCCAAACTACGCCGAGGTCACTAAAGGTTTTACACGGTTGTTGAAACAGAACGCACAATTCTTTTGGGACGAGATTGCCCAACAATCTTTTGATGCACTGAAACACGCGTTGACCCATGCACCGTTATTGCATCCTCCCAACTACAACCAGGACTACTTCTTATACCTCGCAGCTTCGCATTCCACCATTGGAATGGTGTTAGTTCAAGAAGATGAATTCAAAGCAGAGCATGTGATATATTATCTTAGTAGAACCTTAAACCCACTGAGTTAAAATATTCGCATGTGGAGAAATTGGCCCTGGCAGCCGTTCAAGCTGTCCAGCGTTTTCGTCACTACATTCTTCTCCGCAAGACTACAGTTATTTCGGATTGCAACCCTATGATTTATATTTTGACAAAACAACTGCTAGGGGGCAAGTACTCTAAATGGATTGTTATCCTGCAAGAGTTCGACTTGGAGTTCGAGAAGTCCAAGTCTAAGAAATCTTTAGTTTTTGCGGAATTGATGTGTGATTTCCCGAGTGCTGACACAGAGACTGTGGCAGAGGAGTCCATTGTGGACGAATCTTTGTTTCTTATTAGCACTTTAGATCCGTGGTATGGGGATATAATCATCTATCTCCAAACCCAAACCTTTCGGCCTGAAGCTTCCAAGGAAGACCGTCGAAAAATTCGGTTTCGATCCCAGCAATACAGAATTATTGGAGATACACTTTATCGCCGGGGGGCAGACTTAGTTTTTCGACGTTGTTTAACTCACGAAGAGGCTGAGAGAGTTTTGAATGATTGTCACTCTGGAGCATGTGGCGGTCATATGTCTGGGTATGCCACAGCTCAGAAGGTGTTGCGCGCTGGCTATTTCTGGCCGTCTATGTTTAAAGATTGTATCCTTGCTGTCAGAACATGCCACAACTGTCAAGTGTTTGATCGAAAGATGCGCGCTCCACCTGCTCCTCTCCACCCTATAATTGCCGCTGGTCCATTCGCCAAATGGGGCATTGACTTTATTACTTGTAACCCTCACTCGGCCGGGGGGCATGCGTATATCATCCTCGCGGTTGATTATTTTACAAAATGGGCCGAGGCGATGCCTACATTCGACGCAAGCGGCAAGACAGCTGCAGTTTTCGTATTCAATCATATCATAACTAGGTTTGGTGTCCCACAAGCAATCATTACTGACCATGGGAGCCATTTTCGAAATGTCATGATGACTGAGCTTACAAGCCAGCTTGGTTTGCGCCACGATAGCTCTACTCCTTATTATCCGCAAGCCAACGGTTTGGTTGAGTCAATCAACAAAGTTCTAGTCATCATGATTCGACGGATCATTGGTATCCATCGAACGAATTGGCATAACATGTTATTTTCGGCGCTATGGGCATATCGAACTTCAGTGAAAAATTCAACAGGTTTCACCCCTTTTCAGCTAGTTTATGGCTTAGAAGCTGTGTTACCTATTGAATGCGAAATCCCATCACTTCAAATGGCTGTCGAATTACTTCCAGCTACTTCCGAAGAGGAGAAACGGTTATTATACTTGGCTAAATTAGATGAGACTCGACGTGACGCTACTTTAGCTATCGAGACTCACGCGAAACGAATGAAAGCTCAGTACGATAAAAATGTAACCCCTCGAAGTTTTTCGGAAGGAGACCTAGTACTATTATATGATCAAGCTAACGATAAGCTAGGTGCCGGAAAATTCGTTCCCATGTGGCATGGGCCCTACATTGTAAAGCGAAAGCTAGCAAAAGGGGCTTATGAGTTAGTTGATTTTGATGGGGACTCTTTGGGTAAACCCAGAAATGGACTTTACCTAAAGAGGTATTATGCTTAAAATGATGGGTATGGAGAAATTTTTAGATAGGTTAGATTTTCTTTCTAGCTAGCAAGTGTGTTAGTTTAGTCAGTGTGCTTAGCTTAGCAAGTGTGGTTTTTCGTCATTATTCTGGCTCATCTTGGTTTTACTCTTGATATTGTAGATGTCGACGCCTCTCCAAACATACATTGGATTTGCTGATGGTGCTTGTCGTAGTACACGGAATATCTCTTCCGCAGCTTGGGTTATCTATTCGCCCTCTGACGAGTTAGTTTCTATGCATGGGGTAAGCCTCGGTCAAACAACGAATAACATTGCAGAATACAGTGCAGTGGTTGAATTATTATCCGAATCTATTTCATTTGGAATTCGACGTTTGATAGTGAGGTTAGATTCTGAACTTGTTGTATTACAGCTTAATAGAGTTTATGCCATTAGAAATCCTGTGTTATTAAGGTTGTTTTTGAGAGTGCGTCTCTTGGAACGTGAATTTGATTACATTGAATATCAACATATTCCAAGGTCTTTGAATACATTAGCAGATGCAATTGCTTCTCGAATGTTGGACAGACATTTACGATAATCATGCAAGTAAATTTAAAAACATTTCATCACATATGTTAAACAAGATAAGCCGGTAATAGTGATATATATAGATAGAAGTGTGTCAAAAAATATATACATCGTCTTCGATCATAGGTTTAAAACACCTTATGATCGGCAAAATGATAGTACAAAAAGTCAAAATGTCACATGTGACTACAAAAGTGACTAGTCAATCACTGGTGGTGCTCTCTGTACGACACCACTGCGCGGGCTACCTTACGCAAAAATCTCCTAAACGGTCCAGGGACCGCGACTACGAAGCGCTGAAGCCTCATAGGAATATCATCCATAGTAGTCTCAGGTATATCTGCCGTGAGACGCTCTAGATCATGCTCCAAATCAGCTAGTACTTCTGCTGTCGCATCCTGTGGGGCCGGTACCGGTGCAGCTGGATGTAGTCTATCATAAGGCCGGAGGTTGGCTGGACGCTGTGGACCAACATCTGCATTTTGAAAGATTTACTATTAGTTTTGAGACGATATATATAAAAAATACAAAAAATACATAACTAGAAAACTTGTGAAAATAAAAAGTACCTCTGTCGTCCCATTGTTCTCCCTGTGGAAGAACCATGTCCGGATCACCTCTGAAATCCATTCCGGCATACGGAAAGTCCTGTATCACAAAAAGCTGGCCCTCTAACCAGTCAAAATAACTATCTGAGAATCGAACTACTGTCGCGCCCTCGTCAGGATGCCGGGCCATCACCGCAACCCATCGTATCAGCTTTGGCTGCTGAGGACCCAAGATATCAACAGTGAGTTGCTGAGGGATCAGCATTGGAATTCTCTCCAAGGCAAAGCTCACGACTATAGGCCCATATCCAAAAGTCTTTAGTCGTCCGTTCTTTGCCTTGGTCAGTTGGCTCTTCATATGAGCCGACACAGCTTCACACCAGTTGAAAATGGTGCCTTGGTAACAGTCAATTGCCATCCGCATTTGGGATCCGGAAGCAATGTGTAAAGCGGCCGCGCCGCAAATTCTGGTAACCGTGAACGCTATGACTTTGAGTTCCGGCAGAGTGATGTGTTTTATCTCTATGCCTTTTGAATGGTGAGCTCCAGGTGTGCACCAAGTCTCGCGGAGACTATCAAGGGATTGGCCACCCGGCCTAGTCCCCGCAAGGTTGAGTTGCTCACCTCTGTTTGGCAAGCCAGTGAGAAAGTATACATCCGAGGGCTCTATCTCGAGCTGGTGCCCTCCTATGTAAAAGCATTGTTCCTGTACGTTCCATCGCTCAACCAGCCATTCCAAGAATCTTACCTGGCCCCTCATGCCCGGTATGGTCCAATATTTGTACAATCCGCATGCTCTTAGGGCATCCAGAGAAGGTTGATGATTTATTGCAGCTTCATCTTCCTCTACGTGCTCTCTTTCTCTCCAGTCTAACATGATTAATGCCTGCATATCAAAAAATAGCATTAGAAATTAATTTGGGAATTTTTGGTGGTTTTTTGAGAGAGTTGGGGTTTTGAAATGCGCGTTTCTCGGAGGACGCACCCCGGCTTTGTAGCACAGGGCGCCCGGACGCAGCTGGCCTGAAGGCGGGCTGCGTCTTCCGACCTTTTTCCCGTATGAGAAAAAGTCGGGGGACGCAGGTCACCCGAAGGGCACCTGCGTCCGCCGAGAGGCGCATTCCAAAACCAAAACCCCCCCAAAAAATGAAACTAAAACCTAAAAATTGATTCTAAACGGATAGAAATGCAGAGTAGGATGTGTAAAATACCTGGATGAGACGGCGTTCGATTCCAACGGTCAGATTTTCCGCAGCGACCACGGGAAGTTTCTTGTCAAAAGCTCCTTTTTCAACCTCAACAGTGAAACGGTAAAAATGACATGGTAAAAGGTCTTTTTATAGGTTTTTTGGATGAATTAGTTCATTTTTTACCATGAAAAGATGTTTTTGAATGTATTTTTGCCTATTTTAAACAGGTATGAGTAATGTGTCGCTTTTGTGCAGGACAAAGGGATTTCGAGGGAAATTGTAATTTTTCACAAACAAAATTTCAGAGTCATCTTTTAAGCCCTTTTCTGACTCCTAAAACATGAAAAGATCGCCGAGTGTTTCTTTTTCACTCGTTAAAACGGAATTAAAAGACGGTCCCCTTTTAGCTCTTTTCTGACCGCAAAATCAGGAAAAGATTGCCGGGTTTTTGTCGTTTCGAACTCGATAAGGAAATAAAACGACGTGTCCTTGATCGCTTTTTACTTTTCAGGTTAACGACACTATTATGAAAGTACTCCTTGGTCGCAAGATCAAGCGGTTCCCCCAGGTATTATTTTATACTTTTTCGGGCTTGAGGGACACAAATATACGAAAAAGTTCAACGTGGAGTCTTCTTTAGTTTTTTCAGACTCTCTAAAAATGAAAAACGCCGAGTTTCTCCTATACTGGGCTCGTTAAATTTTTACAGTAGAGGACCTGTTCAATTACAAACAGGAACGAACCACTCCTTCCTAGGGTTCGAATTTAAACTAGGTTGGACTCGTCCGAAGGATGAGCTTATAATCAAGCATATGTTATCCTCCTCAAGCTTGTTAAAAATAAAGAGGTACTTGCCAGAAATGGTGGGGGAAAAAAGAGAAGAATGAACCTATTTGTCACCTTTTGTCTCAGAAGAAACTTTATTACCGCTCTTGAACACGACACTTTTCATTCACCTGGGTTGGGAAATCTTTTACCTCACAGTTGACCAAGTCACTTTGAAAGTCTTTAACCGGGTTTCGGGGATTAACTTTGAGTTATTCGTCACCAAGCCATCTGTTGTGTCGTTATGTGTTCAAGAGGTCTGCAAGCAAAAACTTTCATCTGCAAAATACTTGTCATCCATTTGACCATCCCTGAGTCAGTCCTTACAGCAACATTTCTTCAACTTGAACAATGATTTCGTGTTGCGGGCTTGCCTGCAACGGGTCGCTTTCTATCGACATCGACACATTATCTAGAAAGATGACTTAGGAATCGACAGTACCTTGAAGTCTGCATGCATCAATGGCAGGTTTCTCGCCTTTGACGTCAGTTTACATCATTGACTTTCGATCAGAGGATTCCGTGAAGTGTTCGACATCTATTCACATTTCACGGGTTGTGCTTGGTACTTTGAGGACCATTGACATTACTGGTGGTTTCTCTCACGCTTGTTAACAGTTTACATCATTGACTAGTAATCAAGTGGTTTCTACCATGTTCGACATCGAATCATTTAATCACATGGCTAGAATCGTACCAATTCGAGAAGTAGAAGTGAAGACCCTGGATCTAGTTTCTACCATCCAGGCTGCGAGGAGTTTTGTATTCATTATCTATGTAGACTAATCATAAACAGATGGCTGCGTCCATACTGTGTCTACAAAAGTCTATAAAAATGATGTACTGCAAGATCATTCCTGTATCAGAGTAGTTAGTCCATTAGTTAAAGTTTTGAATCTGAGTATGGGAATGCCTACCTCAGTGATGATATAATCTTATCCATGTATTTTGTGTTGAAAATTGCAGGTTCCAACCAGGCCATCCACAAGGCAATCCTTGAAATGATAAAGCGCTTCACCCTTCCTAGAATTACAAAACCCTATTCTATTTCAGGCTTCGCACTTTAGGGGGCAATCTGTTACACTAAAAAATGTCACCTTGACTACTTACAGTTAGTATGGCTCAAATCAACAGTCATGCTACCCTCTTAGGCAAGTCTCATGCCTCTGTTATCCATCTCAAACTCAAAAAAGAGAGAAAGTCTTGTAAAAATCATGTTTATCTCTGGGGTCGCAGGTTCTCTCTAGTCTTACCTGCGGGGACGCGGACCTTGTTCACAAAAACTGCGTCCATGGACGCTCTGTATGTAAAGGGACAGGTGCGTCCCTCTGTAAAAGACAAAATGCGCGAGTTTTATCTTGAAAAAGTTACTTGTGGTTACTTCTAGAACATTCTAGAGGTCGGTTTGATGAAATGGATGCGCCTCCAGTTGGTTCATGTATCTCTATTAAGGGGAATCTTATCCCATCAATAAGGGAGTTATCCCACCCAAAGAGGGGGATGATCCCATTGATGGTGGACCAGAATAACCTCTTTACAGCACTATAAATAAAGGCATTGAGCCAGAAGGAGGAGAGGTTGGAGCTATACATTTTCTTTGGGTAAATGCTGCAGGATTTAGGTCTTCCATTAGAGCCTTTGTGAGGAGAGATTGTCTTCACTTGATTCTACTTGGGAGAGGGTGAGCTTTGTCAAAGTAGAGGAAAACCCTTGATGGACCCTGGGAGGAACTTGCACAACACCAAGGCCAGGTTGTAAGAGTTTCTTTGTTTCGTTATTAATACAAACTGGTTTATTTTTCTCAATAGCTTATGTTAATGAGTTATTTCATGTGTTCCTTGGTCTGCATGTTGGATATATGTTTTATTATATGAAATGCAAGTGCTTGGTAATTGTTTGATTGTTTGTGGTTGCAGGAATTGACTTGAAGGAGGAGCTCATCCGGATCGTCAAGAACGGACTTCAACAACAGCGTTTTGGAATAAGGTAAGCCTAAACACTTGTAGTTTTCATGTTATAAAAGGTGTATTTAGAGAAAGATCACTCCTTTTTGTCTTGTTTGTCATTAGAATGTCTTAGACTTCTAGGAAGGTCAGTCGTGTCCGCACCCTTGACAGATTCCGTGTGACAAGATGGAAGATTATCTGTATCAGAGAGATCTGTACCCACCATTGAGCGGAAAGACAAAGAAGCCAACGAGTATGATAGACACAGAATAGGATATTCTCGACAAAAAGGCACTTGGAACAATACGGCTGTGCCTAGCGGCATCGGTAGCATTTAATATTTCAAAGGAAACAGAAATAGAGGGTGTAATGTCAGCATTGGCAAAACTATATGAAAAACCCTCAGCCTCAAATAAGGTATTTCTTATGAAGCACTTATTTAATATGAAGATGTCAGAAGGTAGATCTGTTGCTGATCATTTAAATGATTTTAATACAATTACAAGTCAGTTAAGTTCTATAGGGGTAAATTTTGAATATTAAGTTAGGGATCTGTTATTTTTGTGCTCATTTCCAGAAAGTTGGAATGGTTTAGTTATGGCCATTAGTAACTCTGTCTCTGGATCTAGTACTTTAAAGTTTGATGATGTTGTTGGTGTAATCCTTAGCGAGGAAATGTGACGGAAAAGCTCCGATGAGACATCAGGTAATGTTTTAACTGCAGATACTAGGGGAAGAAAAATGGAAAGAGGAAAGAGCCCAGGATATCGCAGTAAGTCACGAAAAGGCAGATCCAAGTCTAGATCGGGGATAGTGTGCCAAAAATGCGGGAAGAAAGGACACCTAAAGAAATATTCCAAGTCTCAGAAGGGAAAAGAAGGAGACATGCAGCAATAAACTAATCATAAAGTGAATGTAACAGGTGATGTGTTGCAAGATGATTTGATTCTTTCTTTAGAAAATATTATTGATGCCTAGGTGGTAGATTCAGGGGCCTCATTCCATGCCACACTTGATAAGAAACATTTTCATGATTACGTTCAAGGAGATTTTGGACAGGTTCAATTGGGTGATGATAAACCCTGTAAAATCGTTGGAATGGGTACAGTTTTCATAAAACAACAAAATGGAAGTCAGTGGCTATTAAAGAAGGTAAGGCATGTTCCAGATCTGAAGAAAAATCTGATTTCAGCGGGGCAGTTGGGAGGTGAAGGTTGCATAACTACTTTCACAGATAAAACGTGGAAGGTCACTAAAGGATCCCTGGTAATAGTGAAAGGAGGAAAGGTTGGTACATTGTATTTATGCAATGGTATTTCTAATTCTATTAATGCTTTAACCTCTATAGGAGAAGATACGGCATTGTGGCATCATAGGTTCGGGCACATGAGTGAGAAGGGGATGCAGATTCTTCACTGAAGAAATTTGTTGCTGGGTTTGAAACATGTTGATTTAAAATTCTGTGAGAATTGTGTTTATGGAAAACAGAAGAGATTCAGATTCCTCAGAGTTGGGAAAGAAAAGAAGAGCGAAAAATTAGAGCTTGTGCATACATATGTATGGGGACCTGCTCAGGTATCATGTCTTGGTGGCTCTCATTATTATGTTACTTTTATTTATGATGCAACCAGAAAAACATGCATTTATTGTATTCGAAATAAATATGATGTATTTGATACTTTCAAGAAATGGAAAGCTTTGGTTGAAAATGAGACAGGAAAAAGGTTGAAGTGTCTCAGATCAGACAATGGAGGTGAATATTGTAGCAAAGAGTTTGCTAGGTACTTTTATGAGAATGGAATTCACAGAGAGAAGACAGTGCCAGGAACACCACAAGAAAATGGCATGTCAGAAAGGATGAAGAGGACAATCATGGAGCATGCAAGGTGCATGAGATTGCATGCAGGATTGCCTTTACAATTTTGGGCAGATGCTTTAGATACTGATGTTTATCTAATAAATAGAGGGCCTTCAAGTTCCTTGTATGTTGGTATTCCATAGGAGGCATGGACAGGTAAAAAGGTAAGCTACTCTTTTTTTAAGACTTTTGGTTGTGAAGCCTTTGTCCACATTAACAAAGAAAATAGAGCAAAGCTTGAAGAAAAATAAAAAAAATGTACCTTTATTGGATATGGTGTTAATGACTTTGGTTATCGCTTTTATGATTATGAAAAACAAAAAATCATTAGGAGCAGAGATGTTATATTCAATGAAAAGGTTTTGTATCAGGATCAGTTGCAGGAAAAGAAATAGGAAAAAGAAAATAGAGAATACATAGTGCTTGACGATATCACAAGAAAACTGATGGCACCTGAAAATCATAATGATCAACAGCCAGAACAACAACCACAACAACAACAAGCACTTCAAACACCTGAAAGTGGTGTTAGAAGATCTACCAGGATAAGTGGACCCCTTGACCGATACTCTCCTTCATTATATTATGTATTGTTGACTGATTCTGGTGAACTAGAATGTTATGAAGAAGTAGTGCAAGTAGAAACCAGGAAGAAGTGGGAGCAAGCCATGAAAGAAGAGATGGACTCCTTAGCACATAACCACACTTGGGCCTTAGTCAGGTTGCCTGCAGGTAAAACAGAATTACAGAATAAATGGGTTTACAAGTTGAAGGAAGAAGATGGAGGTAGAAAAGGGTACAAAGCTAGACTTGTGGTGAAGGGGTTTGCACAGAAGAAAGGTATTGATTTTGATGAAATATTTTCTCCTGTTGTGAAAATGACTTCAATCAGAACTATTCTAAGTCTAGTAGCAGTTGAAGATTTTCATCTTGAGCAATTAGATGTAAAGACCGCCTTTCTCCATGGGGATTTGGAGGAAGAGATATATATGCAACAACCACAAGGATATGAGGTAAAAGGGAAGGAGAAACTAGTGTGAAAGTTGAAGAAGAGCTTGTATGGCTTAAAACAGGCTCCAAGCCAGTGGTATCTAAAATTTGATAGGTTTATGTCTGAACAAGGTTATACTAGGTGTCACTCTGATCATTGTGTTTATCTCAAAAGGAAAAATGATGGCAGCTATATTATATTGTTATTGTATGTAGATGACATGCTTGTTGCAGGTTTTAACATGCAGGAAATAAATGTGATCGAAAGGAAATTGGCAAACTCATTTGCAATGAAGGATTTGGGTATTGCAAAACAAATCCTTGGTATGAGAATAACTAGAGACAGCAAGAATTGCAAATTAACATTGTCTCAAAGTGAGACATATAAAAGGTGTTGAAAAGGTTTAATATGCAGAATGTGAAACCAGTTAGTATACCTTTGGCTAGCCATTTCAAATTAATTAAGGAGGAGTATCCCTAGACTCAGGAAGAAATGGCTCATATGTCTAAAGTTCCATATGCATCAGCAATTGGAAGCTTAATGTATGCAATGGTCTGCACAAGGCCTGATATTGCACATGCAATGGGAGTTGTAAGCAAGTACATGAACAATCCATGAAAAGAACATTGGATGGTAATGAAGTGGATTCTCAGGTATTTGAGAGGTACCACAAACCAAGCATTATGCTTTGGTGGTTCAAGCATTGCTCTACAAGGATATGTTGATGTAGATATGGCAGGTGATAGAGATAACAGTAGGAGCACAACAGGGATGTGTTTACTGTAGGTGGAATAGCTGTTATTTGGGTCTCAAAACTACAAAGTGTTGTTACACTCTCAACAACAGAAGCAGAGTATGTTGCTGCTACAGAGGCTAGTAAAGAAATGATTTGGTTACAAAGGTTTCTGGATGAATTGTGTAAGAAGTAGGAGTTGGGTAGGTTATACAGTGACAGCCAGAGTGCCATACATCTTGCAAAGAACTTTGCATTTCATTCCAAGACTAACCATATACAGCTCAAGTACCATTTCATACGTTCAGCATTGGAAGATGGATAGTTGAAGCTAGAAAAGATACACACTAGCCAAAATCCTGCAGATATGTTAACAAAAGTTGTAACCAGGGAGAAACTGAGAATCTGCTCAATTTCAATTGGTCTTCAAGTATGATGAAGAACATGAGAAATAGCCATATCCAAAGTGGAGTCATTGTCTAGCAAATGAAGCAGCGGTGGAGTTGCTATAATCAGTCTCCAAGTGGGAGATTCTTGGGTGTGGAGCCTGATTACCTTCTGTATTCAAAGGTTTCAGCGAGATGTATACCCCAGGAAGATTGTACAACCCTCCACGCGGGGGGGTGCGGGGGGGACTTGTCCCCCCCGCGAGGGTTCGGGGGGGCCGATCCCCCCCATCTGCGAGGTCCGAGGGCCAGCGGTCCCCCGGTAGGGGTTCAGGGGTAGCGCCCCCGAAGCTAAAAATAGATGTAAAATTTCCTTGTAAAAGTCTAGTAAAACCTAGTCAATCTGGGTCGTTCATTAGGTGGACGATCTAACGGTAGAAGTTATGTTTAGTTTAGGGTTTTTTGCCCTATAAGACAACCCCTCACTATATATGAGGGAATTGTATTGCGTCTATATATATCTGTATTCTGAGTGAGTAAGAGACAGGAGATTGAGAGCGAAGAGGGTGTTACAGCGGATCTGTTATAGGTTGTATCTCTTAAGTTTGTTAGATAATATAAAAGGAAGGACTAGTTTTTTCTCCATGGACATAACCCAAACTGGGTGAACCACGTATATCTGTGTCTCTCTTGTTTTATACGTTTTCTGTGTTTATATTTCTGCAATATTTTATGTGTTTCATTGCTTTGTAATATATAATTTTCTAACATATGCCTTCCCAATTTTCAGACTACATACGGTTCACTCGGTCCTGCGCACCTAGCGATCAGCTCTTGTAGTCCCTTAACCACCTTATGGTCGCGCAGCAGCTTCATGCATGTCTCTAAAAAGGTAGTAAGCATAGAAGGATCCATTCCTATTTCTGGTTGATCCTTACTACCTAAAGTAGAGACCTCTGCGAAGCTTTTCTTAACTTCCATAAATGTTTCTTTTGCATGCTCCAAGTCAAAGCCAGGTTCCTTTGTAGGAGCCTTGCGTACCTAGGTATCTTCTTCAGGCTGCTTCCCCTTATCTTCCCCTATATTTGCACCACTTTTGAGCACCATATTCACGTTGGGATCTTCTTCGCATGGTTTAGACCTCATCATTTGGATATTTTGAGTTGGAGTAGGTTGTAGTACCCCTTTCTTGCGCATTCGTACGATCAGCGTCAGACAGTCTACCATTTCATGATCAAACTGCTCATAGTACGAACAAGATACCCTCGTCGAGTTGGTACAATCGTGAGCGTAGTGCCTCGTTC
Source organism: Pinus tabuliformis (assembly GCA_031772625.1). Lineage (NCBI taxonomy): Eukaryota > Viridiplantae > Streptophyta > Pinopsida > Pinales > Pinaceae > Pinus > Pinus tabuliformis. Next base: position 683,415,510 of record CM062809.1, read on the forward strand.
CTCTGCACTTATAACATATCAGCTATCTGCGCCCTCATCTAGGTCCCATTCCTCCTCCTCGTCTACCTCGCCCTCAAAAGCCACCCCGTGCTATCGCTCCAGTTGGGTCGAATCCGTGCGTTTCTGTCTGCATTCGATAAGCTGGGGTCCTATCCATCATTAGCTCATAGCTCCGACAAGTCTACTCATCATGGCCTACTGACCTACAAAAATTACAATACAGATGTTGTGGAGTCTATATGTACTTCTACAACAGGTGACAGCTGTCTGTCGCGTGCTTTCCTCCCACTTGACAAATTGCGCACCAAAGTGTGGGTGCTGCACTTGGCCCTGCTTGTACTTCCGGTCTAAAAGGCATCGGCCTCCCTCCCGCCAAATAGTTCGCGAATACAGGGCAGTGATCCTTGTCATGACCCTGGCCTTTGCATTTGAGACACCACACTTCATCGCGTGCCTCTGGTCAGGGCGCCCTATCCTGCTTCAAACTTTGCATTTCTAAGCATACGATTTGTAGTTGCGCGTGGATTTGTTGCACTCCCAACCCAATATCCTGTATTGGAATTTCATGCAACCTCATCGCTATTTCTAATGCTTCTGCCTGGGTTGAAATCTTCTGCTGTCATAGCATCGTCCTCAGATGTGGTGTCAAAGACACCACAAACCACGCGCAGTGTTGCACATCCATCATCGTCATGTTAACCTCGCGGATCATGCTCTTTAGTCTCTGATCCAAATCCTAGGGGGTTTTTCCTGGTAGCATCGCAATCTCCTTGAATCCGATGATCGAATACGTCTCCGATTTCGGCCGGCTAAATTCTTTGTTTAATGCAATCTCGATTTTCACTATTCTGGCATTCGAATGATCATTCAAGTGCTTAATATACCAAGTCAGCGCACAATCCTACAACGCACTTACTGTTTGGTCAATTTAGAGTGTCCTAAATTGCTATATTAATTTTCAATCCGAGAGTCGTAAAATGTTGAAGTGTGGCGCACTATATGTGCAAGATAACCTATTTCTTACTTTTTGTCGTTTTTGATTTTTTATTATTTTGTTTTTGGGGTTTTTATCTTTGTTTATCTCCTAATGTGAAATGGAAATTCTATCCCTGAGTTTTAATATTACTCTAAAAGACAAGTATGGATATAAATTTTCAAGGTAATTATGTCCTTTATAATGATTTCCAAAACTTCAAACTTCAGAGGGTCTTCGAACATACTAATGATAAAATTAATTCCTAAAAGAAAATGAAAATGTGCCACTATTCTAATAAAAAAAACAGTGAACTATTGATCATGAAACCATTATCCCTACTGCTGTCTAAATACAAAAGAAATGAATTAAGCTACTGCACTCAAAGAAATCCAAAAATTGCAAGTAAAGTAAAACTAAAATCAAATTACATCAATTCATAGTCTGACCCCTCGCCAGTTAGTCCAGCTATGGCTTTCGGAGGTAATCATCAACAACTTGAGCAATCTGATATCTAATTGCAGAAAAGTAAAACTAAAATCAAATCACATCAATTCATAGTCTGACCCCTCACCAATTAGTCCAGCTATGGCTTTCAGAGGTAATCATCAACAACTTGAGCAATCTGATATCTAATTACAGAAAAGTAAAACTAAAATCAAATCACATCAATTCATAGTTTGACCCCTCGCTAGTCAATCCAGCTATGGCTTTCGGAGGTAATCATCAACAACTTGCGCAATCTGATATCTAATTGCAGAAAAGTAAAACTAAAATCAAATCACATCAATTCATAGTCTGACCCCTCGCCAGTTAGTCTAGCTATGGATTTCGGAGGTAATCATCAACAACTTGAGAAATCTGATATCTAATTGTAGAAAAGTAAAACTAAAATCAAATCACATCAATTCATAGTCTGACCCCTCGCCAGTTAGTCCAGCTATGGCTTTCGGAGGTAATCATCAACAACTTGAGCAATTTGATATCTAATTGCAGAAAAATAAAACTAAAGTCAAATTACACACTCATACTTCAATCCCTCGCCAGTAGTCCAGATATGGCTTTCGAAGGTAATTGAAATTGATATGAGCAATTTAATATCTAAGATAACTAATAAAGCAAGGAAACAAAAATGAAATCAACAAATCAGAACTGGAATTAAAAAAACTACGAAAAGCAAAGACAACAGAGAATTAATCCCATGTCATTAGTCATTGTGAAAATTATATGCAAATGCCCGGGCTACCTACTGTAATCTGGAACATACACACTGATCAACCTTAACAACAATTTACAAAGCATGTAAAATTATGAACAAGAATGAAGCGTTAGTACCATAGTAAATGAAATATACATAAGTGAATAACTATGGCATAATAAACATAAAGAAACACATCATGAAACTGTACAGCAATAAGAAACAAAACCTCAGCGTGTGCAGGGGCCCTCTGCACAACCTCGGGCAACAGCTATCAATCAAGAATTACACTCATGCAATCATGTAGAAACAGAGTCTTCTCATGTATTTCAAAACGCATTCACAACAATGAAACTAGTGTCATGGCACAGTAGGCTTTTTTAACAGCAAAATTATATTCAAAAGACTAACTACTATGCGTATAGAAACACATTATTTATAACAAAAGATTACATAACTGTTTTCCTGTCAACTACATTGACAGAGGACACGTAAACGACAGCGTCCATGGATTTAGCATCATGCTGTCGAGATTACGCAATCTATTGAAAATGGCTTGTTGGATTCACATTGTGGGTAGCATACAGGTGTCAGCGTGCCTCCAGAGATCTAGAAATGGCCACGAAAATCTTTCACGTGCTTGGAAACGGAGTCCTGTTGTCGTAGGACTCTTCTGTTTGACCACCGCTTGACCACCGTTGACCACGGCTTCCCCTGATGAATCCGACTGAGCCAATAGGACTCGGTCCATGTCCAAGTCATTTCCAACTTGCCCATGTGGCTCGCTTTGCCTGATGACACCTGTAATGTAGAATTTAACAAAAAAAGCTACAGAAAGTTGAAGTAGCTGCGGAAAGTGACAGGATTCCGCAGCTCAATAAGCAAAAATCCAGTTCAAACAACAGACACAAAACATAATTAAAACAACCACTTTAAATGCTCTTTTACGATTAATATGCAATGATGTTGAAAGCTTAGGAGATCCAGGTGAATGGAAAGAGTCTAGGAAAGTGTATAGGAAAGATGCAAGTTCAGGGCTTAACATACCCCCACTGTGAAGGTGTTGCATGTCCCCATGCAACCAAAATTTTGACCATCCTCTCTTCAATCCATATGCTCTGAGACCTCCGCCAGCACATCCAACCCTCTTCTCTTATTCCTTGGTACTGCTAACATCCTAGGCTTCCTCATCAAGCATCTAAATTTGAGGTTGATAAGTGCTTTACTCAACCTCCTGCACTTCTTCTTCAATTTCCTGTTCTTTTTCTACCACAGCCCAAGATGTAACATAGTGTTGTCATGAATGATCTTGTCCAATCTTCTTTGTTCCCTTAATGTTTCATTTTCATTTTTAATGTGTCTATTTAAGACCTCCAATTCAAAAACTTCTTGTTTCAACGATTGGACTAGAGCTTCTTGTGCTGTGTGAGGCTGAGTGGATGAAGTGCTTGGACTTGTGGCTGTCTTTTCCAAGGATTCTATATAATCATACATCTCTTGCTGATTCGGGTCTATCTCGGGTGTAGTTTTCCTTGGGCTAACCCCAAAATACTATTGAGAAGGACTAATTGTCAAATTTGGCCGAGAAGGACTCATGTCAAAATCTGGCTGTGAAATGGAAGTATGGTGTGGGCTATGGTCAGGAGAGGTTGCTGGAGGCTGCTCCGGTGTTTTCCCTCCCAAGTCAATAAATTGGGGTCCTTTGGTTTGAACTGTCCTTAATTTCCCTTTAAGCCTAGAGCTTATCCTTACATGCTGTGGACTAGTGTCTCTTTCCTCCCTACTCTGTTTTTCTTTTCCTTTCTTCTTGGCTGCAGCTGACTGTTCCTGAAGGTGAACTAGTCTTTCAGACATTACTTGATGGTCTTCTTCTAAGGAAGGTTCTGGGGTTTGATACACAGCCTCAATGCTTCTTTTCCCTTTTGATCTTGTTGGCTTCTTACCCTCAGTCTTTTCCTTCCTTCTTTTAGATAGTCTTTCTTCTCTACTAGTTTCTTCCACTATGTTAGTAGGAATACTCTGAATTTTATCACTTGTTCTCTTTCTTCTACTTCTTCTTGATGTGCTGCTTTCAGGGGTTTCTTGTGGATCTTGAAAGAAATTTCTGATCAGAAACTGCACCCATGTGTCCTTCTTCTCTTTCAATTTTTTTTCTATCAAGATTTTCACAAGGCCGTGGTGATACAAGTGTGGTTCTACATCCCCCAGATTCTTTTGGATGGAGGACTTCAGTTAGAACTCATGAATGTGAGTTCTGTGGAGTTGGATGTGGAGTTGATGGAGTTGTGTTCAGTTTGACTTAGTTGAACTAGTTATATTTAGTCTAACTAAAGAATACACTAGTGATGAGTTGTGTGAATTGATTGTTAATTAATTCACTAATTATTAACTCATAAAGAAACTAAAGAATACATCAGTTAACTCAGTGCATGGACCGTTTAACAGAGACATGTGTTAGAGGTGAGTGAAAGCGCAAGACAGCTGTCAGTTGTGACTATAGTTGTGCATGAGATCTTGCACAATCAATGGGATTGAGTTATGCCAATGAGGATTGCGTAGTTTGGGCCAATACCAAGGCAATTGTATCTTTTTCTCACGTGATTTTCACTTTGAATTGTGCAGTGGAGGCAGGCAAAGCAGCGGAGGAGATTTTAACCTGTGACTTGTTTGGATCTAAGCTAGTTTTCTGTGTAACAGGTGGAGATAGTGCTGAGTACTTGTGAGGAGTATTGTACTATGTATTGTTACATGTTCTCAATCATTATAATATACAGATAGTGTAGGGTTTTCAGCTGTATGCTTTCCCCGGGTTACATACTGTGTTAATGTGTGCATGCAATTGATGTTTCATTATTTTTAATGCTGCTAAATTGATGATCAACGTAGAGGAGGTTATGTATTATGCATGTATTCCACAATAGTGTATAATCGGGATAATCTCTGTGAATAAGTGTCATATTAATCAAAATTTCTACATGGTATCAGAGCTAGATGATTTGTAGAAAAAATTTCTACATGGTATCAGAGCAGAGCTGATCATCAGATCTATTATTCAGAAAGTGATTACATTTTATTTCTTCAGGCAGAGTCTGTAATCGGGCCAGGTAGCCTCTGGATTCATCCTTCTTTTGGAAGGTGAGATATCCGGTGAATGCCCATACAATCAATCTATGTACGAGAAATACTTTGTTCTCACGAATTTTAGATCAGAAAGGGTTGAGTTTTGAGCTGGTGGAATTCGAATTTGCAATAGTGTTTTCTTGGTGTCAAAGTTGAAATGTCTTGCAACGGATTGTGATTGGAGTATGCTCTTGAGGGAAGCTCGAATTATATCGCATGGAAAGACAAGATGGAGGCAGTGTTAGATGATAATGGGTTGAAGGAGTTCATAGAGGCTGAGGTCCCAAAACCTACTGATGCTGCTGAAGCTGTGGTTTGGCAAAAGAAGACAGCAAAGTGTCAAAGGATTCTGTTGGAGGGAGTGAAGGATCACATTGTGTCCAACCTGCATGGAAAGGCTTCTCCATACTTGATGTGGAAAGCATTGATAGATCTATTCCAAAGCAAGAGCTATCAGAGGAAGCTAGCGCTCAAGGATAAACTCAGAAACATCAAAGCTGAGAATGGAGATGCCACAAATTGTCCGCAGAAGAAGAAAAATAAGCAAGTTGTTGGATCTCCAGCGGGAGAGGCCTTAGCCTCACACTTTGAGCTAGATTTTTTGCTGATCGCATGCTTGGTATCAAGTGTGATGGGATCGGTATGGTTTTTGGACAGTGGTGCATCTTCTCACATGACAGGAGATCGAGATTTGTTATCTGATCTGGATGAGAAAGATCTTGGAATGCACATCGAGATGAGCGATGATGGTAGATACTGTGCGACCAGTATCAGTACCATTTCCTTTGAGAGGGATTCTGGTAAACCCTTCAGATTGAAGGAAGTGATGCATGTTCTAGGATTGAAGAAGAATCTTATCTCTGTGGCGATGTTAGAAGACAAGGGATATGATGTTGTCTTCAGTGAGGGAAAGGCTTTCCTGCGCAACAAGACAACTGGAGAAACCCAGAAAATAGGGGTTCGAGTCAGGAACCTTTATCAGTTGCATGTAGATGCATGCAAAGCCTTGAGCAGCAAGGCAACTGATGCAGACTTGGTGGTTGCGAGGGAGGTTATATTACCTCTCAACATGCAGAGCCAGAAGAAGTCTCAGACAATTGTGGAGGAGCCACGATTGGTGCAGCAGCTTCAGGAGGTTGTGGAGCAACCACAACAAGGGAAGCTGAGAGGAGATTGAGTAGAGACATCTACTCATTCAAAGACCTCCAGTAGCGGCAAAATTCGAGCCAGGTGGGCTGAGGGATCGCATGCAGCCATACCTCCAGGTAGGAGGTGGGGTGATGTGGATTGATCGTCCCAAGGAGGAGGGGCAGGATCCTTGAGGTACCCAACCTCTTGGATGAGACCTTGCTATGGGATCCCCGATGTGGAGTAGCAGGAACTCACTGATTGGGTAGAGACAGATGAAGATGGAGCGGCAAAGATAGCGACAGTGTAGGGAATCCCAGGACAGCGCATAGCTAGCAGGCTACAACAATGTGAGAGGCACAAGTGTTTTGCACAGTGATAGGTGGCATAGAGAGGTGTGCAATGGTGCGAGATGCATGGAGATGTTGCAGTAGCGTAGATGTCAGAGAAGGAGCACTTGTCAGCAGCAGGTAGAGCTTCAGCATCAAAGTATGTTCCTAGCCCAACAGAGCGGTCAGTTGGGAGTGTTTTTGTTCCAAGTGTTGTTGGAGCAAGTGGACTGGGCAAATGTGTTACATGCAGAACATTCCAGAGTTGTAGGATAGGGGTTGCAGATAATCCATATCTTGTTGAGAGGGAGTGTTGAGAATGCAACAAGATGATGGAGCTTAGTGGGAAGAAGTCGCCTTCACTAAGTGGGCTCGCAAGCTATTTTTGGCACAAAGTCTATTTTTAGACATATGGATCATGGTCTATGAGTTGCAGGATGTTGTTTATGGATGATTGGTCATGTTGGGAAAAATAGATGGACTTCGATTTTTGGTTCACAGCAGAGTGATCAGAGTCTATTTTTAGACTACCGGGCTAAAAATAGAAATAGTCAAATATTATTAGCCCTTAGTAATATTTGGACTCTAAACATTATCTTATTCTCTTGGAGCACTTCAGTTCGAGCTACGGATGTGGAACATGCAGCTGACAGAAGGAATCACGTGGTTTCTTATGTGTTAGTTGAGCTATTGCATGGAGGACTTCAGTTAGAACTCATGCATGTGAGTTCTGTGGAGTTGGATGTGGAGTTGATGGAGTTGTGTTCAGTTTGACTTAGTTGAACTAGTTGTATTTAGTCTAACTAAATAATACACTAGTGATGAGTTGTGTGAATTGATTGTTAATTAATTTACTAATTATTAACTCATAAAGAAACTAAAGAATACATCTATTAACTCAGTGCATAGACAGTTTAACAGAGACAGGTGTTAGAGGTGAGTGAAAGGGCAAGACAGCTGTCAGTTGTGACTATAGTTGTGCATGAGATCTTGCACAATCAATGGGATTGAGTTATGCCAATGAGGACTACGCAGTGTGGGCCAATACTAAGGCAATTGTAGCTTTTTCTCACGTGATTTCCACTTTGAATTGTGCAGTGGAGGCAGGCAAAGCAGCGGAGGAGATTTGAACCTGTGACTTGTTCAGATCTGAGCTAGTTTTCTGTGTAACAGGTGGAGATAGTACTAAGTACTTGTGAGGAGTATTGTACTATGTATTGTTACATGTTCTCAATCATTATAATATACAGATAGTGTGGGGTTTTCAGCTGTATGCTTTCCCCGGGTTACATACTGTGTTAATGTGTGCATGCGATTGATGTTTCATTGTTTTAATGCTGCTAAATTGATGATTAATGTACAGGAGGTTATGTATTATGCATGTATTCCACAATAGTGTATAATCGAGATAATCTCTGTGAATAAGTGTCATATTATTCAAAATTTCTACAGGTTGTTGCCAAGAATTCCAATTTGGCGAGGGTTGAAAGTTCATAGGGTTGTTAAACCCTTGATTTTGTTGCCCCTACCAAGGTCTCCTTGAAACAAAACAGAGAGACTCTACTGAATTTGGATATTCTTGAAAGACAGATTTGAGCCCAGGAATTGAAGGACAATCCTTGGTCTCATGGCTTTTCGAGCAAATCATACATGTTTCTACTACTTTTGCATCCAAGGGGCATTCCCTTAGAGCATGTTTCTTCCTACATTTTGGACAAAAGATGGCCAAGGCTTCAGCTTCTGCTTTCTGCTTGTTTTGTATTTTAAGGGTGTCTAGTTGTTCACTAAGGCTCCCTAGAATATCAGTTTTGAGCTCATCAAGCATATTGCCAATCTCTACCCTACTTACTAATCCAATTGTGGATTTGTTTGCTCTAATAAGAGAAGGATCTCTAGGCCCTTTTCCCGTTTTAGATTTTCCCCTTGAGAGATGGACACATAGTTCTGCTATGTCATGAAGTGGAAGTTGAGAAATATCTCCCTTTCCCATCATGTTTAAAATATCTATCCATTCATCTCTAATGGCTTTTAATAGAAGGGATTTCAAGGTCTCCTCATCTAAGTTACTCATTTTTGCTCTTTTTAAGTTGTATTGAAATCTTTCAAGTAAATCCTCCAAGTTTTCATCTTCTTTTTGCACCATTTTGAATACCTCATCCTTATGGTTGGTGGGCATGCAATAGTCCAGGTATCTATCCATAAATGTTTGTTTCATATCATTCCAAGTCCTAATAGATTGAGTGACTAATCCCATGAACCATTTCAAAGCAGCTCCCTTCAATGTTGAAGGAAACAATTTGAGTTTTTGAGAGTCTTACATATAGTCATAAGTTCGGGACATGACTTCAAACTCAAATAGAAATTTTTCAGGATCCTCACTTCACAACCCATAAAAGTTTGGGAGGACAGATGGTGAGATGTTTTTCATTGTTGTATGAGTTTCCTCATCAACTATAGGGAATCCAAATGAGTTATCTCCTTCCCTATTTCCTCCATTATTTCCTCCACCTCCACCATTGTTGCCTCCATTATTTCCTCCTCCTCTACCCCTACCTCTAAATCCATTTACTACTTCCTCCATCATGGTAGTTTCCTCAGAGTCTTATGGTTCTTCTATCAAGGTTGGATGAGACAGAGTTTCTTCCTTCTCTTCTTCAAGTGATTCTACTTCTTTCATTACAATATGTTCCCCTGTAGAAGTAAAGAAAGATTCTTCTCCTAGATCATATTTAGTAGATATTGTGGGAGAACCCTCAAATTCAGTTGTTCCTCCTTGAATTCCAGGAATCCTAAGGCTGGGAGTAGATGGGGGTGAATCTTGGCTATGCCATGAAGTAGTTGGAGTTGTAAAAATTGAACTCTTGGCCCTAGCTATAAACCTTCCCCTAGAATCTCTTGCTCTATGCATGTCATTTTTTATTTTTTATCTTCAAGTCGGGCTAATAATTCTCTTTTGGATCTTCCAGATTAAACTAGGTGCAAAAAGAGATCATACTCAAGAAATTATTGAACCAATAACTCTCTTTTCTGATCCTCCAAATCACACTAGGTGCAAGGGAGAGCATACTTTGAGAAGTTATCAATTTTTCCCTTCTTTGAATTTTTTTTCTCCTTTTCTTTTTAAGAAATTGGCTACCTAGTTACACTTCCCCGGCAATGGCGCCAAAATGTTTGGTCAATTTAGAGTGTCCTAAATTGGTATATTGATTGTCAATCCGGGAGTCGTAAACTGTTGAAGTGTGGCGCACTATATGTGCAAGATAACCTATTTCTTACTTTTTGTTGTTTTTTATTTTTTCATTATTTTGTTTTGGGGGTTTTTATCTTCGTTTATCTCCTAATGTGAAATGGAAATTCTATCCCTGAGTTTTAAGATTACTCTAAAATACAAGTATGGATATAAATTTTCAAGGTAATTATGTCCTTTATAATGATTTCCAAAACTTCAAACTTCAGAGGGTCTTAGAACATACTAATGATAAAATTAATTCCTAAAAGAAAACGAAAATGTGCCACTATTCTAATCAAACAAACAGTGAATTATTGATCATGAAACCATTATCCCTGCTACTGTCTAAATACAAAAGAAATGAATTAAGCTACTACACTCAAAGAAATCCAAAAATTGCAAGTAAAGTAAAACTAAAATCAAATTACATCAATTCATAGTTTGACCCCTCGCCAGTTAGTTCAGCTATGGCTTTCGGAGGTAATCATCAATAACTTGAGCAATATAATATCTAATTGCATAAAAGTAAAACTAAAATCAAATCACATCAATTCATAGTCTGACCCCTCGCCAGTTAGTGCAACAATGGCTTTCGGAGGTAATCATCAACAACTTGAGCAATCTGATATGTCATTGCAGAAAAGTAAAACTAAAATAAAATCACATCAATTCATAGTCTGACCCCTTGCTAGTTAGTCCAGCTATGGCTTTCGGAGGTAATCATCAACAACTTGAGCAATCTGATATCTAATTGTAGAAAAGTAAAACTAAAATCAAATCACATCAATTCATAGTCTGACCCCTCGCCAGTTAGTCCAGCTATGGCTTTCAGAGGTAATCATCAACAACTTGAGCAATCTGATATCTAATTGCAGAAAAATAAAACTAAAATCAAATTACACACTCATACTTCAATCCCTCACCAGTAGTCCAGCTATGGCTTTCAGAGGTAACTGACAATGATATGAGCAATTTAATATCTAAGCTAACTAATAAAGCAAGGAAACAAAACTGAAATCAACAAAGCAGAACTGGAATTAAAAACTAGGAAAAGCAAAGACAGCAGAGAATTAATCCCATGTCATTAGTCATTGTGAAAATTATATGCAAATGCCCAGGCTGCCTACTGTAATCTGGAACATACATACTGATCAGTGTTAACAACAATGTACAAAGCATGTAAAATTATGAACAAGAATGAAGCGTTAGTACCATAGTAAATGAAATATACATAAGTGAATAACTATGGCATAATAAACATAAAGAAACACAGCATGAAACTGTACAACAATAAGAAACAAAACCTCGGCGTGTGTAGGGGCCCTCTGCACAACCTCGGGCAACAGCTATCAATCAAGAATTACACTCACGTAATCATGTAGAAACAGAGTCTTCTCATGTATTTCAAAACGCAGTCACAACAATGAAACTAGTGTCACGGCACAGTAGGCTTTTTTAACAGAAAAAGTATATTCAAAAGACTAACTACTATGCGTATAGAAATGCATTATTTATAACAAAAGGTTACATAACTGTTTTCCTATAAACTACGCTGACAGAGGACACGTAAATGACAACGTCCATGGATTTAGCATCATGCTGCCGAGATTATGCAATCTATTGAAATGGCTTCTTGGATTCACATCGTGGGCAGCCTACAGGTGTCAGTGTGCCTCTAGAGATATAGAAACGGCCACGAAAATCTTTCACGTGCTTGGAAATGGAGTCATGTGGTCGTAGGACTCTTCTGTTTGACCACCGATTTACCACCGTTGACCACGGCTTACCTTGATGAATCTGACTGAGCCAATAGGACTCGGTCCATGTCCAAGTCGTTTCCAACTTGCCCTTGTGGCTCGCTTTGCCCGATGACACCTGCAATGTAGACTTTAACAAAAACAGTTGCGGAAATTTGAAGTAGTTGCGGAAAGTGACAGGATTCTGCAGCTCAATAAGCAAAAATATAGTTCAAATAGCAGACACAAAACATAGTTAAAACAACCACTTTAAATGCTCTTTTATGATTAATATGCAATGATGTTGATAGCTTAGGAGATCCAGGTGAATGGAAAGAGTCTAGGAAAGTGTATAGGAAAGATGCAAGTTTAGGGCTCAAGACTTACCAAGGTGGCCTTCTTAATGTTATCATCCGTAACTTCGTGCGCTTCCCATAATACTCTTACTACGAACCAAAACTATCGGGATCTTTGCTCCCTACCCCTTTGAATAAAGGTAACTTAATCGCGCTCATCATGCTAAACCACTAGTTTGGTGGGGGTGGCGTGGGCAAGGAAGGGGGTGAAGGAGGTGACACGAGTGGAGGTGTTAGCGGAGATGATAGGTGGGGAATGTGTTGCCTTATCAAACTGACTGCACTCTTTGGAGAAGCCCAAGTGCACTCTTCCTCGCCCTCTCACGGAGGCGAAATTAAAGGACTGTTTCCTAACCCTTCGATACCTTTGTAGGCCTTTCCGCTCCGCATCGTTCCACTCATTAATGGATTCGCATCACCCATTTTTCACATAACAACATCCTAATCTAGGTGTTCAATGATTTGATGTACTTACCTCGTGGTCCCTTGAGAAAATGTCTTTCCGCTTCGCTGTAGCTGACAGTTGTGTCTATTGTGAATTTAGTGATAAACCCTCCTATTATCCGATCCAACCAATGATCTACGGCCCGCACGATCTTATCTTCAGATGCCTCTATCTTGCGCACCAACTCTGGAGTCCACACTAACGGATGATCGAGTTTGCACCTTCCCTGACTGTCAGCTAGCCTCACGATCCAGTCATATAGTTCTGACGAGAAGAACGCGAAGAAGATCTCGTGGATTTCCGTGTATATGTAGCGATCCAGCCACCTCTTCTCAGATATCTGCAAAGTTTTGTTTTCTTGTACCACGCATTCATGAAGCTTCTGATCCAACCGATCTTCAATCTCTTTCTTCGTAGGGTTCCAGTGTTCCAACATTAGACATCCCTTAGGCAGATCCCAGTCCCGGCAATGGAACAATTTGTTGGCTTATAGGGCCTAACCTAGGTTCGAAGGTATTTTAGCCAAACAAATCCTGCACTACTGGCTCTTTCGGCAATAATCCACGGAGCACGGACTGAATTCTCACCCGAGGTAGTATGGGAGGGTGCTAGAACCAGGTTTCCACACCCTAGGGATGTCTTGATGAGATCTAGAGGGGTCGCGAACCGATCTATGCACTCGTGCTACTTGGCACATCTATCTGGCCCTTGCGTAGCTCTTCTACGAGGCACTTCCTAGATTCCTTAGTATTATTACGTTTATTATAGATCTGATATAATTTTTAAGATCTTTATTTTAGCATTCAACAGTTATAACTGTTTAGTCAATTTAGTGTTTCTAAATTGATGTCATTAATTGTCAACCCGGGGCTCGTAAGCTGATGAAGTGAAGGTGTACTATATGTACTTAAGCAACCTCTTAGATCTTTTTGTCGTTTGGGGGTGTTGTTTGTGGTCAATTTATCTTCCTAAGGTGGAATGGAGATTTTATAAACAGATGAGTGAGTGTGTGTGTAAGGTGATTTCTAGATGAGTGAGTGTGTGTTACAGGTGATTTCTAACTACCTTCTAAACTTGCAAAGAAAAAGCTTGAAAGAAATAAATAACTTGAAATGAATTGAAAGCAAAGAACCACTTTCTAATGGCACTAGACACTATTCATGCTGCTGCAAATAAAAAGGGAAGAAAACCACTTTAAAAACCAATGATAATGTTTATCTCTTCCTAACTCTCTGCTTCCAACATATGGTACTATGTAAAACACGATTAGGAAGTAGTTAGAGATGAGTTTAAAAAGTGATCAAAAATGAGAAAAATCTACTTTAAAGACTAGTTATAATGTTCAGCTCTTCCTAACTCTCTGCTTTCAGCACATGGAATTATGTGAAGCACGATTAGAAAGTAGTTAAAGATTAGTCTAAAAAGTACTCAAAGCCAGCTGTAATTTATTAGTATTCTGATCTCTAAAAGATGAACAACTTATGATAAAGAGACCATCAATATGTTAACATACGACTTTGAGAAACTAAACTAGAAATCAGCTATGAAAATAGAGTAAAGGCCAACTTTGAATCTGTCAACTGAAAATACCATCAGATATAAAGCAAATACACAAAGACAGAACAATCCCGGGTTAAAAACCTGCAAAAAACAATACTGATCAGTTTAAAATGAATGCTGGAAATAAAATGACATGAAATCAAATGGTATACTACTATACATGATAAAAGAAATAAAGATTGTTGAAAGCATGAAAATGAAACCAAACACTATGTACACGGGCTATCATAGATGGGGGCCCTCCATCCACGCAACCAACTTAGAAGATCAGCTACGAAAAGGTGAACAAAACAATCTTCTTTTTATAAAACCAGCATGTCAAAAATACAGTGAAAAGTGTTGTAGGGACAGCCTTCTAAAATAGAGTTTTTATAACAGAATCAGCGCAGCAATTACAATAATCAAAAAGCTAATCTACAAGCGTTGGCACACGCTTATCTATAAGCACAGAGGCAACTACTCTCTGCGTGAACTAAGCAACTACAGCTTAACCTATTAACTACGCAGCAACACGCAGTCTTAGCTAATTAGCTTGTGCAGCAAACACGTAGGTAACTCCGTGCACTTTTGATGGAAACGGTCATCATGGGAGACAAATCTATGCTTGGATCCTGTCTTTAGCTGTCCTCGTGGCATGGAGGAGGTGCTAGCTACAGTTCCGTGTCCCAACTGCTCACGGCTCCCGTGCCACCGTTCAGAACTTGACCGTTTGACCGAGGGAATACCTGCGTTGACCAAGGGCATACGTGACTAGTTTGGCTCAACCAATAGCATACAATCCATGTGTACATCCAACCCAACATGCCCATGTGGCTCATTCCTTGAGAAGACACGTGGAGCATATCAAACAACAAAAAGGCTGCGGAATCTCTGAACAGCTGCGGAATTGCTGAACAGCTGCGGAATCGCTGAACAGCTGCGGAAACTCTGTTTATATGTCAAAAGTCTAAACCAACAGTAAAACATAAGCAAAGTTAACTAATTATGCTTAAAGACATCAAATGTAATTATCTGGGTAAGTTTATGCGGAAAATAGAGCAAAAGAGATGGATAAGTGAGGAAAAGTTGTAGGTAATGATGGATAATCAAGTGCAAGTTAGAGGCTCTACATACCCCCACTACGAGGGTGTTGCATGTCCTCATGCAACAAAAACATTGTTTAATCCACCTGCTGAGATGCCTCTGCTAAGACATCTAGTCTTCTCCTCTTCCTCTGTGTGGCCACATTGACTCTTGGTCTTTTCATCAAACATCTGAATTTTAAATTGATCAAAGCTCTGCTTAACTTCCTGCATTTCTTCTTGAGCTTTTTGTTTTCTTTTTGCCAAAGGCCCATATGAAGCATGGTATTATCTTGGACCATCTTGTCCACATTGCTATGTTCCTTCAGTCTTTCATTTTCTTGTTTGATGTGGCGATTTAGTACCTCTAGTTCAAATACTTCTTGCTTCAGTGATTGAACTTGTTGTTCAAGAGGTAGAATAGTGCTTGGACCAGCAACAGCTTGTTCTAATGTTTCCAAGTAGTTATATACTCTTTGCTGGTCTGGGTCAATCTCTGGTGACCTCTTTGGACTAGGCTCATGCTCAAATTCAGGTTCATGTTCAAATTCATGCTCATGCTCAAAAGGACTTTCCTCACGTGGAGGGCTAGTCTCAACCAGCTCAACATGTGGAGAGCTTTTCTCAAAGTCAAGTCTTGTAGCAACCTTTTGAGGTGTGCTCAAGTCAATAAAGAATGACTCTTTGTTCTCTGTGGCCCCCATTTTGCTTTGTAACATGCTGCTCCTTCTCACGGTGGTGATGCTCTGTTTTTCTTTTTTTGTTGCTTCTGTTTTTGTTTTTGCATCTTCTTGGAAAGGGCAGCCTCATGAAGTTGGGCCAACCTATGTGCCAATGGCTGAGTGTCCTCTTCACTAGAATTCTCAGGAGTAAGGTAGGTTTCTTGGGCTATGGCTTTTCCTTTATCTTTCTTTTGTTTCTTCCTACTCTCCTTTTTCTTTTGAGCAGCTTCTTGTACAATTTCTTGCAAGGTTTCTGTAATGATTCCTTGGGCTGTTTGATCAATGTCTTCAGCAGGTTCAGGGTCAATTTCATGTTCAGAATGATGGGCAACATTTTCTTCTTCAACAAGGTCTTGGACAGTTTCTTCTTGGACAGCAGTTTCAGGGGTAACCTCTTCTCTTTTTCTTCTACTCTTTCTAGGCACTGAGGCTTCTCCTGCCTCTTCGAAGTGGTTTCTCACAAGGAATCTTTCCCAGGTATCCCTTTTGGCCTTTAATTGTTCTTCAACTAGTATTTTAACAAGCCCATGATGGTATAAATGTGGCTCAATGTTTCTTGGATTTCTTTGGACTATTGAGCACATTTTTCTAAGGCTTGAGAGTAAAAAGTATGGAAGGTTAATGTCATGCTCTCCTAAGAAATGCATCATAATTTTGGCATGATAAACATATAGAACTCCAAACCTTCCCTCACATGTAAAGAATTTTTTTACTAGTAGAAGCAGAGTTGTCCATTCTTCTTTGACAAGATTAACAGGGATTCCTTTTGTAAAGATGCTAGTGTCCATACCTGGATTCTTCAGAATTTTCTTCCATTGCTAGTCTTGTACTGATCAGTTTTTGAACCATCTCTCTCCAGTTTGTGGTAGTGAAGTGGCCTGTGCCAAACTGCTCTCGTTGACTGTGAATTTCAGATCTCCTATCTCCACTTGGTTGTCTTTCTCTTTGAAAGAACGTGCAAAAGTCTTTGTGACCTCTTTATGATAACCCTTGAATTTTTGAATGCACTGGAGCCAATTTGCCTTTTGCAAAGGGTCTTTGACTTGGGGATATCCTTCCAGAAATTTGGAGCCCTCTGGCTCTGCCCTCAGAAGTTTACCCATCGATTCTCTGGCTCTGTTTTAATACTCTTGAGGAAGGGTTATACGGTTTCAACAGTGGCTTTAACTCAACAGCTTTACGGCTTCAACAGTGGTTTCCACACAGTAGACTTACGGCTTCAACACAGCAGCCGTAATACATTCACAACAGTGGTTAAAGTTTAGCAGAGGAGAGAAACGAAACAGAGTATGGTTACGATGACAGAGTGGTGAATAAGGCAGAGCAGTGGAAAGCAAGGAAAATGCGGAAGTGAAACAACTGCGTGAATGAGATAATACATGCGTAGGAGGGTTATGAATGATGGGAAGAAACGGTTAAGTCCTTCGACTTCGGTCATGAGTGTACATTTGGCTGCGGAATCATAACGCAGAGAGTCGTAGTACAATTGTCTACGTCACTTAGGTACGAAAATTTAAATGGAAACGCAGCCGTGTGTGGGCTTTTAAATCGTGATGAATGGTGGCTGTTAAGGCTGAGAGATACGGGGATTTTGGTCGAGTAATGGAGAGGATTGGCAATCATTACATTGAATGGCAAAAAACACAACCCGTAAACTATGCAAAATGTTATAACCATAGGTTTAGAGATTAGATCATACCTTAGGTGTCCGCGTTTTGATTCCTTTTGCTGATCTGACATTACCCTTTCATTGTTTGTTGCTGCTACATGACCTTTCAATTTTTGCTGATGACCTTTGGACTGCAGATTCCCTCTTTAAACAGACTGTGTTTTTTTTTATGCAGGTACAGAAAGTGTATTGGCTGCGGAATTGGGATATTGGCTGCGGAATTGCTCCTCAGCTGCAGAAACTGCAGAAATACCCTTCTGACTGCACAAAACAACTTTAGCTGTGTAAAAAATAAATCTTACAATGACTTTATTGATGGAATGAAATGTAATGGATGGATGAATGAAAAGAAATGAGGTGGAGTGAGAGTGATTGAATGAATGAGATGGTGAATGAAGTGAATGAAATGGCGAAATGAGATGGAAGAGAGAGATGTTTTTTTGGAAAACATGAGGTGTCAGGTGACCCTGATTTTCACCTCAGGTTTTCTGCATAAGACTGCCAATCAGAGATTGGTTTTCAAGCTTATACACTTATTCTTTTTTTCTCTTTTTTTTTTTTTTTTTTTTTTTTTTTTTTTTTTTTTTTCTTTTTTTTTTTTTTTTTTTTTTTCAAAAACAAAAGATTAGGCTGATGGAGGAGAAGAATCCTTCTCCACCAACCTGATTGTAGAATCTTATTTAAACAACTTGACAAATTCCTCTTTTGAGAGTGGCCTCTGGTAGACTTTCAGGCGATGGCCATTCACAATAAGAGGAGTATGAAATTCATCGATAGTTTTCACTCGAACTGCTCCATTACTAAAGACTTCATCAACCTCATATGGCCCAAGCCAATGAGTTTGAAATTTTCCTTTGAAGTCCTTAAACTTTGAATCAAACAATAAAGCTCAATCTCCTTTCTGAAACTTTCTTTCTTTGATATGACGATCATGCCATTTAGATCTTTGGTGCTGAACTAGATCGGTCCTTAGAATTGCATCTTGTCTTATTTCATCTAGCTCATTTAGCTGGTCCATTTTGTGTTTTTGGGCTTCTGAGAGGCTCATTCCCAATTGGACTGCCATCTTGAAGGTCTTGATTTGGAACTCAATGGGAAGCAGGACTTCCTTCCCATAAACAAGTTCATAGGGAGAATGTCCTGTTGTGTTCCTCCATGTGGTTCGATAGGCCCATAAGGCTTCAGGAAGCCTTTCCGCCCAATCTCTTCTATGAAGATGAACAGTCTTGGTGATAATGCCTTCAAGAACTTTATTGGTAGATTCCATTTGGCCATTGGATTGCGGATGGTAGGGAGTAGATGTTTTGTGCTTGATCTTATATTCCTCCATCAGCTTCTCCATCAATTTAGATGTAAATTGGCTGCCCTGATCTGTTACAATTTCCCTTGGGACACCAAAACGAGTGAAAATATCCTCAAAAAGAAATTGAACAACTGAATTTTCAGTGGCAGAAGGCAATGCCTTGGCTTCTACCCACTTAGTAACATAATCAGTACAAACCAGTATATACTTCTTTTGCTTTGATGGTGGATTAATTGGACCAACGAAATCTAGAGCCCATTTCTCAAAGGGTTCGATGCATACCTGAGGCTGTAGTGGCATTTCATTTGAAGGAGTTGGTCTCCCAACTCTTTGGCAGCTGTCACACCTTCTAACATACTGCTTTGCATCTTTAAAGAGAGAAGGCCAATAATATCCTAGAGAAAGGATTTTATAGGCTATCCTCTTGTCAGCAAAGTGCCCTCCGCATGGTTCATCATGACATGCCTTAAGGATGTCAGGCATTTCATCTTCCCGAACACACCTTCTGATTATACAATCTGGCCCTGTTTTGAACAATTCATTAGAAATCCAAGAATAATGTGAACTCTCCTGAATGATTTTCCTTTTTTCATTAGGAAATAAGTGTAGAGGAAGCTTCCCTGTAACTAGATAATTAGCCATATCTGCATACCAAGGAGTCTTGGTGGTTACTGCAAACAAGTATTCATCTGGAAACTTATCTTCTACTGGAGAATCCTCATTAGTGTTTTGGATTCTAGACAAGAAATCAGCTACTGTGTTTTGTTTTCCAGGTCTATCTAACACAGTAATGTTGAATTCTTGTAAGAGTAAAAGCCATCTTGTAACTCTACCATTAGTAACAGGTTTGTTCATTAAATATCTTATGGCAGAATGATCAGTATGGACAAAGGTTTCATAGCCGGTTATGTAGTGTCTAAACTTATTGATCGCATGTACCACAACTAAGAACTCTTTTTCTGTAACAGTATAATTTAACTCAGTGGGAGTCAAATTCTTACTTGTATAATAAATGGCATAAGGGATCAAATCCTTTTGTCCCAAAACAGCTCCTAGAGCTGTATCTGAAGCATCAGTAGAAATGTGGAAAGGGAGTTTCCAATTTGGCCCCCTTAAGATGGGTGCTTCAGATATTCTAGTCTTTAAAGCTTCAAAGGCAGATTGACACTCAGGATCCCATTTGAACTCACAGTCTTTGGTAAGCAATTTGAAAAGAGGAGATGCTATCTTAGTGAAGTTTTCAATAAATCTTCTGTAATATCCAGTAAACCCAAGAAAACTTCTAACATCTTTCTGGCAATTTGGAACAGGTAACTTAGAGATGACTTCCACTTTGGATCTATCAACCTTAATCCCATCTCCTGAAATATGATGTCCTAAAACAATCCCTTCAGTAAACATCATAAAACACTTTTCATGATTTAAAGAAAGATTTGTTTCCTTACATCTTATCAGTACTTTTTCCAAATTTTCCAAAGCTTCTTCAAATGTATTACCATAAACTGTGAAATCGTCCATGTATACCTCTACACAATCATGAATCAGATCCGAAAAGATTCCTAGTATAGCCCTTTGAAATGTAGCGGGTGCATTGCACAATCCAAAAGGGAGTACTCGTTAGGCAAAGGTTCCCCAAGGACAAGTGAATGTGGTTTTGTCTTGATCTTCAGGTGCTACCTGAATTTGATTATACCCACTAAAACCATCCAGGAATGAGAAATAATTTTTACCTGCTAAAGTGTCTAGTACCTGATCAATAAAAGGTAGAGGGAAATGATCCTTTAAGGTTGCCTTGTTCAATTCTCGATAATCAATGCAAACTCTCCATTTACCATTCTTTTTGGGCACTATAACCAAGGGAGAAACCCATTGGCTATCTGAAATGGGGTAAATGAAGTTTACCTTGAGCAATTTCTGGAGTTCTTCTTTCACGATTTCCCTAAGGTTTGGATTCATCCTTCTTTGTGGTTGCCTAATAGGTCTGCTGTTTTCTTCAATATAGATGTGATGAATACAAGTCTTAGGATCGATTCCTTTCATGTCAGTGTATTCCCATGCAAATGCAGTGGAATGTTTTTGCAACAGTTTAGTTAATTCTTCTTGTTGTGGTCTTTCCAAGTTTTTGTTAATGTTCAATGGTTTTCCTGGAAGGATTTCAACTGTAGAACTACCAAACTCTTCCATTGAGAAGAGAGACATCTGTTTAGAGGAGAGATATTCAATGTCTGCATCTAACTGAAACTGTGTAGAGTCATATTCTAAAGGTATTTCAAAATTTTCTAATGTATTTAGAATTTGACTATCCTCACTGATCTCAGAGATGGTTAGAACAGGTTGAATAGTATCCTCATCATCAACCCACTCATCTTCTCCTATTTCTGTTATTGCCTTTGATGGAGGATACAAGTTGAATTTCTTGGTGGAATTACCATCTGATATATACATGTCCCCAGACCTACAACTTATGAAAGCATCAGCTGTGGCCAGCCAAGGTCTTCCTAAGATAAGAGGATGTCCTCCTAGATTGTTCTTGGGAGTTAAAATCATAAAATCAACTGGATATTCCCAAGAATCTAGGGAGACTGGAATGTCTTCCAATACACCATCAGGTTTAATGATTGATCTATCTGCAAGTTGCAGTAAAGTAGGTGTAAAGAGAAGGTTAGGAAACTTTAACTGATCCATGGTCTGTCTACTCATGATGTTGATCGCGGCTCCTAAATCAATCAAAGTATTTGGGATTTCAACCCCATTAATATGAGTTTTGACAATAGGGCTACCGGGATCCACATACTTTTGCATGGTAATCTTACCCATCATAATGTCTGCAATTTTTCCAACTAGATGTATACTTTTGGTATCTCTGGTTCTCTTTCCTGTTTTCTTCAAACTCAACTCCTTTATTGTCTTCGCTAGAATGGGAATTTCCTTAATGGCTTGTAACAAGGGGATCTTGATACAGACATTCTTCAATTCATCTAGAAAACTATAGTCAGGCACCCATATTTGCTTTTCCACTCCTTTGTCAATTTGTAATCTTTCAGGAAAAGGAGGTGTAGCTAAAGGTGTAGGTTGCTCAACTATGGGAGTTGTAGAGGTTGATTCTTTTTCTTTTTCTTTTTGGATATTTTGGTTTTGAAGTGATACTTCAGAACCCTTATTGACTTTGAGAGATTCTTCCTCAGAAATTCTTGGTTGTTGAACACTTGTAGAAGATTGATCTAAGATTCTACCTGATCTGAGTTGTACTTCATTGAGAAGAACAACCATATAGGTAGGGAATGGTTGACCTTCCATCATGTAAGCATTTTGAGGGTTCCTATTATTTGGATTTGGTAATGGCTGAGAGGGAAGTTGATTTGATTTCTGCTGGGATTGAAGTGAGAGTTGAGAATTTTGATTTTGTGGAGGAGGTTGTTGTTGTTGAGGGTATGGCAATGATAGTTGTTGACCTTGATTTGGAAGTTGCGGAGCCTGCTGATTCTGAAATGATGGAGGATATTGATAGAATTGAGCAAATCTCCCATAAGGATTTTGCATGCTTTGCATCCATGCTTGAAAAGCATTTTGAGGTTGAGGCCAAGGTTGTTGCCAAGGATTCCAATTTGGTTGGGATTGAGAATTCATAGAGTTGTTAAACCCTTGATTCTGTTGCCCTTGCCAAGGTCTCCTTGCAATAAAACAGAGAGATTCAAGTGTACTTGGATCCTCTTGAAAGACTGCTTTGAGGCCAGGTATTGAAGGACAATCCTTAGTCTCATGAGTTTCTGAGCAAATTACACATGTTTCTACAACGTGTGTGTCCAAGGGACATTCCCTTAAAGCATGTTTCTTTATACATTTCGGGCAAAAAATGGCCAAAGCCTTAGCTTCTGCTTTTTGTTTATTGTGAATCTTAAGGGTATCTAGTTGTTCACTAAGACTCCCTAAGATGTCAGTTTTGAATTCATCAAGCATATTGCCGATTTCAGCCCTACTTACTGATCCTGTTGCAGATTTATTTTCTCTAAGGAGAGAAGGATCTCTAGGCCCTTTTTGAGTTTTTGATTTGCCTCTTTGAGTGAAAGTTGAGAAATATCCCCTTTCCCCATCATGTTTAAGATATCTATCCATTCATCCCTAATGGCTTTTAATAAGAGGGCTTTTAAGGTCTCTTCATCCAAGCTACTCATTTTTGCTCTTTTCAAGTTATATTGAAATCTTTCAAGTAAATCTTCTAAGCTCTCATCTTCTCTTTGTATCATTTTAAAAACCTCGTCTTTGTGATTAGTAGGCATACAATAGTCCAAATACCTATCCAAAAATGTCTGTTTCATTTCATCCCAAGACCTAATGGATTGAGTGAGTAACCCCATGAACCATTTCAAGGATTGATCCTTCAGTGTTGAAGGGAACAATTTGAGTTTTTGAGAGTCATCCAGGTAGTCATAAGTTCGACACACCACTTCAAACTCAAATAAAAATGTTTCAGGGTCCTCAGTTCTTAACCCATGGAAATTTGGGAGGACAGATGGTGATATGTTTTTCATAGTGGCTTGGGAATCCTCATTAACAATGGGAAACCCAAATGAATTATCCCCATCTCTATTTCCTCCTCCAAGGGGACCTCTACCTCCATTATTGTTGTTGTTTCCTCCTCCTCCTCTACCTCTACCTCTACCACCTCCTTCTTCCTCTGCCATGATGGTTCTCCTAGGGATTTCAAAATCTTCTGGTTCCTCTACAAAAGGTGAATGAGAAGAGATTTCTCCTTCTTCTTCAGATGATTCCACTTCCTCAATTACAATTGGTCTTTCTGTAGGAGAAAGAGAAGAGTCTCTTCCTGGTTCAAATTCAATAGAAGGTGTAGGAGAGTCAACTCTTGGCTCTTGAATTCCAAGAATTCTAGGACTAGGAGTTTCGGTTGGAGATAAGGGAGGTGTCTCTTGTCTATCCCTTGAAGTAGATGGACTTGTAAAAATTGAACTTCGAACTCTAGCTAAAAACCTTCCCCTAGAATCTCTAGCTCTATGCATGTCATTTTTTATTATTTTTCTTCAAGTCAAGTTAATAGTTCTTTTTCTGGTCTTCCAGTTCACTCTAGGTGCAAGAAGAGAGCATACTCAAGAAACTACCAAATCAATAACTTTCTCTTTTCTGATCCTCCAGATCACCTTGCAGTGCAAGAGGAGAGCATACTTTGATAGGTTATCAACTTCTTTCCTTGAAATTTTTATGTTTTTTTTTCTAAGAATATGGCTACTTAATTTCACTTCCCCGACAACGGCGCCAAAATGTTTAGTCAATTTAGTGTTTCTAAATTGATGTCATTAATTGTCAACCCGGGGCTCGTAAGCTGATGAAGTGAAGGTGTACTATATGTACTTAAGCAACCTCTTAGATCTTTTTTTCGTTTGGGGGTGTTGTTTGTGGTCAATTTATCTTCCTAAGGTGGAATGGAGATTTTATAAACAGATGAGTGAGTGTGTGTGTAAGGTGATTTCTAGATGAGTGAGTGTGTGTTACAGGTGATTTCTAACTACCTTCTAAACTTGCAAAGAAAAAGCTTGAAAGAAATAAATAACTTGAAATGAATTGAAAGCAAAGAACCACTTTCTAATGGCACTAGACACTATTCATGCTGCTGCAAATAAAAAGGAAGAAAACCACTTTAAAAACCAATGATAATGTTTATCTCTTCCTAACTCTCTGCTTCCAACATATGGTACTATGTAAAACACAATTAGGAAGTAGTTAGAGATGAGTTTAAAAAGTGATCAAAAATGAGAAAAATCTACTTTAAAGACTAGTTATAATGTTCAACTCTTCCTAACTCTCTGCTTTCAGCACATGGAATTATGTTAAGCACGATTAGAAAGTAGTTAAAGATTAGTCTAAAAAGTACTCAAAGCCAGCTGTAATTTATTAGTATTCTGATCTCTAAAAGATGAACAACTTATGATAAAGAGACCATCAATATGTTAACATACGACTTTGAGAAACTAAACTAGAAATCAGCTATGAAAATAGAGTAAAGGCAACAACTTTGAATCTGTCAACTGAAAATACCATCAAATATAAAGCAAATACACAAAGACAGAACAATCCCGGGTTAAAAACCTGCAAAAAACAATACTGGTCAGTTTAAAATGAATGCTGAAAATAAAATGACATGAAATCAAATGGTATACTACTATACATGATAAAAGAAATAAAGATTGTTGAAAGCATGAAAATGAAACCAAACACTATGTACACGTGCTGTCATAGATGGGGGCCCTCCATCCACGCAACCAACTTAGAAGATCAGCTACGAAAAGGTGAACAGAACAGTCTTCTTTTTATAAAACTAGCATGTCAAAAATACAGTGAAAAGTGTTGTAGGGACAACCTTCTAAAACAGAGTTTTTATAACAGAATCAGCGCAGCAATTACAATAATCAAAAAGCTAATCTACAAGCGTTGGCACACGCTTATTTATAAGCACAGAGGCAACTACTCTCTGCGTGAACTAAGCAACTACAGCTTAACCTATTAACTACGCAGCAACACGCAGTCTTAGCTAATTAGCTTGTGCAGCAAACACGTAGGTAACTCCGTGCACTTTTGAGGGAAACGGTCATCATGGGAGACAAATCTATGCTTGGATCCTGTCTTTAGCTGTCCTCATGGCATGGAGGAGGTGCCAGCTACAGTTCCGTGTCCCAACTGCTCACGGCTCCCGTGCCACCGTTCAGAACTTGACCGTTTGACCGAGGGAATACCTGCGTTGACCAAGGGCATACGTGACTGGTTTGGCTCAACCAATAGCATACAATCCATGTGTACATCCAACCCAACATGCCCATGTGGCTCGTTCCTTGAGAAGACACGTGGAGCATATCAAACAACAAAAAGGCTGCGGAATCTCTGAACAGCTGCGGAATTGCTGAACAGCTGCGGAATCGCTGAACAGCTGCAGAAACTCTGTTTATATGTCAAAAATCTAAACCAACAGTAAAACATAAGAAAAGTTAACTAATTATGCTTAAAGACATCAAATGTAATGATCTGGGTAAGTTTATGCGGAAAATAGAGCAAAAGAGAGGGATAAGTGAGAAAAAGTTGTAGGTAATGATGGATAATCAAGTGCAAGTTAGAGGCTCTACAATAACTAGCACACACAATCGTAAACTTCAAAGATATGCATAGAACCTCAACATAAGAATAATCATACATATCAGTGACCAGATGCACAATAATTCAAAAACACTTATGTTTATTTATCTCATGTTCCAGTACAACCCAATTCCGCCCTGCGCACTCCGCTGTAGGGGTCTGCGCACATAGCTGCGGACTCTACCAGGCCTCTAGGCACAGAGCTGCAGAGCCTACACTATCTACTACCCACCACAACATGGACTTACAGACTCAGAGTGAACAACCCATTACCCTTCGGATTTGATCCAGAATTATCAAAGAAAACTACTTCTATCCTTAGAGCCTCACTTTATTTATACATTCCCATGGTCCATGGAACATGGGTAGGCTGACATATTCTATATTAACTTCACATTATTTTCAGGAGAACAACCCTTTGACCTGACTCATTACAATTCGTGCTCCGTGCACTTCGCGAAACTTTTACAGTACCAATACCCAAAATTGTGGGCTTTAAGACCCAAAACCTTTATGCGGGGGATCCACTGCCCAACACCTCCTTGCACATAACACTTCATTTTGTTGGTCATTTCCAATTGAGCTACCCCATAGGGTCTAAAATTTATTTTTATTATCAAATATATGAATTTTATGAAATATGATTTGATTAAGCTTAAATATATACACAATATAGCATGTAGTTTTTATATGTGTGGTACTCTTGATATGGTTGCAGGAAACCACCAAGGAAGAAATTTTTCATCAAGGTACTATATAAACATATATTTACACAGAAATTATAAGGATTGTATTAAGTATAGCTACACATATTACTAGTTTGATGTATGTTCCAATTTTTTTATGCTAGATATATGTACTCAATATTTTAAAAGAATTGTATATCATTGTTTTCTTTTTCAAATTTTATTATTTGAATTTAATACTACAATTACCTTAACTAAAAAAAATTACTAATTAATTCATTATGTTTATACATATAATTATACATTAATGAATTATCTATCGATTACTAATATATGAATTCACATAAATTTGTTCTTATTTTAGATCTTATTTTGAAGTATGAAGAAAAAAATTGAGATAAAAATGTTTCTAAGGAAAATTTGTAAGAAAATTCAAGGCATGCTTACTTACATCTATGGATGGAATTTTTAGTAAACCCATAAATATAGAATAACATGAGGTGAATGTTCTTTGACGCTTACTTACATTTATGGATGGAATTTTTATTAAACTCATGTATCTAAAATAACATGAGGTCAACATACCTTACAAAAAAATGAATAGACCAAAAACAAGCTATATAGCACTGACAAATGCCCATCAATATAGGCCACAATTGATTGAACCAACCCCTTTCCCTTAAAATGTTTGGAATCATTTAGCCAAATTTCCAACTCTAACAACAATCAAATAAGTTAACCCCTTATATTTAAAATGTTTAGAAACATCCTATCATATTCTAAAGCAATTAAATGAAAATAAGATTCACTCTCAAGTTTAAATTTATTAAATATATAAAAGAAACCATTTTTTTAAAGTTTTTTTTTGTGTGAGTTTAGCAAGACTACATCTTTATCATGTCCAATATATCACCCCAATTAGGGTTGTGAATTGAACGTGTGACTTCACATCAAAGAGTGCTATAATATAACACTCGTGATCTATCCCAAAACCCCACGGACTTTTTAAAATTAAAACTTAAACATCTTAAAATAAAATTAATTATTTTATAAACATTACATCTATTAAAATTTAGATTTTTAAAAATAATTTAACTATTTTGAAAAAATGAATAATTAAAATTTTAATTTTTTTTTTTAAGGTTATTCAGATGTATAAAGACATAATAAAAATAAATGCTAAATATTTTGGACAATAATTTCTTTTCAATAACCTGCAATATCATGTTAAAGAATAATTAACCAATTTAGATAAGATAATACTTATTACTATTATACTAATTCTTCAGAGATTAAACATTCAATGTCAAAAAGCATTTCAAATGAAAACTTGAGAGGAGTTGATAACTTATTCATTTTATTTTCAAAAAATGCAAGGCAAAAATAAAAATAAACTCAGGTCCAAAATTGTAAAACCTTTCAAATAGATTTGCTAAGTCCACTT
Organism: Pinus tabuliformis; assembly: GCA_031772625.1. Lineage (NCBI taxonomy): Eukaryota > Viridiplantae > Streptophyta > Pinopsida > Pinales > Pinaceae > Pinus > Pinus tabuliformis. Next base: position 683,443,606 of record CM062809.1, read on the forward strand.
AATTTTAAGAGACACCATCGGCCTTAAAATTGTCATGTCAACACTCGGTGTTGAGTTTGAAAAGTACAGTTTAGCGTTTGGATGCCGGAGCAATGCAAACTGCTTTGAACAATTCTCTCTCTGCCAAATCTTGTGTCCATTTCTTAGAGCATTTTTTCAGGTCTTACTTTTAAAATAAAAACGTTCAAAATTTATTTTCATGGTGGAAGGAATTCAGAAAGAGGTTTTAAATGGACCTGGTTGAACCACTTAACATTCCTTTTAATCAAGAACCTAATGTTGTCGCTAATGGGTTGTGCAACCTTTCCAAAAGCCTTCCTATCATAATATGCAATTCAAACAAGGTAGATAGCAACACCTTGAACATGTTAACGAACTATTTTTTCCATGGCTTCAACTGTTAGGAGAACATGCTATTGACATTTGCCTCTTACCCTCTTTGATTTCTCAAAAGATCTGGCGTTCAAGTGTTTTTTTCATTACCATTTCGAATCTTCTCGAGAAATTATCATCATTTCGAATCTTCTTGCGGAAAATTGTGTGGTTGACAGTTTCAGAATGGTTTACAACTGTTTTCAAATTGTCTGTCCCTCCATTATTCATTTGATTCTGCCATGCGATTCATGCGAATAATTTAGAGGATGATAAGAGTCTATGTTTTCCCCAATTCTGAGAAGAAATTTACTTGATGTTGAAGTTCAACTCTATGTTTTCATGGAATCTTCCCTGCCCTACACCCTAGATTTCTGTTCTTTTGAGGTCATAGATGGAAGCAATGGTTGTAAGTTGAAAGGTGAATACACAGGATCCACTGAAGCCTAGCAAACGAAGAAAAGGACAGATTAGAATGGGTAAGCATTTAATGGATACCAGGAATTCAAGGAAATTCGAATTTTGAATTTCCCTCTTATTCGGGCGTGTGTGGACGTACGTGATGAAATGTACATTGAATGAAGGAAATGGAGCACTGAGTAGACAGGGCGGAAAACGAACAGAGTGTAATACAAACTAAGCACTAAAGCCACATCACTTGAGATTTATGCCCAGATGTCATCCAGATGCTTCCCCATGTGAACTTGGGCCTCGCACACCGCACCATATCTAGCTGGTTATTACTTCTGTTAGTATCCTATTTATTTGCTCGTTTTGGACGTCCCTGACTCCCTACCTTCCCCCTGACTCGGATATATATGCTCTTAGGTGCAGTCACTGGTGGAAAGGGAGTCAGCTCTTTGGAGAAAATTTGTCACAACTTAGGTTAACTAGCCAGCAATTTCCCAAATTTCTGACCTAGACACCACCCGAGAACAACATTACTAAGTTTCTCTGAACCAAAGGCTCCCATAGGATAGCAACAAGAAAATTAAAGAGAGAAAAGTACCAAATTGATATACCAAAATCTAGATTGAAGAATTGATCTTCCCATATAGAGACTAAGAAATTCCTAAATTCAACAAGGGGAAACATAGATACCTATGATATTAATTGCATCAAGAGGCCTATTTTCCCAATGGATCATGGAGCCAAGGTCTCCTGAAGAACACTAAGAGTCGAAGAACCCTTTACACCAAATAACCCACAAATACAAATAGAAGAGACGAGCCTTGGAATTCCAACTTGAAGATAAAGAGCCAAGGTCTTGACCAGAGGTTCTTCAGAGAGAAAACCAAAGGAGGTTGGTTTGGATTCCATAGTTGAATGTACAAATCAAACTTTTTCCCATTTCGTCAACCACAGATTGAAACACATAATTGTGGAATTATTGGATAGAGATTGATCCAAGATGAGACCCATTTTATCATTAATTCACATGACTTTCCACACGATTGGCATCATTCCTTTATTAATTTCACTCGAATACACATCATCAAAAACTATTAGAGGTCTGGCTCGATGGATATTCCAAGAATTTTTCCTTAGATTAACAAAAGTGCGAGCATGTGAATAAGAGAACCACCTCCGCATCACGATGAGAACCATAAACAACAACGTCAAGGACATTGTTGAAGGGGGACATTTTAATTAATGCAATAATGAAAACCGGATGGAAAATATGCTTGAGGAGCCTCAAATTGCATAAGGAAGAGGCAAGGGATGAATGAAACTCATGCAGTGGGAATAAGGGAGACAAGGGTGAGGTCGAGGGAAAGAGGGAAGGGGAAGGAAGGGGAAGGAGAGGGGAGAAAGAAGCGGGATTTCAAGGAGACGGGACGGGTCTACACAGCCCAGAAGGGGACAAGAGGGGATAGGGAAAAAGCCTAGATCTCAAACTTGCATTCAAGTAAAACCTTGGGGTTAAAACTTATGCTAATAAAAAAGATCATTGGCCCTTAGGGAATGAGGTTGAATGTAATGGTACCATTAATATCAAGGATGACTTATCCTAGAGTACAGGCTTTATTTTCTTCCAATTCAACTTTCAAGTTGTTGCCTCTGAGAATATGGTAGAACTCTTTAGAGAGAAAATAATTTGTCAAAATGTTTATGTGGACAAGGATCTGCGAGATGGAATTGTCCTTTCGTGTACCTGGTTTAGAAAGATACAAGGTTTTTATCAATGAATCCCCCAAAATGATGATCCCTATAATACCTTTGTCTTTTGCAATACTAAGCCCTTGATAAAGCCCATAAAGTTTATCCTGATTATTTATTTTCCTTCCCAATCCCCATCCGTATTTGATTTCAGCTATTCCAACTAGATTATATAAAATCCCTCCCCTTCCTGCCACCCCTCATTGTAAAATATTTTTTAATAATGATATAATTTATATGTTATTGTTATACATTTATAATTAATATTAATACAATTTTATGTGGTTGATCTTGTTTTTCATTTGGACCCTATCATGTAATTTACTAAAACCTATGTCACCATGGAAGTCGAGTAGAATGGGATATTTTTGGGATCATATATGGAGAGTGAATATATTTTCAATTTTTAATTCTTACCTATTATTATCGAAAATATTTAACTAATATCAATTTATTATTATATTATTTATATAAATATATTAATACTTATTTCATCTAATAATAATAGTTGTCGTGGGTCATATCTCGCAAGGTTTCTGTCAAATAAATGTCAGCCTAGATGTCCCTATGAGGATTGATTTCCAAAATTCTGATTATTACTCCATGTAAATATATTCACGATGTAGTAAGTCAGTATTTAGATTTCTAAGAAGTATATAACCTGCATACTCACTCCCTTGCATTGGGGCACTCACAATCATGGTGCATGCACTATTTACTTATTACAAATCCAATAAGAAAATAAAAACTCATATTTGTTCAAACCCTGAAGAGTATGATAAAAGAGATCAATTAAAGAATATAAACCCTAAACATGCAAGATATAGCTTAATAGAAAATTATTTTTGTTGATATTATGGTTTTTGTTGATATTATGTTTGTTGTTGTTGGCTTTTTTTAAAACAAAAATGAGTAAATATTAAATTATATTTGTGCCTAGTCACAACAAAATACATGGTGCTTACATCTTCAGTATTCATATTTTTTTGTATGCCATAGACACCACTGACCTTCTGCACATAAATACCCAAAACAATAACAGAGGGTTTACACTTGACATGATTGTGTGCTTACATAATAAGATCCAAAACAACTAGTAAAGGATAGACTAAGATTATGTCTACATAATTACACAACAAAAGGAACCGTATCCAACAAAAGATTGGATTGTCTAGCATTTACATGATTACAAAAAGACGAAACTCCATGTATTGAGCTTGCAAGAGATGTTAGTCATTGTTTGGATCTAGCCCATTGATATCGATCTCTAGCTTTTCTGTATCATCTTGGTGGTTGTCAAAAACTATCAGTGTTTCTTTACTAAAATTAATATTCATAAAAATATTCCCGAGGGCATCAAATTCATCAAACATATGAGAGAATTGAAATTGCAGAGTTAGAAGCTTAACAATAAGCTCAATCTGGGCATGAGACATATGGCATAACTCAACTTGCAAATCCTAATCGACCTTGTGGAGTGCTTTATGTGATTCATATTTATGAAGGAATGGAATGAATTAAAATATAAAGAAAAATACAAATATATAATGAAAACATAATTTCAATTCATTAATAAGAGAGTACTGAAAAATGTTTACATGGAGAATGGAAATAAAATAGCTCAGGAAATGGTATATTATCTTTGAGAAGAGATGTGGTGGCTACATGCATTTCAAGTTGTGTTACAATGAGGCTCAATGCATCTTTGTTATTTAAAAATAATGGAAAGCCCTAGACATACAAAAACCTAACCCTAGGAGATGAAACACCAAAAGTCTATGAGCCCTGTTGGGTAAATTGATACATCAACTTGCAAGGGTAGTAACTTTGGCATACGATCTTATTTTGATGTGTATGATACCTAGCTAGAAATATCAATATGAGGAATACAAATTTTGAACACAAACCCCTATTGTGGGCTATGGGTCTTCACGTTTCCCAAAAACATGTCATTTAGGGCCTCAGAATGACTCTGGAAGTTCAGGATCCAAAAAACTACCAAAATTAGTACATTGTGATATAATTAAGGAAATTAGAAAATCAATGGTAGGGGTCCAAGTGAAATAGGCGGGTCGCGACCAATATCCACCTGGATCATTATGAGAAGACAAGCAATGAGAGCATGGACTATTTGTAGATGAGGGCTCAAAATCTAAGTTAGTGTTCATTGTGCTTCTCTGAGTAGAAACCAAACCTACAAGAGAGAGAGAAGGAAACAACACCAATAATATTATAATGCCTTCAAAACCAATGATGAGGAGAGTCATGCGTTCAATATAAGGCCTTGGAATAGAAATATGGACTAGAGAGCTGACACAATGGAAGGTTCACAAAAGTAACCAAAGAGAACTTTAGCACATTTCCTTTGTGTATGATAGAATACATTAATCGTAATTATCCTCGTTTATAATGTCAACAACACTACTTAATGACCCTACCATATTTCCTCTCTCTATGATAGAATACATTAATAGTAATCCTCTAGAGCCAATTTATATAGATAAGGAATGTTTTATATAATTTTTTTTATTTATTTAAATTTGAGTTGTTTGTATTAGTTAATTCTCTGGATTATTCGGGTATGTGGCATATACCATCCCTTTTGTGGTGGCAGAACTACAACCCTAGATCTGTAGATCCATGATTCGATAGTCTAGAATGTTAGGGATGGTATGGCTGCAACATTTCTTAAAAGAAATGCATATATTATACATATGACTCTCTTTTGTCATATATTTATTTGCGGATCTTGTTTAAATTATTACGATAGTCTAGAATGTTAGGGATGGTATGACTGCAACATTCCTTAAAATAAATGCATATATTATACATATGACTATCTTCAGTAATCTTTTATTGACTGGGCTGGTTTAAAATATTACAATAAACTTAACTGTCCGACAAGGTAGCGACCTTACGTCTTCATACTTCAGAAACAAAATGTTGTTAAGTTGTCTTACTCATTTCTCATTTGAAGAGAGAGATAACAACTAACTTTAGTATTCCTCTGCAACTCAAATATTCCTCTACAACTCTACTATTCTTCTGCAATGCCAATGTTAGGAAGAACACACCACCCACGCAATACTATTGCAGCGACAAAGTCCAAAAACAAGGAGAGAAGAAGTGAAGCTTCCATCAAATATGAAATTTGGAAAGTATGCAAGTGGTCATAGCATCCACCATCATGGAAACCATTTTAGAATCCACCCCCACCACACCTGTTTTAGCATCCACTTCTAGAAACAATAATTTCTAACAAATGGTAGAAGTAGTTATCACCATCATGGAAACCATTTTAGAATCCACCCCCACCCCACCTGTTTTAGCATCCACTTCTAGAAACAATAATCACTAACGAATGGTAGAAGTAGTTATCTCAGTCGAGAAATGTGGACCAATGGTACATAATCTTTTTCTTAAATTATCTATTCTACAAATAACTTTTCCTTTCATTAACCTTTAGTAACTTTCATCAAGAATAACCTTTAGTAAGTTTCATCAATAATAACCTTTACTAACTAACTTTTAGTAACTTTCATCCAGAATAAACTTCAATAACTTTCATGAGATATAACCTTATTCTTCAATAACTTTCATGAGGAATAACCTTTACTAACTCTCATAAGGAATCTATGATTTTGTAATTATTGTTGCATAGCATTCATTAACCTCATTTTGTAATCAAATTAAATTTTATGTTTTTTTAGCATTTTTTTCATCAACCTTTGCCAACTATCATCACGAATAACCTTTAGTAACTTTCGTGAAGAATAACCTTTAGTAAGTTTCATGAGGAATAACCTTTACTAGCTTTCACCATGAATCTAGGATTTTGTAATTACATTTAAAACTTTCATGAAGAATAACCTTTAGTAAGTTTCATGAGGAATAACCTTTACTAACTTTCACCACTAATCTATGATTTTGTAATTACATTCAATTTTATGCATTTCTCTGTATCTTTCATTCTCCATGTTCGTTATAAATTGTAAAACTGAAATTTATGTGATATTGTGACCATGATGAATTGTAATGAAATTTAAAGGCTATTATAATTGTAAAACTAAAATTTATGTGATATTGTGACCATGGTGAATTGTAATTAAATTTAAAGACTATTGTAATTCTAATGAAATTTATAGACTATTGTTCATAATACATTTAAGTGACGATTCTAATAGACTTATTCTTGATAAACTTAACTAAATTTTAAGAAAAAATTTCCAATGTTTTAACACCGTGACAACACTTGTAAACTCAATCTTTGCACTGCACATGTTCCTCCTTTTATTTTCCCTCTTCCTTATAAAATTAACTAAGTTTTATGAAAAATTGATCAATTAACTTTTACAATTTTTTCACACTACGAGAAACACTTGTAAACTCAATCTTGGCAGGTGTTTCCTCCTTTGTTTATCCTTTATTCTTTATAAATTTAACTAAGTTTTACGAAAAATTGCTAAATTAACTTTTACAACATTTTAACACTGTAACAACACTTGTAAATTCAATCTTTCCACGTGTTTTATCCTTGTTTTGTCTTTTTCTTTCCCTTTTTGTAAGGGTCTATTAAACATTCACCAAAGAATATGCTTGGCATATTTTCTCTTCATCAATTCAATCAGTCTTTCGATTACCAATAACAAACAAAAGTCAACCTACCTTCTTCCACTAAAAGTTCACATATATACTCCTATCCGAAAAAAAAATGATCCAACATGGGTTGGAAAATGGCTTTGTGACCAAAATATAGTTAAAATTTAATCTTAAATTATAAATAATTCAAATTTAGTTTTTCTCATTTAGTTTTACTAAATTCAAAATATTTTTAATAAAAATATCAAATTTTAATTTTAACATCAAATTATTATTATTATATATTTTTTATTTAATATATAATAAAAATAATAATCATTAAACAATTTTAATTTAAATTAAAAATATAAAAATAGTAACAATATTAGTTATTCTATTGGTAATATACATGATCTTTATAGGTAATGATATAATTACCGTAGGACTTAGTTCCTTTTATATTTTTTGGAATAAAATATTGATCGATTATTGATTATTTGACCAGTATGTTTAAAGGATATAGTATGATAATATTAGTCTTTACCCTAAAGTATGACATTTACCTATTATAACTAATTTCTAGGAATAATAAGGTTTTAGTAGATAATAAACATGTATTATTATTTTAATGGACCATCAATTTAATATATTTTAAAGGACTAAATAGTAAAGAGACCATTAAATAATTATTACTCATTTAGCTAGTGTAACTAAATTATTAAAATGATAGTGATTTATTACCTTTCTCTTGTATTTATATAATATTGAAATAATTTATTTAATATATATCATGAGATATATTAATTAAAATATTAATATTATTTTTGAGATATTAATATTAATATATCTATTTATTTTTAATTAACAATCGAATTCCCTTATTTACCTATTTAGCTATTTATAGAAATATTAATTTATTAATTTAGTGGTTTGACCAGGAGCATTAGGTCAAACTAGCCGTTACCTTAATAGTTGTTGGAGTCTCGGCACGCTCTATTTATTCAAGCTTTGCCAGTTTGGTTCTTCAACTTGTCCTGACGATGAACCACACTAGTTGGTTCGAAACGCGTCGACAAAAGTTTGATTATGTGATTTTGCCGAAGGTTTTCTAAACAATAAAAATAGTAATTTAATACAATAATTAAATTTCAATATTTTCATAGCAACATATATTCATCTTAACTCGAGATTTATAGGGGTCAAATCCCTCAAAATACAATTCTCTTTTTTTACTCTAAATTTTGAGGAAATGTTTGCACCTTGAGAGATTTGATCTCTATTCTTAATATATCTCAAGTTCGGAGGGTTATACGCTAGTATAACTAAAACGATATTAAATTACATATAAACTTTAATTGTAAAATAAAATTATTTGATATATTGTTATCATATAAGAAATTATTCAAATTATTTCGAATTGATATCAAATTGATATCCTCCTTAAATTAATGTGTGTATATATACCAATTAATTATTCAAATGAATGAAATTACATTGTAATAAATAAACAAACCTTTAGAAGTGTGAGTACCAAAATACATTTTCAATATGCATCATACATATAATTGAAAATATTAGGAATAAATGTTCATCTCTAGTAACTATATAAATGCTAATGAAAAATATTATTAATTCCAAATAGTATCATATAAATTTGTATATTGTAGAGTGCCATTTTAAAATATTCAACATTATACTTTACAAATTACAATATACCAAATTCGTGCCTATATATATGACAAATTAATTAATTAATTGTATTCTTCACAATTATTACCATGTTAATTGTTATTCTCATTACTAATTAAACAGAAAGCTATTAGCAAAGAAAACATGGTTGAACATGAACAACCAGTTGTGAGTAAAAATAGGCAGCCTCTCCCATAAAATGTAGAACTCACTCCAAACTGAATCCATGAACATTGAAATCTATCATAATATATTTTGAATTTGGGTATTTGAAGATTACTTTTCAATATATTTTTAAACATTATTATGTAGGTGTATAATCATGCATTGTACAATATTTACATGTTTTCATATAGTTTGTTTTAGGTTTATAGTTAAATCATATTTAGTTTTATTCAGATTTTAAATTAATCTATGTATAACTTTAAAAAAATAACAATATAAAACTAATATTAATATTAATCGTTACCTATAATATATATATATATAGATATAATAATAATAATGATTTTCATGAAATTCACTTTGCGTATAACTCAATAATCAAATGTGATTGTAAAATAGTTTTTTCTTAAACAAAAATGAGTAATATTATTAGTAATTTTGCGTTCGGTCGCAATAAATATACAAAATGTATAACTTTTAGATTTATAGTATCCATATAATCATCTTTCTATTTCAGAATTGGCCTATTGACACATAACTTGACATTGTCGATAAAAGGGAATACATTGCTACTTGAACTAGCAGTGGCATACCAAGACTTATAGAATTGAACTTTCTTAAAATGATACTATCTTTGAAATTTATAGACTCAAAACACCCCACAAAACTGTAACCCAACAAAAAATGCATGGAGATCATTTTGATTATGGAGTTGGCTTGTTGAGGTTAATCTCTGTCTTAACAAAAGTGTCGATAGGTTGGTCCAAAAAAGTAGGCTCAGTCCTATCAAGCTTTAGGTTTGTGAGAATCCCTTTGAGAGCATCAACCTCGTTCTCCAACCTTGCCTTTTGATGCTTGAGAACCAAATTCCACTCTTCGTGTTCAATCTAAGCATGATACAACTTCCAAAATTTCACCTGTAAATCATAATTTTCTTGCTTCAATATTTCAATTTCAAAATTGCAATTACGACATTGATGATCATTCGAGGTTGCATTAGAATTCGAGTTATAATCCATTGATAAAAGGTAATGTTTGTGTCAAAATAAACTAGGACAACCCCAATTGACCAAGAAGAGATATTATAGAGTGAGAAAATGGAGAGGGATTCGGCTCTTTGGAGACAAATTTGTGACAACTTAAGTTAACTAGCGAACAATTTCCCAAATTCCCAACCTAGACACCACCCTAGAGCATGATTACTAAGTTTCCCTGAACCAAAGGCTCCCATAGGATAGAAACAAGAAAATGAATGAGAAAAAAGTACCAAATTGATATTCCAAAATCCATATTGAAGAAATTTATCTTCCCATAGAGAGACTAAGAAATTTCTAAATTGAACAGAGGGGACACATAGATACCTCTGATCTTAATTGCATCGAGAGGCCTATTTTTCCAATGGATCATGGAGACAAGGTCTCTTGAAGAACACTAAGAGTCGGTCCACCCTTTGCACCAAATAACCCTCAAACACAAGAGACGAGCCCTGGAATTCCAACATGAAGATAAAGAGCCTAGGTCTTGATTAGAGGCTCTTCATAGAGCAAACCAAAGGAGGTTGGTCTAGATGCCATAGTTGAATTCACAAACCGAAAAGTTTCCCAATTCCTCAACCACAGACTGAAACACATAATTATTGAATTGTTGGACAGTGACTAATCCAGGATGAGACCAATTTTATCATCAATTCACATGACTCTCCACATGATTAGCATCATTCCTTCATTAATTTTGCTCAAATACACATCATCAAAAAGTATTAGAGGTCTGGCTCGATGGATATTCCAAGAATTTTTCCTTAGATTAACAAAAATTCAAGCATGCGATAAGAGAAATGACCTTTGCATGGTGAAGAGAACCATACACAACCACGTCAAAGACATTGTTGAAGGAGGACATTTTAATTAACACAATACTGACAATCAGATGGAAAATATGCCTGAGGAGTCTCAAATTGCATAAGGAAGAGGAAAGGGAGGAATGAAAGTTGGGGATGGGAATAACATAGACAAGGGTGAGGCCGAGGGAAAGAGGGGAGGGTAGGGAGAAGGGAGAGGGGAGCAAGAAGGGGGATTTCAAGGAGAGGGAAGGGGTATATGCAGCGCAGAAGGGGATAAGATGGGATTGGGAAAAAACCTTTTATTTCAAACTTGGATTCAAATAAAACCTTGGGGTTAAAATTTATGCTAAGAACAAAGATCATTGGCCCTTAGGGAATGAGGTTGAGAGTAATGGTACCATTAATATCAAGGATGAATTCTCCTAAAGTACAAGCTTTATTTTCTTCCAAATCAACTTCCAAGTTGTTGCCTCTAAGAATATGGTAGAACTCTTTAGAGAGAAAATAATTTGTCAAAATGTTTATGTGGACAAGGTTCTGTGAGATCGAATTGTCCTTTCGTCTGCTTGGTTTAGAAAGATACAATATTTTTATCAATGAATCCCCCAAAATGATAATGCCTCTAATACCTTTGTTTTTTGCAACACTGAGCCCTTGATAAAGCCCATAAAGTTTATCCTAATTATTTATTTTCCTTCCCAATCCCCATCCATATCTGATTTCAGCTATTCCAATTGGATTATATAAAATCCCTCCCCCTCCTACCAGCCCTCATTGTAAAATAGTTTTTAATAATGATATAATTTATATGTTATTGTTATACATTTCTAATTAATATTAATACAGTTTTATGTGGTTGATATTGTTTTTCATTCAGACTCTATCATGTAATTTACAAAAACCTAAGTCACCATGGAAGTCAAGTAGAATGGGATACTTTTGGGCTCATATATGGAGAGTGAATATATTTTCAATTTTTAATTCTTACCTATTATTATCGAAAATATTTAACTAATATTAATTTATTATTATATTATTTATATAAATATAATAATACTTATTTCATCTAATAATAATAGTTGTCATGGGTCATATCTCGCAAGGTTTCTATCAAACAAATGTCAGCCTCGATGTCCATATGAGGATTGACTTCCAAATTTATGATTATTACTCTATGTAAAGATATTCACGATGTAGTAAGTCAGTAATTAGATTTCTAAGAAGTATATAACCTGCATACTCACTCCCTTGCATTGGGGCACTCACAATCATGGTGCACATGCTATTTACTTCTTAGAAATCCAATAAAAAAACAAAAAATCAAATTTGTTCAAACCCTGAAGAGTATGATAAAAGCGATCAATTAAAGAATATAAACCCTAAACATGCAAGATATAACTTAATAGAAAACTATTTTTGTTGATATTATGGTTTTGTTACCAAATTTTCCTGAATTTATTCGAACCCTAAAGAGCATTATAAATAAATCAATTAAAGAATAAAAATCCTCAACATGCAAGACATACCTTAACAGGAGATGTTTGTTGTTGTTGGTTTTTTTAAAGTAAAAATGAGTAATATTGAATTATATTTGCGCCTAGTCACAATAAAATAAATGGTGTTTACATCTTCAGTATCCAGATCTCTCTATATGCCATAGATACCACTGACCTTCTACACATAAAGAACCAAAAAGAATAACATAGGGTAGACTCTCGACATGACTGTGTGCTTACACAATAAGACCAAAAACAACTAGTAAAGGATAGACTAAGATTATTTCTGCATAATTACACAACAAAAAGAACTGTATTCAATAAAAGATTTGTTTGTCTAGCATCTACATGATTACAAAAAGACAAAACTCCACATATTGAACTTGCAGGAGATTTTAGTCATTGTTTGGAGCTAGCGTATTGATATTGATCTCTTGCTTTCCTGGATCATCCTGATGCTTGTCAAAAACTAACGGTGTTTCTTTAATAAACTTAAGATCCATAAAAAATATTCCTGAGGGCATCAACTTCATCAAAAATTGAGAGAATTGAAATTAGAGAGTCAGAAGCTTATCAGTAAGCTCAATCTCGGCATGAAACATATGGCATAACTTAACTTGCAAATGATAATCGACCTCGTGGAGTTGTTTATGTGATTTAGATTTATGAAGCAATGAAATGAATTACAAATATAAACAGAAATACAGAGATATAATGAAAACATTATTTCACTTCATTAATAACAAAGTACTACAATTTTTTTAAATGCAGAATGGAAATAAAGTGGCTCAGGAAATGGTATCTTATCTTTGAGAAGAGATGTGGTGGTACATCCATTTCAAACTGTGTTACAATGAGGCTCGAATTCCTATTTATTATTTTAAAATAGTGGAAAACGTAGATATCTAAAAACCTAACCCTATGAGATGAAACTCCAAACTCTATGGGCCCTGTTAGGTAAATTGGTAAATCAACTTGCGAGGGTCATAACTTTGGCATACGATCTTCTTTTGATGTGTATGATACCTAGATAGAAATATAAATATGAGGAATACAAATTTTGACTGCAAACCCCTATCATGGGCTATGGGTTTTCCCATTTTCCAAAAGCATGTCATTTAGAGCCTCAAAATGACTCTAGAAGTTCAGGACTAAAAAAACTACCAAAATTAGTACACTATGATATAATTAAGGAAACTAAAAGCAACAATGGTGGCGTTCCAAGTGAAATAGGCAAGTCACAACCAATATCCACCTGGATCATTTTGAGAAAACAAACAATGAGAGGATGGACTATTTGCAAATGAGGGCTTAGAATCCGAGTCAGTGTTTATTATGCTTCCCTAAGTAGAAACCAAACCCAGAAGGGAGAGAGAAGGGAACAACACCAATAATATTATAATGCCTTCCAAACCAATCATGAGGAGAGGCGTGCATTCAATATAAGGCCTTGAAAGAGAAATATGGACCAGAGGGCTGACAAAATTTCCAAATACAATTGGTAGGCTCACAAAACTAACCAAAGAGAACTTTAGCACATTTCTATTATCAACTATATAATGAAGGAAGGAGCTTAACTCCCTAGAATTGTCGTCTTGACACAAATTTATGTAGAAAACAGAGTTGAAAACTAGAAAATCAAGCATACATTCCTTGAAATGTGTTCACATCACATTAGGACTTACATGGAATGCTTTTCCTAGATTTTTTTAGATTGGCCTATGATCGAGCGAGCCCAAGCGCCAAAATTCCCACAAACAGGAATGCGTCACCTAACCTGAAACTAACCAGGTGATTAATTGAATACTGAATTGAATCTGTTCGTAGAGTTTCCAAAAGGTAACCTACCTTAACGCCATAATTGAGACTGGGAGCGGAGCGAGAACCAAATTCACAACCATTTGGGTAGATAATATACTTAGGGGGAGGAGCGTAGAATGGAATGAGACTGAAGAGAGGCATCTTGCCAATTTAACTCTATAATCCCTGCCATTCCATACGAATTATATCTCCATAACACTAAATTTCTTTGTACGTCATCCAAGAAGAACCATCATTACACTAAGTGAAGGGTAATTCCAATGCTTAAGCAGGTGAGATCTGATGTATCGAGTATGCTAGGCAGGAATAAATTCCCTTGCGTGATGGTAGATGATATAACATGACACATTTAGAAGAGAGAACGCGTCAACATTAATCCACAAAAATACTTTAATGGATTGTGAGCCATCATTAGATGGAGCGGGGGATAATCGGGAAAGGGAATACATGGGAAGGGACAAATAATTAAAACTAATTGTTGTAATATCCAATTTCCTATAGCAACGATGCCCAAGGAGCATCCACTCTTTTAGTGACATTTTTTCAATTAGGGAATTGAACATATGATCCTTTTCTCATTGATCTCGAGCTCAAACTCATCCAGAAAGCAAGCCTAGTTCTCCTTCATATCAACTTCCATAATATTGGTTATGAGAATATGATAAGAGTTCATAACGTGGAGTGATGTCATTAAACGTCTCATTTTTTGGAGCATCCTAGCTTGAGAGTTATCTTTTGGATTATTTCACTGTTAAGATACTGGATCATAATTAAAGAGTCGCCTAAGATGATTAATTATTCCACACCCTTGTCTTTGGCAATGAGTAAACCTTGTAGGAGCCCATACATATATGATTTAGCGTTAGATCTTCTTCCTAGGCACTTACATGAAAACTTTATTTTAGCTATTCCATCGAGATTGATTAAATTCCCTCCCCTTCCTACCACCCCTGAAAATGTTTGTCTTTGATAATGTGGCTATATTAGAAAATTGTCCCAAATATGTTAAAACCCTAAAGAGGATTATGAAAATGACGAATTAAAGAATATAAACATTAAATGTGCAAGATATATCTTAATATAAAATGCTTTGATACTGTGGTTCTGTTACCAAATTTTCGTCAATTTGTTCCATATTTAGCCAAATATGTGTGAACGCTAGGTTATTTTTATGTGTGAAAAAATGATTGAAATTTAGGCCTTTAATTAGTCTATGTTAAAGAAAAATATCATGGGCAAAAGCCATGAGTTCGCAAAACCGAAAGTGAAATATTTACATAATACAATAACTAAGAAATTTAAAAATAATAAAATATTTAAAATTTTATAGAAAAGAAATGAGAATAAAGAAAACAACTAATTTATAAATAAGTAAAAAATTAAAATTAAAATCCAAATTATTATTTTAATAATTAAATTAAATAAAAAAAAAAATTCATTCTTTTAAAACCAAGTGAAAGAAAATGTTTTATCTCAGAATTTTATTTTTATTTTTATTTTAAGTAATTAATTTTATTTATTTATTGATATATTTTTAATCTCTTTTTAGGTTTGTTTAATTTCCCTTTTAAATAGGCTATATCCACATGAATAACATGGGCAATACCCAAGGATAATTTTAGGGGCGAATGTTCGCCCTTTGGGGGAATTAAGGGGTTTAAATTTTTAGTGGGTGAATATTTTGTATCATAGTACATTTTTACAAATAACCTCAAATAGCCCACCTTATTTTAAGGGAGAGGGTAAAAAAGCTAAATTTAGCCCTTGAAATTAGGAGTTACATTCGCCCATTTTCAAGAATAGGTTTTATTTAAGTGAATCCATTCGCCCATTTTCAAGAATAGGTTTTATTTAAGTGAATCCTATGGGCCAAATACCATATTTATAAAAGAGGTATGGTAAATTAATAAAAATATAAATAAATGAGAGGTATGGGAAATAAATAAAACATTTTTTATATTTACTTCATAAGTCACGTGGTGTAAACAAATAAAAATATAAGTAAAGTGGAGGTATGGTAAATAAATAAAACGTCTTTTTATACTTACTCAAAATGTATGGTAAATAAATAAAAATATAAATAAACTAGATGTATGGTAAATAAATAAAACCTCTTTTTATATTTAGTCCATAACCCTCGTTCTATTTATGAAGGCTCAAGAAAGAGGTTTTATTTAAGTGAATCCTATGGGCCAAATACCATATTTGTAACAGAGGTATGGTAAATTAATAAAAATATAAATAAACAAGAGGTATGGTAAACAAATAAAACATTTTTTTATATTTACTCCATAAGTCACCTTATATTTACAAACATTCAAAAAAATGGGTTATATTTAGGTGAAACCTATGGGAAAAATACTATGGGACAAATACCATGCACTAGATTGTTTTAAATACCATGCAAAAAACCATTATTAACCCTAATATTAGAATTAATAAAAATAAAAATGGCACATGGTATTGACCCATGGTATTCACCAAAATGGCACATGGTATTGACCCATGATATTCACCTGAAATGTAGCCTATTTAAATGGGGGAATTAATTAAACCAGCATAGATCCATCTCTGGATCTACTAACCCCGGTGAAGAGTAAAAATAGATGTTGTAATTTAATGTAGGTTAAACATTTTAGCTTGGTTAGAATAAAAAATAAAATAAAAATCAACTATTAATTTTTATAAATTACTAATTGTAATTTTTAAGCTCCAGGTTTATGATAACCCATGGTAATACCATGGTATTCATGTGAGCATAGACTATTTAAAGGGGAAATTCTATCATCTTAGATCCATACAAATTTTTATTATTTAGTGAAAGACTTGCCAAGATCTTACAAGATTTTATAATTGAGTAAAATATTCGCCATGCCTGGTGAGAGATTCGCCAAAAAAATTATATATACATATTATATTATTGATAAAATCGCCTTCCATTTTTCCTATATACCATGGAGATTCGCCCATTTATTATATTTATAAATTTAGGAGGGTTCTTAAAATTTTCCCTGGCAATACCATGGGTTCTCATAAAGTTCGAGCTCAAAAGCCACTAGTAACTTGACCAAGTTAAGTTTACTTAACTACTCAACAAAAATTAATTACAAAAAATAATAACTTTGAATTTATACTTTAACATAAGGTTATTTTTATTTTATTTTGATGGAGTTAAAATTTTTAAATTATATTAAATTAATATTTTATTTAATTTTAATTTCATTTTATTATGTAATTTGACCCAGTCACAAGACAAAATTTTGTTTACAACATCTCTACTTTATTGGGTTGGGGAACTCTTTTGGCTCAATAATCAAAATGTTAGCATAATAGAAAAATTGCAAATTTTAATCAATATTTTTATTTATTTATTGATATATTTTAACTCATGAATACCATGGATAATACCATGGGTTCTCATTACCCAAGAGCTCAAAAACTCTAATAACTTGACCAATTTAAAATCAAATTTACTTAACTAAACAAAATTTAATGACTTAAAATTTATATTTTAACACAATTATTTATATTTTATTTTTATGGAGTTGAAATATTTACTTTATATTAATATTTTATTTTATTTAATTTTAATTTTATTATGTGATTTGATATTGTCAAAATGTTTACATGACCAAACAAAAGTGGCCAAAAACCCTGTTTGAACCAGGAATCCTTCAATTTTGAATTTGTTGATTTATCGTTTAAAAATTATGGCACACATGTAACAGGCAGGTTTATTGCCAATTTTCAGGACTTTGAAACTTGTCTGTCAAGTTTCCTGTCTTTTCGCCTTATATACCACTGACATTCTACACATAAAGACCCAAAAATAATAACAGAGGGTAGACTCTTGACATGACTGTGTGCTTACATAATAAGACCCAAAATAACTAGTAAAGGATAAACTAAGATTATTTCTTCATAATTACACAACAAAAAGAACTGTATTCAACAAAAGATTTGATTGTCTAGCATATACATGATTACAAAAAGACAAAGCTCCACATATTGAACTTGCAGGAGATGTTAGTCATTGTTTGGAGCTAGCGTATTGATATTGATCTCTCGCTTGCCTATATCATCCTGGTGCTTGTAAAAAACTATCAATGTTTCTTTACTAAAATTAAGATCCATAAAAATATTCCTGAGGGCATCAACTTCATTAAACAAATGAAAGAATTGAAATTGGAGAGTCAGAAGCTTATCACTAATCTCAATCTCGGCATGAGACATATGGCATAACTTAACTTGCAAATCATAATCGACCTTGTGGAGTTCTTTATGTGATTTAGATTTATGAAGCAACGAAATGAATTACAAATATAAACAGAAAGACAGAGATATAACGAAAACATAATTTCATTTCATTAATAACAAAGTACTAAAAAATGTTTACATGTAGAATGGAAATAAAGTAGCTCAAGAAATGGTATCTTATTTTGGAGAAGAGATGTGGTGGGTATATGCATTTGAGGCTCAAATCCCTATTTATTATTTAAAAATAGTGGAAAACCTAGATATCCAAAAACCTAACCCTATGAGATGAAACGCCAAAAGTCTATGGGCGCTGTTGGTTAAATTGGTACATCAACTTGTGAGGGTCTTAACTTTGGCATACGAACTTGTTTTGATGTGTATGATACCTAGCAAGAAATATCAATCTGAGGAATACAAATTTTGACTGCAAACCCCTATCATGGGCTATGGGTTTTCCCATTTTCCAAAAACATGTCATTTAGAGTCTCAAAACGACTCTGGAATTCCAGGACTCAAAAAACTACCAAAATTAGTACACTATGATATAATTAAGGAAACTAAAAGCAATAATGGTGGGGTTCCAAGTGAAATAGGCAGGTCACAACCAATATCCTGCTAGATCATTTTGAAAAAACAAGCAATGAGAGCATGGACTATTTGCAGATGAGGGCTTAGAATTTGAGTCAGTGTTTATTGTGCTTCCCTAAGTAAAAACCAAACCCGGAAGGGAGAGAGAAGGAAACAACACCAATACTATTATAATGCTTTCCAAACCAATGATGAGGAGAGGCGTGCATTCAGTGTAACGCCTTGAAATAGAAATATGGACTAGAGGGCTTACAAAATTTCCAAATACAATTGGCAGGCTCATAGAACTAACTAACTAAAGAAAACTTTAGCACATTTCCATTATCGACTCTATAACCAAGGAGCTTAAATCCCTAGAATTGTCATCTTGACACAAATTTATGTAGAAAGTAGAGCTGAAAACTGGAAAATCAAGCATACATTCCTTGAAATATGTTCACATCACATTAGGACTCACATGGAATGTTTTTCCTAGATTTTTTAGATTGGCCTCCGATCGAGCAAGCCTAGAGCGCCAAATTCCCATGAACAGGAATGCGTCAGCCAACCTGAAACTAACCAAATAAATAATTGAAGACTGAAGTGAATATCTTCGTAGAGTTTCCAAAAGGTATCCTACCTTACCGCCACAATTGAGACTAATAGCGGAGCGAGAACCAAATTCACAGCCATTTGGGTAGATAATACAGTTAGGGGGAGGAGCGTAGAATGGAATGATGAAGAGAGGCATCTTGCCAATTTAACTTTATAACCCCTACCATTCCATACGATTATATTTCCATAAC
Organism: Pinus tabuliformis; assembly: GCA_031772625.1. NCBI lineage: Eukaryota > Viridiplantae > Streptophyta > Pinopsida > Pinales > Pinaceae > Pinus > Pinus tabuliformis. The sequence goes on from CM062809.1 coordinate 683,463,357, forward strand.
ATTAAATTTCTTTGTACGTCATCCACGAAGGACCATCATTACAATAAGTGAAGGGTAATTCCTATGCTTAAGCAGGTGAGATCTGATGTCTTGAGCATGCGAGGCAGGAATAAATTCCCTTGCATGATGGTAGATGGTATAACATGACACATTTAGAAGAGAGAACGCGTCAACATTAATCCATACAAATACTTTAATGGATTGTGAGCCATCATTACCTGGAGCGGGGGATAATCGGGAAAGGGAATACACGGGAAGGGACAAATAATTAAAATTAATTGTTGCAATATCCAATTTCCTATAGCAACGATGCCCAAGGAGCATCCACTCTTTTAGTGACATTTTTTCAATTAGGGAATTGAACATATGATCCTTTTCTCATTTATCTCGAGCTCAAATTCATCTAGAAAGCAAGCCTAGTTCTCCTTCATATCAACTTCCGTAATATTAGTTATGAGAATATGATAAGAGCTCCTAGCATGGAGTGATGTCATTAAACTTCTCATTTTTTTGGAGGATCCTAGCCAGAGAGTTATCTTTTGGATTATTTTCACTATTAAAATATTGGATCATAATTAAAGAGTCGCCTAAGATGATTAATTATCCCACACCCTTGTCGATTTATCGTTTAAAGAATATGGCACACGTGTAACAGGCGGCGGGTTTGCTGCCGATTGTCAGGTGTTTGAAACTTGTCCATCAAGTTTCCCGTCTTTTCGCCCTATATACCCCCTACTGGATTGCAGCGCAAACTATCAATATTCCTCGCTCTTCTTTTCCTGTTTAGGTATTACCTGCAGTGATAGATTGTAATGGCGCCCAGAAAAGCAGCTGCGTCCTCATCCTCCTCGAAGGCCCCACGGCGATCCACTGCCGCTAAAAAGGTTAATCCAGCTAAACCGAATGAGCCTTCTGCTGCAGGCAATAAAACGAAAGCAGCGGCTCCGCCACCTCGGTCGGCTACTCCACATCCTGCACTAACCACCGTGTATGTTTTGATGAAGAGCGAGGGCTATCCTCCCGATGGGTTTCACAGCTATCAGCCGCCAACGAATTCCATAGAGGGAGTGTATTATTCAGAGGAGCAAGCATACGCCGCTGCCATTCCGAAGATCATTTCAGCGTACGAGGCCTACGGCGATGAGCAGGCGGAACTTCGTAACATTGCTACCACCGAAGGGTTGTCTCTCAAGAAAAGAATGGAGAGAATAACGGCAGCGGCTCCAGATCTTTACGGTGTAGAGGAGAGCAGTTTCAGCGTTTACAAGAGTCAGCTGTTCCCCACGGAAAATGTGGATGACAGCAGATTGCTCGAGGGCCTGAAACCTACAAAACCCCTGCAAAGCGATTCTGATTATTCAAGAGACGGTGCTGCCACTTCATCTTCTGATGGCCGGGACCCTCGTTATGAAATCATGTTTTAATCACTCAACGCTTTTTTAGTATTTTCTGATTAATCGTATGATTGGTATGTAGCAATGTATAGATAGCTCCTATGGCTTGGGATTTTGGGGATTTCGTAATTTTTCTGCGGAATCGACTACACAATTTGTTTTCAGTGTCTGGCAGTAGTGCTTATGTGTATTATTCCTACAAGACGGTATTTAATAATGCGTTTTGGAAAATTGGTTATGGAATTAAGAGGTTGCCACTTTTTCTGGTTTAATTTTGTTTTATGTTCATAGTTATTCTGGATTTTCTATGGAAAATGTGTTCCATTAAAGTACACGATAACAATTTTTTTTTGAAGCATTAAAAAAATTGTCCTGATAATGAATCACACTGTGAACACGTCGATAAAAGTCTTTCTATATATGATTTATGCTGAAGTTTTTTTTATAATTATTATGTAAACTTTACATCTGCTAAATTTCTATTAATTCGAAACACGTCAACAAAGGTCTTTTTATATATAATTTACACCAAAATTCTTTTTATAAGTATTATGCAATTTTACATCTGCTAAATTTCCATATTTTTATTAACGTTGTTAAGAGCCTCATTTTAAGCCTGCTAACACTTTTGATTATCTTGGCCTGTTTTGAAGAATTTCTGATAGTTATCAACTTAATTTTCGAGTTTTCTTGCGAATAATCAACCTCAATATGTCGTTGTATATATTAAATATAACTATTTTACATTTCGGTCTTTTCCATCTAATGATATAACTGAAATGATAACTAAATAACTACTAATTATTTAAATTACCTACAAATATATTCAATACTTACATATATAAATTTTGTTGCTAAAATTATCAAAATAGAAATCAAGAAAAACTCAAAATGAACAGGTGTCCGTCGTGGTTGCGGGTTATGCGGAGCATCGGATTAAGTGCATGGGAGTGACGAAATAACTGCAAATCGTGTACAAGAAACGCGTGGAGCTTAACTCAATTGCTGGTTCGATGCGCCCGTCGACGTGCCCAGTAGGGGCCTCTTCCATCTCCGTTACCGTTTCCGTTTGCGTAAACAGATAGACCTGCCGCTGAACTCGGAAAACTACCAATGAATTTGGGATCGTGAAACTTGCCCAGTCTTTTCGTTGTACTTTGCACAGGCTGTATTCGTATGATGGGGGGGCTCAGGGCTCGAGACTCAATTTAAAATTCCCTGTTACCTTTCCCGCTTCTTCCAAATTCCCCCATTAACCCCACAGCTCCGCCAATTAACCCCAAAAATACCCAGTTCACACAACGAAGCTATTCAATTATGAAAACTCCGTCTGCTTCTCTTCTTCCCCACTGTGTTTTCGCTTCATGAAGTTTATGAGGATGATGATTTTGTCCATCTGGTAATGGAGATGTGCTCAGGCGGAGATCTGTATGACAGAATCGTCGGCAGGAAGAATACAGTTCCTTTTTCGGAAGAGGAGGCCGAGGCCGCCAGCATCCTGCAAAAGCTCATGGAAGCCATCAGTTACTGCCACTCCATCGGAATCGCCCACCGAGATATAAAACCTGATAACATTCTCTTTGCCAATACTTCAAATTTCCTCGCTGAAATCAAGCTTGCAGAATTTGGGCAGGCCTCCTCTTTCTCTCTAGGCATGCTTATTGTGCTTTCCCACATCCGTTGTCATATGAGGCTATGAAATTTTTGGGTATGGATCAATGAATATCATGGTCGAAATTCTGACATCAGTGTCTGCAGGGAATGATCAATGCAAGGAATTGTCGTTGTCATATGAGGCTATGAAATTTTTGGGTACGGATCAATGAACCATGGTCGAAATTCTGACATCAATGTCTGCAGGGAAGGATCGATGCAAGGAATTGTCGTTACTGCGATTATGACTGACCCGACTAACAGTTGAGCTGTTTTTCGACCTTATGAGGTTGGTGATTACGAAGAAAAACGACGTTTTATTAGTTTTATCTGGTCTAAGAGCATATAGGGGAAAATCATACAGGGGGATATATAATTTTCAAATTTTATGAACAGGAATCCTATTTGGTATCAATGGAAAAGAAATGGTATATAAAAGTTTCAAATGTTTTGATAATGGAAAAAGCAAATTTGGTTAAAGAGTCATTAATAATTTTACGTTTGAGATTTTGGTTATGATATGAGGTGCGTGACTGTTAAACATTTATTGACGAATGACTGAGAAACATTATATTTATGACATAAGACGGTATCTTCTCCTTTCAGAATTTTATTTTGCAAAAGGAATAAGTTAAAAAATTATATGGGGGAGGGACCAATATTAGTTATAGTACTGCACACAACTATCAAAAAAATATTCATAAATTATAAAAAAATTATACATAAATATTTTATATTAAGTTATACAACTTATATAATTTAGTTCAAAATGTGACCACATATTGATTGGGCCAACAAGTATCAAATACCAAGCCTTAACATCCAATATTGACAAGACATAATATTCCAAATATCTCCAACTCTGAATTACTAAATAACAAAAAATGCACTACAAAACATTCCATTGAATTCTTTTTAGGAGTACACCTATCCCATCAAACAGTGACTTACATATTTCCCCTGAACCAACACATCCCATTGCTAAGTAATACCTGCACAAGAATAGGTGAAATGTGTGTCAGCCATATGTACATATATATTTAACTATTCAACCTATTAAAGACAATAAATGACAACATTCCATTCAGGATTACAGACAATAAATGACAACATTCAATACTCAACACACAATTCTCAACATTCTCGATAAATGTCACCAACACACCAGACTTTTCAATTCAGGAATTGAAAATAGGAAAGCACATGGATCAGCCTTCAAAGATTATCAACCATTTGATCATGTACAAATCAACCAGGCCACACATTTGAATTTGGGATATGGCAATCCATGCCAAACTTCCCTACCAATTGAATTCTATATGAAAAAACTATAAAACATCAACTCTTACTCATTTTCATTTCAGACATTCATTCTACTCATCAACTATTGGAGATATGCAATCAAAGTGTTCAAACACTGTTACATTCATTTTATTCAAAAGTTTCAGAAGTTGTTGGAAATGTACAAACTGAGTGTGTGCACAGTGTTACATTCACTCTATTCATCAGTTGCTGGAGACATATAGGTATGTTTTTGTTGAATAATGTTACCATTTTTGTTGAATAATGAATAATGTTATTTTTGTTGAGAAACAAAGGTAAATTAAAGCCATTATAGCCAATTCCATCATTGATTTACAAACCAATTTCATTGCCACTATAACCTAAAATCTAACCTTGCAACTCAATATCAGACTACTATAATAGCAAAGGACATCCTTTCAAAGAGGAAAAACAAATAGCCTCAGGTACTAAAGCCATTACATCCAATTTCATTATTGATTTACTAAAGCCATTACATCATACATCAAACCTGACCCTGCGACTCAATATCAAACTACTATAATAGCAAATAGAGTTAGTCATTAACATCCCTCCATGAAGGAATGATCTTTCAAATCTAACGTGCATGTAATTCTATGTAATATCTGAAACACTGCCAAAAATACACTTACTGTCTCACACAAAGTTTACATTCATGTGTGGGTCTCCACTACGATTTCTATTAGAAATAAAACATAAAAGAGACGTGGAAAACTCAAGAACCCAACATGGTACAAGGTAAAACGCCTAAGAAATGGATATATTTTAAATGCTCAACAATGGTAGAAGGTAAAACGCCTGCGCAATGGATATATTTTAAATGCTCAACAATGACCTTTAGATGTGGTAAATGAATCACTAAAATTGTGTTGATAGATCATGATCAAGCCAACTTCAATTCTATTTGTAACCCCTTTGAAGGCTACATCATCATCAACTGGTCCAAAGGTGTAGTGCTCTCTCCACACAAAGTGTGAATGTGCTAAGAAAACCATCATTGAGCTATGGATGCACACATGACTTCGAGAGCTCACATACAAAGGTTCAAACCAAGTCAAGTCATGTTAAAAGATAGCCAAATCAACATAATAGTGCCTCTCATTGAGTTAATAGAAGCTTCTTTTGCATTGGAACGCAGGGCTCTGGTTTCTTGCAAATTAGAAATCACTTTACACCCAATGTTGTAGTTGGTTGTGTGATTCATTTACCAGTTATTACTAGTTTGTCTTTGTTGCACTCAATAACATTGTATTTTCTTATTTGGGGTAGCCAGTTATTACTAGACACTTACAACATCAATTATTGAGAAACATAAAGGCTTGAATTTTGACCATGAAATGGTGCAAGAGGAGATAGTTTGGACAGTGTCTCCCTTCTATTTGGCCCGAGCATAGCATTTTCTCCAATAATAAACTCCAAAACCATGAAATGTCAGAGCTAGAGTAGCTACTTACTGAATTAAGCACTCGGTAGAGTAGCTACCACTATTAGGACTTCTTATCAGCATAAGCATGACCAGATCACTTCGTTCCTCACCTCTCCCTTACTTAAGTACGCTACCACTGTTAGGTCTTCTTTTCAGCATACGTAGGACTAGATCACTTCGTTCCTCACCTCTCCCTTACTTAAGTGTTTCTTTACTGACTCTTTAGAGCTAAACATGTTAGCCTTAGACCACTGAATCAATCCCTTACAAGATACCACCTGACCCTTTTCTCAAGACATAATGGTGTTAAACAACAGACATTCTTAAACTTCTTGTTGGTTTCATTGAAGAAAGACATGCCAGTTCCCAGGAACAATCATTTCAGGACACAACGAAATAGTCGGGTTACAGAAATTGTGTTATGCCAAACCTGTTATAAAATTAAAAAGGAATAACTCTTCCTGATAACTCATAAAAATCATCTAAGAATCAAATAAAGAACTTTTAACCCTTCCAATAATGATTTTTAGATCCAAGATGTATTCGGCTACAATATATAGATAAAGCACTGATTTTTGTTGCTCATTGGTTGCAAAGGGAAATTAATTTTCTTATTTTCTAATACAATTTTTTAAAATCAAAATTTGGTGGTCACTTCGAAGGTTGTTGTAACCATGCCAAGAGTTTCTATTGCAGATCGTATAAGGAACAGGAGGAGGCGAGCGGCAAGGGGAGCCCAACTGCGGTCCACTTCATCAGATGAGGATGGGGGGGGGTGATGTTAATGATCACAATGCACCCAGTAGTGTCGTTGAAAAGGGAAATGTGGATGCAGATCATGTTATCCCACCATCAACCATGGAGCCGCCTTCAACCACAGTGCAGGGTGCAAGTTCAACATAGAAAATCAATGCCATCAAAGGCTGGACAAAGCAAGACATGCAGGCTGCAATTGATGACATCAAGTTTAACGGATATTCAATTTGTGCCTTTGTAAAAAAACATGGTATTGCTTCCCCTAAAATACATTATTGGATAAATGGGTTGAGTAATACAAAGAGTAAAGGGTTTGTTACAGTTATGACTGAAGAGGAGGAGGTCGAGGTGGTTGAGTGGTGTAAGGAGATGGCCCAGTTGGGACATGGGTTAGAGATTATACGACTGAAATCCATAGTAGCTCAAATATGTCAAGGGAGGCCAAACCCTTTCAAATATGGGTTTCCTGGTAAATCATGGTGGAGTGGATTTAAAAAAAAGCATCTAGACCTTGCGTTATGTATAGCTGAGGGCCTTGATAGAGAAATGGCTTTAAATATACGCCCTAGAATTGTGTCCAAGTTCTATAACACTCTTTCTACTGCATATGAGAAACACTCATATGCCCCAGACCATATATGAAACTGTGATGAAATAGGCTTATAGGCAGCAAGGAATTGTGGTACGCGGGTAATTGCCAAAAGAGGGAGCAAAAATTTGCCTAAGATTTTGCCTAAAAGCAAGGAGTGGATCACTATACTTTCTTATGTCAATGCAATTGGTTCTTCAATCCCAGGATTTTACCTATTGAAAGGTAAAACACAACTAAAAAACTATATATAGAATTGTGAACCAAGTGCATGCATGGCAACACATCCCCATGCATGGATGACAGAGGAACTATTGCTGAATTGGCTTTGTCTTTTTGCTGCGTCTGTACCAAGTGGTGTCTCGCTTGAAAATAGACACCTAATGATTTTAGATGGCCATGGAAGCCACATGGATTTGCTGACAATTGAAGAGACCAACAATTTTGGCATTGACCTGTTAACATTACCGACTCATACCACTCACAGATTGCAACCCCTTGATGTCAGCGTGTTTGGGCTTTTCAAGAATTATTTTAGGATCGAGTGAGCTTCGTGGATGGAAAATAATCTAGGGGTGGAAGTAAAGAGATTAGAGCTAGTTGAGGTTGCAAGTAAAGAATTAAAAATGGCTCTTACACCTTCTAATATCAAGGCTAGATTTAGGATGGTTGCTATATGGCCACTTAATGTTGATGCTCTCGTGCATGATACTTGTTGTAGCCAAGAATTTTATGTGGAAGGTCAAGAAGCAGAGAACTTACAAGACCATGTTGATGCCCAAGAAGATGTTACTGTTGCTGAAGGTATATTGTCCCTTTATGACGGGCACTTATGTGGTGATGATGCTGAACAAGTGAATGAGACACAGTTCAATCATGAACCACTGTCAATGTCATGGAGGATGTCACACCTACTGAACCACATGGAAATTTTGCATGTGATATTCCATATGAGGCAGTTGATGAAGCGAATGAAAATGAAAACTTGATTCCAAATGATAATGCAACAGGATTAAACAATGAACAATTGAGCATGCCAACCCAGGTAAGCCCACCTTCATGGTTGGCAGAGGCCATGATGAATATCAACCCACATAATGTGTCTACCACCAATGAGGAAAGCATGGACATGCCTTCACAACCATTAGAGTTGAACATTGAACTTGTTCATTATTTTGTGGGCAATGGTTCACTGGAAAAGGACCCTGTTGAGCATGAGGTACTTGAAGAAGATAATGCGGGCCAATCAACTGTACCAGAGGTTGAAAGCCAAGTGTCAGATCCTAGGGAGAAAGGGGAAAATCGCAGATTACTTGGTGCATTCCTAAACCTACCAATAGATGGAGTGAAGGCCTCATCAAGGTAGTCAACTGCAGATTGTCTTCGTTTGGGGAGGAGTTCACAGTTGCTCACATTTGAAGATTATACGAATTTATTTTGAGTCTGAACATAAAAAAAATGAAAGTCAAGAAACTAAAAAGAGAAAGATGGAGTTGGCTAAGGACAAGAGAGCTTCAAGGATTGTAGCAACAGAAGCTCGAACAAAGGAAAGGATGGAAAGAAAAAAAGCAAGGGAAGATAAGGAACATCAAAAACAATTGGTAATGCAAGAGAGGGAAGCAAGAAAGGTTTAAGAAGTGTTGGAAAGAGGAGGAGGGGTGACAAGAATGGAAGTCTATGGTCCAAGCTAGTTTGAGGCAAATAAGATGATGTCCAATATGCTGGACCACATTGCAGAGCACACACCATCATACCAAGAGATGATTAACATCCAAGTCCCCCACTATCAGCTAGGTGTTCTGCCCACCTTATATACCCCTACCAATGAAGGTTTAAATCCAATCTGTGTTTGTATGACACCTGCACCTAGTGCTAGAGTTAGTAACCCAAGTGGACACTTGGGTTACTCAGTCCCTCCGTGGCTACAAGGAGAAAATTGGAGTCAAGGATATGGTAACATTTAGGCACATCCTAATCAACCAATATTGGGTAGTCCACCATACTTTGGTCAGGCAGGAGACTCAAAAATTCTAGGCAATGCAAGAAATGGAGGCTATCAAGCATAGGGGTAGCATGAATTAAATTTTGTAACTGCTATTCCAATGTGAATTTTGTAACGACACCTGTCTCGTGCATGCAGTGACGTGTTGCCCACCTATTAAAATCGGCTCAGCGAGTATTTGGTGGGGTTTAGAGTTTTGTTCAGTTATGCCGTGGGTAGTTCATTCCAACGTTCATTTCTGTTTGGGACCTATTCATTCCAATGTGAATTTTGTAAGGATGCAATATGTTGATTGGTTTCATAGTAGAAGCTAAACTATAAACTAAATTTAATTTGAATTGGAATTATGATATAGAATTATGATGATCCATGCAGTTAAATTGAATCTGAATTGGAATTATGATCTGGAAGGATGGTGATCTAGAATTACGGCTCCAATACATATTATACATAATCCTTGTTTGATTATGCTCTTCACACTTCTAAAAATAAATTCAGTTAAGAAAAACCATAACCAAATTTTACCTTAAAGACCAGAATATAACAACCTAGATTTGGGAATTCAAATTGTTAAACCAAAATTTCTATATCCTACATGTAGTACATGTATTCAACGCTTGTAAAAATCATTTCAAACTCTCACAATGAAAAAATTAAAATGTCTCATGATTGGACATGATTCTAATTAGCCACTACTCAATGCCTACGAAAATACAACAACACAATAAGAAATGCTACAATAATAGATTCCAAGTAATCAACATATTAAGTATAGTAACAAAACCAACCATGTTAGGCATGGATTCTTGAAATGTTTGTAATTGAAAAGTTGTAAGGCTTGGATTGTTTTTCAAAAGCAAAGAATGAATTTTCAATGCAAAATCACAAAAAGAAAAACATCGAAGTACAAGGCTTTGCTTCCTTTTCCCACCACGGTAGAAGAGCCAAGATCTATTGTGGGCTTCTTAAGACTAAAGAAGTAACCAATATGTGAAGAAGAGTCAACTGCTATTATTCATCTATGAACACAGATCTACAAAATTAACAGTCTTAAACAAATATTCAGATAAAAGTAGGTGAATGATAATTAAGTACTAATAGTGTTACTGATAGATATGTAGCCTTGTGTTATGATGGTAAATACGATGAGAAGTTTTTTTTCCCAGTCTTAAGTGTTGTGGCAAGAGTTATAGATTACCTTTGCTGAACTATGTTCATCCCAATATTAAACATACAAAATTTCCCCATAGGCCATGGGTGTTACAGATCCATTTGGGAACATCAACCCCAACTTACAGATCAGTACTATTAGAGCCGATCAATCCCTAATTTAGTTGTTACATGCCCTAAATGAAGTCAACCATCAAAATGCTTCCTTCCCAAGAGATTCCATGACTGAAATCATCCAAAAATTGCGTCTAAGAAGATCATCGCAGGAAGGCCTTTATCAGGGTGCACTGTGGTGTAGTCCAGTAAACTGTGAGGGTGCATTGCAGTGCAACTTGAGCCCTCTTTGGCCTGTGCTAGGTGAATTTGAGCGAAATTTCATTGGGGTTTGGGAATATTCTTATCCATTGGACGCATCTAGAAGCTTCCCAAGTTTATCTACTCCTTTGGGCTTGAAATTGAATGAGGGAGAAGTTAACGAACATCAATCCCTTTATCCCTTCCTCCATGGAACTAAATTCTAAGTTTGGGAGGGCATTCATTATCACCATTTATGGCATAACTTCCTTCATTCACCTATAAAAATACCACTCATCTAAGTGATCAGGAGCCCGAAATCATTGAATTATAGGGAGATGCTGTTAGTATGAGACTTGAGTTGGTTTAAGGTATTGTAATGATGTCTAAATGTCTTGCTTGTTATGAGAAGAGGATGGTATTGAACTGGAGGAGTGATACTGAATCAAGCAAATTGGGTTCTAACTCTTCCTTTTACTAATAAAGTGTTCAAAGATTTTTCCAAGTGTTTGTATTGTTCATTGATGCTTTCATATGTGTATTATGAACTTGATTCCATTCTATGTTTAATCAATAGATCATTATCATATTCTTTGATCAGTTTTTGTCTTCTGTCTGTGTGCAGGTACTTTTCAAGCGGAATAAGTATGAAAAGGAGTGACATAATTGGTCAAGGGAGATAAGGAGTAAGCGAAAGCTACAGGTAGGCTTCTTTACTATCTTATTTAATCTATTGGTTATAGAAAAGGTAGAGAATGTTTTTCACTGTTGTTCTAGACTTGGCTACTAGTCTAGGGGTTTAAGCGTTTATCCGTAGACACTAAAACTTCACAAAACAAATTGGCGACACTGCTAGGGACTGATCATCCATCTTAGTAGCTTATCAACCTCTTAAGACATTTCTACATACTATACTTGTGGTCATTGATTGAATTTTAGTCTGATTTCATTGAAAATTGAGTCAAAACTGTGTCAAATTGCCTTCAGAAATGGCTTGTTGTCACCAGTGTAACCCAATGAAGGACACAGTGCACTGCAATGCACTTTTCGCATAGAGCCAGTGCACTGAAGCACACTGTCTCTCACTACAGCCTGCACTAATCCCTTGAGGGTCAGTTTTCCATCTAGGAACTGAAGTTTTTTGCCAATTTTCTCCTGTTTGAGTGATTTGTTGAATGTCAATGATGTCTTGTCCCTGAAAATAGTTTTTAATCTCCTTACCTGGCCCTAGTTAGACTAGGATTAATAAATGTTTCTTATGTATTTACTTTGTCATTTTCAATCTATAGTCCAAAGTTAGTTTTTGGTTGATTGATCTTTGTCAAAAGAAAGTGTCCTAAAATCGTTTTTTCCTTCAAAAATTGAGTAGTCGTAAAGTCTTCATTCATGAAAAATCAATTGATTTATATGTGCATATGATTAGTCATGTCATTGTAAGTGTCATAATTCCTCATTTCTTTGAAAACACAAGTGTCGTAAAGTCTTCCTTTCCTTGAAGAGAAATTTTCGCAAAATCATCATTTTTATGAAAAGAGTTTATTAATCGATTGTGCATTAGTTTTCCTTTTTGTTCATTCACATTAAAGGAAATCGAAAAGAAATACATGCATGTTGCATTGAAGAAGTTTGTTTGTGCTGATAGGAATAGTGTAGGGAATTTGCATTTATATTGTTCTCTTTGCTCTTTGATCAAAATAAATTTGATTGCTTTATCCATAAGTAGCTAGGATTTTCATCGTCAAATTGAATGGAAATAATGTTTATCATGATAGTTGCATTTCTAGGAATTTCAGAATACATCACGTGGTGAACTTGAAAGGCAAATTCCTAAGCAAGATCAACTTAAAATAAACATCAATTTACCTAATGGAGCATTGTCATTAATGAGAACATTTAGTGGTTCTAGGCTAGAGATGTGTCCCAGTGTCGTAAAACAAAGCAGCCATCGCTAACTTGTCAGCTATACATCCTGAGTGTGATACCTCATTCCATGTATGTGAGTATATCATATCTCGTCCACGTACCTTCAAGTATATAGGGCGGTGTTACAGTACATAAAGTATATGGGAATGCTCTCACTGTGCGGTTTTACATTAGACAGTGCTTATACGGACTGGAACTCCACGTACCTTCAGGTATATATGGGAGGAAAGCTCTAGGTTGTTATCCATCCTTAATTAATTGAGTCAATCGCCTTGTAAACTATGATACACCGAACACAACATTCGAGGAGATTACCTGCTCGTACTTCTTGGTTCACTAGGAGGTATTTTGTAGTTCACAGTTGCTTAGTAAACCTTTTGCCTAGTATACCCCTTTTTGTTTATTTCTTTTTTGATAATAAAATTAATCAGCAATCATGGAGGAACATCAACCCATACCCTGTCGTTCGTAGAGAACAACAAACAAACCACCTTTGCCTCTCGAAGCGACACCAATTCGGGTAAAGCGGTCACGCTTAACTGAGTCTAGTACATCAAGAACTCCTAGTTCTTCATCTGAGTTACCTGAATCATCTATTTCGATAAGTACAGAGACTCTAGTTACTCCAACTATTTTTGGCATATCCGTTCTTGAAGAGAAATTTTCACAATTACCTGAGGACATTAGCACTGATCCTAGTGAAATAGTAACCGAAGATTTTGCACAAGTTGATCCTCAACTTGAAATTGCTCAACAAGAAAGTACTTCTGAACTTGAATCAATTCAACTAGAAGTTAATCCAGGATCTATCCCAGTTCAAACAGAAGTTACATCTGAATCTCAAGTTGTTCAGGGACCTCTTACTGAAACTATTGTTCATTTACCCAAACATTTGGACTTCAAATTTGAACATTTAGAAGTTGTTACTTTACTAGAAGATGATCAACCGGTTACCCCTCAGATATCATAACTATTGAAACTTCAACTTCATCAACACCAGAAATATTTTACGGACTTGACGGTGAAGTTCCTCCACCAGATTTAATTGCTATAGAGGAGGAATTGGAAGAAAATTCCACACCTAAAACCATGTTTCATTTTGGAACTGGGCTTTATCTTTACCCTAATACTCCTGATTTTTTCATTTCATTTGATCCTTCTTCTTTTCAAGTACCCATCGATTCTTTAAGACAACTTTTGGGTCAGTTAACTATGGCTGAACAATTGTCAACATCTTAGACTATATCATCTGAGCAGTTGTAGCAGAATCTTATATTCTAACCTCTTCGATGTTTTCTACCACACCTGAGTCGCACCTATATCGTGAATCGTCCATCCCGGTTGGTTATCAATCATTGTCTGGAACCCACTCAGGGGTTCCTTCTACACCATGGTCATCACCCTTGTCCTCAACCAGAATTTTACCTAGTTCTTCTATAATGGGAGCTCAACAGTTTGATCCTGCATATTAGTATCAAGCTAGGAAATCTGGTAAAAAAAGACCTACGTATCCATTAAATACTAGATTGCCACCATATGGAGAGAAATATGCTTATTCACTATATCCTCCTTATTCCGGGGGACTACCATATGGTAATATCCCACAATATTCAAGTCAATCTAGAATTAGATTTTGTCAATGGCAACCAACAATGCCAGTTCAACCAAGGCTTGTGTATCCAACACAACCAATGCAAATTGTGTCAGCTATTCCTACTATACCTGTTGTTACTACTGTGCCACAGTCATAAGTTCAAACTGTTGTATCTGAACCAATACAAACTGATCCTTTTACCTTAAAATCACAAGTTTCGAGTCAAGAAGTTCAAGTTCCTCACGTTGTTGTACAACAACCACTTGTTTCTGGAGTTCAACAACAACCTTAGGTTAGTATAGACTAACACAGTCTTACACTGGTATAGTTTATTCACAACCTGGCCAACCTTTCATTCCTGGACAACGAAAACTGTTAAATCCACAACAGTTGTACCAACAACAACAACAACTGATTCAACAACTGTGGCAGCCTCAATTTCAACAACCCCAATTCCAACCCCATTTTGGACCTGTTCCATAGGCTCAACTTGGTTTTGGTCAATCTCAAGCTTGCCAGGGTCCTGGTCAACAAGGCTTTGCAGGATATGGACAACCACACATTCAACTTGGTTATCAACAACCACCTTAAACTGGTTTTTTTCAACAACCATACCAAGGTTACCAAATGCAGATGCCCTATGTCGGCATGCAAAGACCTATTTCTCAGGCAATGCCATCATATCCTGGGTATGCTAAACCTGACTTGAATCGACAATTGCCATTTGTAGCAACTTTAGAATTACCAGATTTGAATCAACTCACTAATGATCCAATCTTATATGCACCTTGGTGGTTGGTAATTCCACATAAGTTACCATCTGACATTCCGAAGTTTAACGAAAATCTTGGAGAAGACCCTTGAAATCATGTTATGACCTTTCATTTGTGGTGTTCATCAAACTACTTAAATGATGATTCGGTCAGACTCCATCTTTTCCAAAGAACACTTACTGGTCCAGCTGATAAATGGTACATTGAATTACCAAGAGCTTCTTTCAATAATTTCACCACTTTAACCACTAGTTTTTTGACCCACTTCCAGTTACCTATCAAATATGAAACTGGAATGGAACTCCTAACTAACTTTAAACAGACTACTGCTACCCATATATCAGATCATATTCATGAGTGGCTGCATCATCGTTGAATGGTTAAGACATATGTTCCCAATTAGATTTTAGTTGAGTGGTTCATAAAATCCTTATTGCCATCAATCACCGAGGATGAGGAAAAAGGTGGAGTTGTCACAGAAGAGAAAGTTATTGCTCATGCTCAATACTTGGATTTGATTTACACACAATCCATCATGCTTTATGATAAAATTCCCAATGCACCTCGAGCAACTTTCACTATTCCCCCTCCTCCACAATCGAATAAGAACTCTCATGTCGACGACGGTGTGATCGGTTCTTCAAGCACACAGTTAGCAGGAATACCATCTGGTAAAACTGTTTTTGTTTCCAATCAAACTACCAATGCATCAGAAAATACTCTTTCCTTCGAGATTAATGTCGTGTCATCTAACAAAGGAAAAAATCCAAAGCAACTAGCAGGCAAGAAAAAGGGGGAAAATAAAAAGAAACAAGAAAATTCCCCTCTAGAGAAATCATCTAATTCCTATACTTTGGCGAGGAAACCTTACTATACATGTCTGATATGTAATGATGAGAATTTTACAAGAGATTGTCCACATCGCTCTAAGGTCTCTAAACTTTTAAAGACTTCAAACACATCGGCAGTGTTGACTGATCCGTTTCCAACCTCGGAGACACATTTGGTTGCAACAAACCATGCTTCCACATCCCAAGTACTCATGTTATCCATTACAAAGCCACAAAACAAAGTTTTGGTGTCAACAAGAAACAAAGATTATGGAAATTCGTCGTCGTCAAATAATCAGGCCACTAATCAACCTAATCTTTCGACTTCGACTTCATCTGAAGCTGTTCCACCTATTGTTCCTGAATTGACAATAAAACCACCAAAGGGAGTTGTGCACAAATCAACATTTATCCCTCAAGCTCGAGTAGCTCAAAATTATAACATAGTGGAAGCTCTTTCTCAATCGCCTTCTGCTATGTCGACACTCGATGTGTTGCAAAATTGTCCCTCCCAAAAACAAGCTTTACTGTCAGCAATAGGCAGAATAGATCCTATAGATTCAAATCTTGTGGTTTTTAGCCATCTGGAATATTCACCACAGTTACCAGTGCAATTAAGAATGCATACTCACGATCACCAACTACTTTGAAAGCTTTTGATGGAAGAATGTATACTCCATGTGGGATTTTGAGTAACCTACACTTGGGGGCAAAATGATTATTATTGAAGTTGAGGTAGTTGATGGACCCCTCGATTACAACATTTTACTGGGTTTTCCATGTACTTTCATACTATTGCATTCCCTTTTAAGGGTGTAATCACGGTCATTGATCAGCTAGCCTTCTTTGCCAATAGTTCACAAGGTACAAGAAGAATTCTGTTGATACACGAACCCCCGCTGTCACTTCAAATTATTGGAGTAGGTCCTTTTAATATCCTTCCCTAATGGGCTCATTTACCCTCTCGTCACCATCTGATTTGGCAGAAGTGGCAAAAGTAGAGACCTGGAACATGATTTCCTCCACCTCATCTCATTTAAGGAGGATTTCCAACCAATTTGAAGTTGATAGTAATATTGAAGTGTTGTCATTAAGCCCCATTGAATCATCATAGAAATCAATATTTTGGGCTTGTGCGGCAAACCCAAATCCGCACTCAACAATTGTATGGGTAGATAGGTCATTAGAATATGGTACCTCTTCAGATCATTTTTCACGTATACATTCTACAGATGAAGGAATCATCCAATCAATGATGATAGGAGAGGAACCATGGGAAGATTACCATCATCATTCCGATCTTCTAGATGACATCGAAGATTATTCAAATGAACTAAACCACCCATATATCGTTGATTTTCTATCAAATTCTGTTAGAGTAGATACTGTAGATTCTGAGCGTAATTTTTCAAACATAGAAGAAACGGTTTCTATAAACATTTCGACCAAGCCTAACATTGTAGAAAACATTCATGCTGGAAAATCTTGTTCTCCATTGGAACTTGATAATTACCATGCTCTTTTTCATGAATTTAGAGATATTTTTGCATGGTATTACTAAGAGATGTCAGGAATTGACTCAAGCATTATTGAACATGAGATCAAAATGTACCTTGATGTCAAACCAGTACGACAACGGCTTCGACCTATTCATCCTAAGAAAGTTGTTTCCATTAAAGCAGAGGTTGAAATTTTTTTGCGTGTTGGCTTCATTTTCCCTGTACCTCTTACCTACTGGGTATCTAATATTGTTCTAGTTATGAAAAAACAAGGGACAATTCGAGTGTGCATCGATTATAGGGATTTAAATTAAGCATGTCCAAAAGACAATTATCCTACAGCCTTTATCGACCAGATTATTGATGAATGTTCCGAATGTGAATCTTCTCATTCATGGATGGATTTTCTAGCTACAATCAAATCAATATCCGCCAACAGTACCAATCCAAAACAACTTTTATTTGTCCATGGGGCACATTCGCCTATCCAAAGTTACATGTTGGTTTGAAGAATGCAGGGCCTACATTTCAGAGGGCAATGAATTATGCCTTCCATGACACTAAGCACATTGTTCAACCTTATATTGACGATTTTCCTCCTCATTCACGAAAGCAAACTGATCACTTGTAACATTTGAGAGAAATATTTTTACGGTGCCGACACTACAAGATACGACTCAATCCACACAAGTGTGTGTTTTGTGTCAGCTCTAGTCGATTTCTTGGATTCATGGTCTCAAAATATGGAGTTCAACTCGATCCAATTAAGGTTCAGGAAATCCTTGACTTGCCTCCACCTTTAAACTTGTTACAGTTACAGAGACTTCAAGGGAAGGAAAACATTCTAAGGAGGTTCATTCCAAACTATGCTGAGTTGGCTAAAGGATTTACTCATCTATTGAAGAAAGGGGTACCCTTCCATTAGGATCAGGTTGTGCAAACATCCTTTGATGCTCTTAAAGATTCCCTGATTAGAGCATCATTAATGTATGCCCCAAACTATCAAAAAGACTATTACCTGTATCTTGCCGCTGCAGATACAGCCATTGGCATGGTTTTAGTCTAAGAAGAGAGTGGAATGGAACATCCTATTTATTACTCGAGTCGTAATCTCAACGATACAGAAAGTAAGTATTTGTATGTTGAAAAGTTAGCTTTGGCAGCCATTCAAGCTGTGTAGAGATTTCGTCATTACATCCTCCTCCGTAAAACTACTATTATATCATATTGCAACCTTATGACATACGTTTTGTCACATAAATTGCTGGGGGGAAAATATTCCAAATGGATAGTTATTTTGCAGGAGTTTGATTTGGAGTTCATCAAATCTAAATCAAAGAAATCTCTTGTTTTCGCCGAGTTACTTTGAAACCTTCACTCATCCTCCAATGATTCAACATCAAAAGCATCAATCTTGGATGAGTCTCTGTTTCTTATCTCGTCAAGTGATCCATGGTATGGAGATATAATGGTCTATCTCCAGACCCAAATTTTCCAGCCTAATACTTCTCGCTCTGAACAATGACGTACCCGATACCAATCCAAAGATTATGTAATCATTGGTGATACACTTTATCATCGTGGTTTCGATACGATTTTACGTAGGTGCCTCACTCATGAGGAAGTCGAGAAAGATTTGAATGAATGTCACTCAAGTGCTTGTGGTGGACACTTATCTGGGTATGCTACCACGCAGAGAATTCTCCGTGCTGGTTACTTCAAACCAACAATATTCAAAGGTTGCATTATTATTGTCAGTGGTTGTTGTTGGCCCATTCGCCAAATGGGGCATTGAATTTATGACATGTAACCCCACCTCGATCAGGGGGCATGGGTATGTTATAGTCGCTGTTGACTATTTTACCAAATTGGCCGAGGTGATGCCAACATTGAACAAAAGTGGCGAAACAGTTGCTTTATTTTTCTTCAACCATGTGGTTGCTAGGTTTGGTGTACCACAAGCCATAGTTACAGATCATGGATCGCATTTTCACAATCACATTATGGTTGAGTTGACCGCCAAGTTAGGACTGTCACATGATAGTTCTACTCCATGCTACCCACAAGCTAATGGGCAAGTTGAGGCCATCAACAAAGTCCTTGAGCGCATGTTGCAAAGAATGATTGGAGTTCATAAAAGAAATTAGCATTTAATCCTGTACTCGACTTTGTGGGCATATCGAAACTCAGTGAGAAATGTGACCGGATTCACACCCTTTCAATTTGTGTATGGTTTGGAATCAGTCTTACCATTTCAATGTGAAATATCGTCTCTCAAACTCGAAATTGACCTGCTACCCAACACTTCTGAAGAAGTTTGTTTCTTGGAGTTAATCCATTTGGATGAAACCCATCGTGATGTTGCATTTGCTGATGAAGCGCATAAGAAATGTATTAAGGTGCAATATGATAAAAATGTCAACCCTCGTGTCTTCTCAGAAAGTGACCTGGTCTTGCTTTACGATCAGGAGTTTGATAAACTTGGAGCAGGAAAATTTGAATAGCTATGGATGGGCCCTTATATTGTTAAGCGTGTTTTTACAAAAGGTGCCTATGAGTTAGTGGACTATGATGGGATTCCATTGTCGCAGCCCCAAAACAGGTTGTACCTTAAACGTTACTATGCTTAGTTAAGTGTAATAAACCTCACTGTATATATGCTTTGATTGCATGTGTGTGTGTGTGTTTCTCTTAGAGTTCTTATTTGGTTAAGTAATCCACTTTGCATTTGTTGCAGATGTCGAACTTTTTGGAACCATTTGCTGGTTACGTCGATGGCGCTAGTCATAGTACACAGAACCTATCCTCTGTAGCATGGGCCATTTTCGCTCCAAGTGGTGAGTTAGTGAGTTTTAGAGGGATTTGTATTGGTCGGTCGATGAAAAATATCACTGAGTATAACACGTTGATTGAAGTTCTCTTTGATGCCATTTCACTTGGCATACATCAGATCATCATTAGGCTAGACTCACAACTCATTGTACTACAACTTACTGACATTTATACTGTCTGAAATCCAGCAATTCATCGTATGTTCCTTAGAGTTCATATTTTGGAAATTTATTTTGAGTTTATTCAATATCAACATGTTATGAAACCAGCTCAAGAAAAAGATAGAAAAGATAGATCAACGCCTTAAAATTCAGCCTCTTCAAGGGGGCAACCTCCTTTACATTACATAAATGAACAATTCTTGGATGATTCAAATGACAAAACCTCCTTTCTATATATAGGAGTCTAGGGAGTCACAATATAACCCAGCCGACCTAACAATAATAATATAAAGCCACAAAAAATAACAATAGAGGGATTCTATGGGGCACAATAATAACAATATGGGGACAATAGGGGCACAAAAATATTAATAAGGGGTACAACTACAATAGTAATGGGGTAATCACTAGTATTATAGGGACCCAACATGCCCCTCTCCTTCAAAAAAGTGTTTTCCTCAATGCTTGAGTAGTTCTGGATGCTTCTATATAAAATTCTCATCCTCCCATGTGGAACCTTCAGCAGATAAGTTCTTCCACTTGACAATATACTTTGAAATTGATCGATTTTGTAGTTGTCGAGTTCTTGTTTCTGTGACTACTTCTGGTTCTAATATAATTTTTCCTTGCTCGTCAAGTTCTGACAATATTGTTTGAACTGGGAGCTTATCGCCTATAACCTCCTTTAAACATGAAACATGGAAAACTTGGTGCAATCGAGAAGCTGTAGGAAGCTCTAATTTGTATGCCATAGTACCAATCTTTTGCAACACCTTGTACGGACCATAATACTTTGGTGATAATTTATTATCCTTCTTAGCTTGCTTGAGTGAAATTTGCTTATATGGTTGTAGCTGTAGGAATACCCAATCACCTACATCAAAACTTCTTTCGTTGCGATGTTGATCCGCCTATTGTTTCATTCTATTTTGTGCCAACACGAGGTTATCCTTTAAGAGTTGGAGGACTTGTTGTTGATGTTCGATGTGATGTTCCACTACTTGAACCTTAGAATTTTCTCTTAAATATGATGTGATGGATGGTGGTTGATACCCATAAAGTGCCATAAATGGGGTCATTTTTGTTGCTGTATGGAAGGAAGTGTTATACCACCATTCAGCCAGAGGCAACCATTTGACCCATTGTGTCTGTTTATCATATACAAAGCAACGAAGATATCCTTTCAAACATTTGTTTACTATCTCAGTTTTCGCATCAGATTGAGGATGATAAGATGAATTATGAGCTAACTGAGTACCAAGACAAGAAAATAATTCTGTCCAAAAATTTCCAGTGAAAATGGGATCTCTGTCACTTACAATAAATGCAGTAGAAACTGTATTGGCTTTAAATGGATGTGATAATGCACAAAAGTGTGCATACTTGGTAATTCTGTCAACTACCACCATGATGACACTCTTTCCCTCAGACTTGGGTAAACCTGTGATAAAATCCATTGAAACCTCCTCTCAACGTTGGCTTGGAATGGATAAAGGTTGTAATAGACCCGGTGTCTTAATTGTTTCAAATTTATTTTGTTGGCAAACCAAACATTCCACCATAAACTTTTGAATATCTGAATTAAGGCCACCCCAAAAAAATTCCTTCTTAACCCTGTGGTAAGTTTTTAAAAATCCCGAGTGCCCTCCTAAGGGAGAAGTGTGCAATTCCATAAGAATCTTTTTTTTTAGCTGGGAATTCTTACAAAGATATAAGCGATCTTTGTACCATAACGAATCATTTTTCCAGCTGAATGTATACGACGTACTGAAATCTTGTTGTAACTTTCGAATAAGTGCCCACAATTCTTCATCATTCTTCCATTCCTCCCTTGCTTCATTTATCCAATCTGGTTGGATAATAGAAATGGCGCACAACAATGCTTCCACATCCTCATCCTTTCTTGAGAGTGCATCTGCCACCACATTTTGTTTCCCTTTTTTGTAGATGATTTCAAAGTCATAACCCAACATCTTTGTGACCCACATTTGTTGCTCTTCAGAGGATAATCTTTGTTCTAAAAAGTATTTAAGGCTATCATGATCCACTTTTACCTTGAAGTGTCTTCCCATTAGGTAGGGTCACCATTTCTTAAGTGCATGGAGTATTGCCAACATTTCCTTCTCATAAATAGCTTTGTGTAAAAACTTTCCCTTGATTGGACGACTTTCAAAAGCAATGGGTCTTTCATCTTGCATTAAAACAACACCAATTCCATTTCCTGAAGCATCACATTCCACAATAAAGGTTTTTGTGAAGTCTGGTGTAGCTAAGATAGGTGCTTGGCACATTGCCTCTTTAAGATGTTCGAAGGAATTTTTTGCTTCTGGAGTCCATGAAAATGCATCTTTCTTCAATAGTGTTGTTAGAGGTGCTGCTATTCTCCGATAATTCTTAACAAACTTGCGATAATACCCTGTCAACCCGAGAAATCCTCACATATGCTTTATGGATGTGGGGATTTTCCATTCCTTAATGGCTTTAATTTTGCTAGGGTCTACCTTAACTCCTTCATGAGATACAATATGACCCAGGTATTCCACCTCTTGTACTCCAAATAAACATTTGGATCTTTTTGCATATAATTGTTTCTCCTCCAATAGTTGTAGCACCCTGTCAACATGTTCAACATGATCCTTCCAAGACTTGTTATAGATTAGTATATCATCAAAAAATACTAACACAAATTTTCTAAGGAGAGGCGTGCATTCAATATAAGGCCTTGAACTTTAGCACATTTCTATTATCAACTCTCTAATGAAGGAAGGAGCTTAACTCCCTAGAATTGTCGTCTTGAAACAAATTTATGTAGAAAGTAGAGCTGAAAACTGGAAAATAAAGCATACATTCCTTGAAATATGTTCACATCACATTAGGACTCACATGGAATGTTTTTCCTAGATTTTTTAGATTGGCCTCCGATCGAGTAAGCCCAGAGCGCCAAAATTCCCATGAACAGGAATGCGTCAGCCAACCTGAAACTAACCAAATAAATAATTGAACACTGAAGTGAATATCTTCGTAGAGTTTCCAAGAGGTATCCTACCTTACCGCCACAATTGAGACTAAGAGCCGAGCGAGAACCAAATTCACAACCATTTGGGTAGATAATACACTTAGGGGGAGGAGCGTAGAATGGAATGATGAAGAGAGGCATCTTGCCAATTTAACTCTATAACCCGTACCATTCCATACGAATTATACCTCCATAACATTAAATTTCTTTGTACGTCATCCATGAAGGACCATCATTACACTAAGTGAAGGGTAATTCCTACGCCTAAGCAGGTGAGATCTATGTCTTGTGTATGCGAGGGAAGAATAAATTCCCTTGCATGATGGTAGATGATATAACATGACACATTTAGAAGAGAGAACGCGTCAACATTAATCCATTCAAATACTTTAATGGATTGTGATCCATCATTACATGGAGCGGGGGATAATCCGGAAAGGGAATACACGGGAAGGGACAAATAATTAAAATTAATTGTTGCAATATCCAATTTCCTATAGCAATGATGCCCAAGGAGCATCCACTCTTTTAGTGACATTTTTTCAATTAGGGAATTGAACATATGATACTTTTCTCATTTATCTCGAGCTCAAATTCATCTAGAAAGGAAGCCTAGTTCTCCTTCATATCAACTTCCATAATATTAGTTATGAGAATACCATAATATTAGTTATGAGAATATGATAAGAGCTCCTAGCATGGAGTGATGTCATTAAACTTCTCATTTTTGAGCATCCTAGCCAGAGAGTTATCTTTTGGATTATTTTCACTATTAAAATATTGGATCATAATTAAAGAGTCGCCTAAGATGATTAATTATCCCATACCCTTGTCGATTTATCGTTTAAAAAATATGGCACACGTGTAACAGGCGGCGGGTTTGCTGCCGATTGTCAGGAGTTTGAAACTTGTCCATCAAGTTTCCCGTCTTTTCGCCCTATATACCCCCTACTGGATTGCAGCGCAAACTATCAATATTCCTCGCTCTTCTTTTCCTGTTTAGGTATTACCTGCAGTGATAGATTGTAATGGCGCCCAGAAAAGCAGCTGCGTCCTCATCCTCCTCAAAGGCGCCACGGCGATCCACTGCCGCTAAAAAGGTTAATCCAGCTAAACCGAATGAACCTTCTGCTGCAGGCAATAAAAGGAAAGCAGCGGCTCCGCCACCTCGGTCGGCTACTCCACATCCTGCACTAACCACCGTGTATGTTTTGATGAAGAGCGAGGGCTATCCTCCCGATGGGTTTCACAGCTATCAGCCGCCAACGAATTCCATAGAGGGAGTGTATTATTCAGAGGAGCAAGCATACGCCGCTGCCATTCCGAAGATCATTTCAGCGTACGAGGCCTACGGCGATGAGCAGGCGGAACTTCGTAACATTGCTACCACCGAAGGGTTGTCTCTCAAGAAAAGAATGGAGAGAATAACGGCAGCGGCTCCAGATCTTTACGGTGTAGAGGAGAGCAGTTTCAGCGTTTACAAGAGTCAGCTGTTCCCCACGGAAAATGTGGATGACAGCAGATTGCTCGAGGGCCTGAAACCTACAAAACCCCTGCAAAGCGATTCTGATTATTCAAGAGACGGTGCTGCCACTTCATCTTCTGATGGCCGGGACCCTCGTTATGAAATCATGTTTTAAGCACTCAACGCTTTTTTTGTATTTTCTGATTAATCGTATGATTGGTATGTAGCAATGTATAGATAGCTCCTATGGCTTGGGATTTTGGGGATTTCGTAATTTTTCTGCGGAATCGACTACACATTTTGTTTTCAGTGTCTGGTAGTCATTACTTTAACAATACAAGAGTGCTTATGTCTCTTATTCCTACAAGATGGTATTTAATAATGCGTTTTGGAAAATTGGTTATGGAATTAAGAGTGCCAATTTTTCCTGGTTTAATTTTGTTTTATGGTTAGAGTTATTCCGGACTTTTTCTCGAAAATGTTTTCCATTAAAGTATACCATAACAAATTTTTTTTGAAGTATTAAAGAACTTGTTTTGATGATGAACCACACTGAGACAAAGGTCTTTCTATATAAAAGGTTTTTCTATATATAATTTACGCGGAAGTTCTTTTTATAAATATTATGCAACTTTACATTTGCTAAATTTCCATATTTTTATTAACGTTGTTAAGAGCTTATTTTAAGAATGCTACCACTTTGGTTATCTTGCCCTGTTTTGAAGAATGTCTGGTGGTTATCAAGCTTTCTTTTTCTTAAAACTTAATTTTCGGGTTTTCTTGCGAATAATCAACCTCAATAGGTCGTTGTATAGATTAAATATAACTATTTTACATTTCGGTCTTTTCCATCTGATGATATAATTTTTTTCTGAAATTATAACTTCATAATTATTAATTATTTAAATTACGAACAAATATATTCAATACTTACATATATAAATTTTGTTGCTAAAATTATCAAACTAGAAATCAAGAAAAACTCAAAATGAACAGGTGTCCGTCGTGGTTGCGGGTTATGCGGAGCATCGGATTAAGTGCATGGGAGTGACGAAATAACTGCAAATCGTGGACAAGAAACGCGCCGAGCTTAACTCAATTGCTGGTTCGATGCGACCGTCGACGTGCCCAAGTAGGGGCCTCTTCCATCTCTGTTACCGTTTCCGTTTGCGTAAACAGATAGACCTGCCGCTGAACTCGAAAACTACCAATGAATTTGGTATCGTGAAACTTGCACAGTCTTTTCGTTGTACTTTGCACAGCCTGTATTCGTATGCTGGAGGGGCTCAGGGCTCGAGACTCAATTTAAAATTCCCTGTTACCTTTCCCGCTTCTTCCCAATTCCCCCATTAACCCCACAGCTCCCCCAGTTAGCCACAAAAATACCCAGTTCACACAACGAAGCTATTCAAATTATGAAAGCTCCGTCTGCTTCCCTTCTTCCCCACTGTGTTTTCGCTTCATGACGTTTATGAAGATGATGATTTTGTCCATCTGGTAATGGAGATGTGCTCAGGCGGAGATCTGTATGACAGAATCGTCGGCAGGAATAATACAGTTCCTTTTACGGAAGAGGAGACCGAGGCCGCCAGCATCTTGCAAAAGCTCGTGGAAGCCATCAGTTACTGCCTCTTCATCGGAATCCCCACCGAGATATAAAACCTGATAACATTATCTTTGCCAATACTTCAAATTTCCTCGCTGAAATCAAGCTTGCAGAATTTGGGCAGGCCTCCTCTTTCTCTCTAGGCATGCTTATTGTGCTTTCCCACATCCGTTGTCATATGAGGCTATGAAATTTTTGGGTATGGATCAATGAATATCATGGTCGAAATTCTCACATCAGTGTCTGCAGGGAATGATCAATGCAAGGAATTGTCGTTGTCATATGAGGCTATGAAATTTTTGGGTACGGATCAATGAACCATGGTCGAAATTCTGACATCAATGTCTGCAGGTAAGGATCGATGCAAGGAATTGTCGGTACTGCGATAATGAGCGCCCCGACTAAGAGTTGAGCTGTTTTTCGACCTTCTGAGGATGGTGATTATGAAGAAAAACGATGTTTTATTAGTTTTATCTGGTCTAGGAGCATATAGGGGAAAATCATACACGGTGATATACAATTTTCAAATTTTATGAACGGGAATCCTATTTGGTATCAATGGAAAAGAAATGGTATATAAAAGTTTCAAATGTTTTGATAATGGAAAAAGCAAATTTGGTTAAAGAATCATTAATAATTTGACGTTTGAGATTTTGGTTATGATATGAGGTGCGTGACTGTTAAACATTTATTGACGAATGACTGAGAAATATTATATTTATGACATAAGACTATCTTCTCCTTCTTGAAAGGAGAAGAATTTTATTTTGCAAAAGGAATAAGTTAAAAAATTATATAGGGGAGAGCCTTTTATTGTTGCCCAGGGACCAATATTCAACAAATATTAGTTATAGTACTGTACACAACTATCAATAAAATATTCATAAATCATAAAAAATTTATACATAAATATTTTATATTAAGTTATACAACTTATATAATTTAGTTCAAAATGTGCCCACATATTGATTGGGCCAATAAGTGTCAAATACCAAGCCTTAACATCCAATATTGACAAGACATAATGTCCCAAATATCTCCAACTCTGAATTACTAAATAACAAAAAATGCACTACAAAACATTCCATTGAATTCTATTTAGGAGTACACCTATCCCATCAAACAGTGACTTACATATTTCCCCTGAACCAACACATCCCATTGATAAGTAATGCTGCACAAGGATAGGTGAAATGTGTGTCAGCCATATGTACATGTGTATTTAACTATTCAACCTATTAAAGACAATAAATGACAACATTTCATTCAGGATTACAGACAATAAATGACAACATTCAATACTCAACACACAATTCTCAACATTCTCAATAAATGTCACCAACACACCAGACTTTTCAATTCAGGAATTGAAAATAGGAAAGCACATGGATCAGCCTTCAAAGATTATCAACCATTTGATCATGTACAAATCAACCAGGCCACACATTTGAATTTGGGATATGGCAATCCATGCCAAACTTCCCTACCAATTGAATTCTATATGAAAAAACTATAAAACATCAACTCTTACTCATTTTCATTTCAGACATTCATTCTACTCATCAACTATTGGAGATATGCAATCAAAGTGTTCAAACACTGTTACATTCATTTTATTCAAAAGTTTCAGAAGTTGTGGGAAATGTACAAACTGAGTGTGTGCACAGTGTTACATTCACTCTATTCATCAGTTGCTGGAGACATATAGGTATGTTTTTGTTGAATAATGTTACCATTTTTGTTGAATAATGAATAATGTTATTTTTGTTGAGAAACAAAGGTAAATTAAAGCCATTATAGCCAATTCCATCACTGATTTACAAACCAATTTCATTGCCACTATAACCTAAAATCTAACCTTGCAACTCAATAGCCTCAGGTACTAAAGCCATTACAACCAATTTCATTATTGATTTACTAAAGCCATTACATCATACATCAAACCTGACCCTGCAACTCAATATCAAACTACTATAATAGCAAATAGAGTTAGTCATTAACATCCCTCCATGAAGGAATAATCTTTCAAATCTAACGTGCATGTAATTCTATGTAATATAGGAAATACTGCCAAAGATACACTTACTGTCTCACACAAAGTTTACATTCATGTGTGGGTCTCCACTACGATTTCTATTAGAAATAAAACATAAAAGAGACTTGGAAAACTCAAGAACCCAACCTGGTACAAGGTAAAATGCCTAAGAAATGGATATATTTTAAATGCTCAACAATGGTAGAAGGTAAAACGCCTACACAATGGATATATTTTAAATGATCAACAATGACCTTTAGATGTGGTAAATGAATCACTAAAATTGTGTTGATAGATCATGATCAAGTCAGCTTCAATTCTATTTGTAACCCCTTTGAAGGCTACATCATCATCAACTGGTCCAAAGGTGTAGTGCTCTCTCTCCACACAAAGTGTGAATGTGCTAAGAAAACCATCATTGAGCTATGGATGCACACATGACTTCGAGAGCTCACATACAAAGGTTCAAACCAAGTCAAGTCATGTTAAAAGATAGCCAAATCAACATAATAGTGCCTCTCATTGAGTTAATAGAAGCTTCTTTTGCATTGGAACGCAGGGCTCTGGTTTCTTGCAAATTAGAAATCACTTTACACCCAATGTTGCAGTTGGTTGTGCGATTCATTTACCAGTTATTACTAGTTTGTCTTTGTTGCACTCAAAAACATTGTATTTGCTTATTTGGGGTAGCAAGTTATTACTAGACACTTACAACATCAATTATTGAGAAACATAAAGGCTTGAATTTTGACCATGAAATGGTGCAAGAGGAGATAGTTTGGACAGTGTCTCCCTTCTATTTGGCCCAAGCATAGCATTTTCTCCAATAATAAACTCCAAAACCATGAAATGTCAGAGCTAGAGTAGCTACTTACTGAATTAAGCACTCGGTAGAGTAGCTACCACTATTAGGACTTCTTATTAGCATAAGCATGACCGGATCACTTCGTTCCTCACCTCTCCCTTACTTAAGTACGCTACCACTGTTAGGTCTTCTTTTCAACATACGTAGGACTAGATCACTTCGTTCCTCACCTCTCCCTTAAGTGTTTCTTTACTGACTCTTTAGAGCTAAACATGTTAGCCTTAGACCACTGAATGAATCCCTTACAAGATACCACCTGACCCTTTTCTCAAGACATAATGGTGTTAAACAACAAACATTCTTAAACTTCTTGTTGGTTTCATTGAAGAAAGACATGCCAGTTCCCAGGAACAATCATTTCAGGACACAACGAAATAGTCGGGTTACAAAAATTGCGTTATGCCAAACCTGTTATAAAATTAAAAAGGAATAACTCTTCCTGATAACTCATAAAAATCATATAAGAATCAAATAAAGAACTTTAAACCCTTCCAATAATGATTTTTAGATCCAAGATGTATTCGGCTACAATATATAGATAAAGCGCTGATTTTTGTTGCTCGTTGATTGCAAAGGGAAATTAATTTCCTTATTTTCTAATACAGTTTTTTAAAATCAAAATTTGGTGGTCACTTCGAAGGTTGTTGTAACCATGCCAAGAGTTTCTATTGCAGATCGTATAAGGGATAGGAGGAGGCGAGCGACAAGGGGAGCCCAACTGCGGTCCACTTCATCAGATGAGGATGGGGGGGGTGATGTTAATGATCACAATGCACCCAGTAGTGTCGTTGAAAAGGGAAATGTGGATGCAGATCATGCTATCCCACCATCAACCATGGAGCTGCCTTCAACCACAGTGCAGGGTACAAGTTCAACAAAGAAAATCAGTGCCATCAAAGGCTGGACAAAGCAAGACATGCAGGCTGTAATTGATGACATCAAGTTTAACGGATATTCAATCTGTGCCTCTGCAAAAAAACATGGTATTGCTTCCTCTAACATACATTATTGGAGAAATGGGTTGAGTAATACAAAGAGTAAAGGGTTTGTTACAGTTATGACTGAAGAGGAGGAGGTCGAGGTGGTTGAGTGGTGTAAGGAGATGGCCCAGTTGGGACATGGGTTATAGATTATACCACTGAAATCCATAGTAGCTCAAATCTGTCAAGGAAGGCCAAACCCTTTCAAATATGGGTTTCCTGGTAAATCATGGTGGAGTGGATTTAAAAAAAAGCATCTAGACCTTGCGTTATGTATAGCTGAGGGCCTTGACAGAGAAAGGGCTTTAAATATACGCCCTGCAATTGTGTCCAAGTTCTATAACACTCTTTCTACTGCATATGAGAAACACTCATATGCCCTAGACCATATATGGAACTGTGATGAAATAGGCTTACACGGGGCAAGGAATTGTGGTACGCGGGTAATTGCCAAAAGAGGGAGCAAAAATTTCCCTAAGATTTTTCGTAAGAGCAGGGAGTGGATAACTATATTTTCTTATGTCAATGCAATTGGTTCTTCAATCCCAGGATTTTACCTATTGAAAGGTAAAACACAACTAAAAAACTATATATAGAATTGTGAACCAAGTGCATGCATGGCAACACATCCCCATGCATGGATGATAGAGGAACTATTGCTGAATTGGCTTTGTCTTTTTGCTGCATCTGTACCAAGTGGTGTCTCGCTTGAAAATAGACACCTAATGATTTTAGATGACCATGGAAGCCACATGGATTTGTTGACAATTGAAGAGACCAACAATTTTGGCATTGACCTGTTAACATTATCGGCTCATACCACTCATAGATTGCAACCCCTTGATGTCAGCGTGTTTGGGCTTTTCAAGAATTATTTTAGGATCGAGTGAGCTTCGTGGATGGCAAATAATCTAAGGGTGGAAGTAAAGAGGTTAGAGCTAGTTGAGGTTGCAAGTAAAGAATTAAAAATGGCTCTTACACCTTCTAATATCAAGGCTAGATTTAGGATGGTTGCTATATGGCCACTTAATGTTGATGCTCTCGTGCATGATACTTGTTGTAGCCAAGAATTTTATGTGGAAGGTCAAGAAGCAGAGAACTTACAAGACCATGTTGATGCCCAAGAAGATGTTATTGTTGCTGAAGGTATATTGTCCCTTTATGACGGGCACTTATGTGGTGATGATGATGAACAAGTGAATGAGACACAGTTTAATCATGAACCACTGTCAATGTCATGGAGGATGTCACACCTACTGAACCACATCGAAATTTTGCATGTGATATTCCATATGAGGCAGTTGATGAAGCGAATGAAAATGAAAACTTGATTCCAAATGATAATGCAACATGATTAAACAATGAACAATTGAGCATGCCAACCCAGGTAAGCCCACCTTCATGGTTGGTAGAGGCCATGATGAATATCAACCCACATAATGTGTCTACCACCAATGAGGAAAGCATGGACATGCCTTCACAACCATTAGAGTTGAACATTGAACTTGTTCATTATTTTGTGGGCAATGGTTCACTGGAAAAGGATCCTGTTGAGCATGAGGTACTTGAAGAAGATAATGGGGGCCAATTAACTGTACCAGAGGTTGAAAGCCAAGTGTCAGATCCTAGGGAGCAAGGGGAAAATCACAGATTACTTGGTGCATTCCTAAAGCTACCAGTAGATGGAGTGAAGGCCTCATCAAGGTAGTCAACTGCAGATTGTCTTCGTTTGGGGAGGAGTTCACAGTTGCTCACATTTGAAGATTATACGAATTTATTGTTTGAGTCTGAACATAAAAAAAATGAAAGTCAAGAAACTAAAAAGAGAAAGATGGAGTTGGCTAACGACAAGAGAGTTGCAAGAATTGTAGCAACAGAAGCTCGAACAAAGGAAAGGATGGAAAGAAAAAAAGCAAGGGAAGATAAGGAACATAAAAAACAATTGGTAATGCAAGAGAGGGAAGCAAGAAAGGTTTAAGAAGTGTTGGAAAGAGGAGGAGGGGTGACAAGAATGGAAGTCTATGGTCCAAGCTAGTTTGAGGCAAATAAGATGATGTCCAATATGCTGGACCACATTGCAGAGCACACACCATCATACCAAGAGATGATTAACATCCAAGTCCCCCACTATCAACTAGGTGTTCTGCCCACCTTTATATACCCCTACCAATGAAGGTTTAAATCCAATCTGTGTTTGTATGACACCTGCACCTAGTGCTAGAGTTAGTAACCCAAGTGGACACTTGGGTTACTCAGTCCCTCCATGGCTACAAGGAGAAAATTGGAGTCAAGGATATGGTAACATTTAGGCACATCCTAATCAACCAATATTGGGTATTTCACCATACTTTGGTCAGGCAGGAGACTCAAAAATTCTGGGCAATGCAAGAAATTGAGGCTATCAAGCATAGGGGTAGCATGAATTAAATTTTGTAACTGCTATTCCAATGTGAATTTTGTAACGACACCTGTCCCGTGCATGCAGTGACGTGTTGCCTACCTATTAAAATCGGCTCAGCGATTATTTATTGGGGTTTAGAGTTTTGTTCAGTGATTATGCCGTGGGTAGTTCATTCCAACGTTCATTTCTGTTTGGGACCTATTCATTCCAATGTGAATTTTGTAAGGATGCAATATGTTGATTGGTTTCATAGTAGAAGCTAAACTATAAACTAAATTTAATTTGAATTGGAAGTATGATATGGAATTATGATGATCCATGCAGTTAAATTGAATTTGAATTGGAATTATGATCTGGAAGGATGGTGATCTAGAATTACGGCTCCAATATATATTATACATAATCCTTGTTTGATTATGCTCCACACTTCTAAAAATAAATTCAATTAAGAAAAACCATAACCAAATTTTACCTTAAAGACCAGAATATAACAACCTAGATTTGGGAATTCAAATGGTTAAACCAAAATTTCTATATCCTACATGTAGTACATGTATTCAAGGCTTGTAAAAATCATTTCAAACTCTCACAATGAAAAAATTAAAATGTCTCATGATTGGACATGATTCTAATTAGCCACTACTCAATGCCTACAAAAATACAACAACACAATAAGAAATGCTACAATAATAGATTCCAAGTAATCAACATATTAAGTATAGTAACAAAACCAACCATGTTAGGCATGGATTCTTGAAATGTTTGTAATTGAAAAGTTGTAAGGCTTGGATTGTTTTTAAAAAGCAAAGAATGAAATTTCAATGCAAAATCACAAAAAGAAAAACATCGAAGTACAAGGCTTTGCTTCCTTTTCCCAACCACGGTAGAAGAGCCAAGATCTATTGTGGGTTTCTTAAGACTAAAGAAGTAACCAATATGTGAAGAAGAGTCAACTGCTATTATTCATCTATGAACACAGATCTACAAAATTAACAGTCTTAAAAAAATATTCAGATAAAAGTAGGTGAATGATAATTAAGTAATAATAGTGTTACTGATAGATATGTAGCCTTGTGTTATGATGGTAAATACGATGAGAAGTTTTTTTCTGAGTCTTAAGTGTTGTGGCAAGAGTTATAGATTACCTTTGCTGAACTATGTTCATCCCAATATTAAACATACAAAATTTCCCCATAGGCCATGGGTGTTACAGATCCATTTGGGAACATCAACCCCAACTTACAGATCAGTACTATTAGGGCCGATCAATCCCTAATTTAGTTGTTACATGCCCTAAATGAAGTCAACCATCAAAATGCTTCCTTCCCAAGAGATTCCATGACTGAAATCATCCAAAAACTGCCTCTAAGAAGATCATCGCAGGAAGGCATTTATCAGGGTGCACTGTGGTGTAGTCCAGTAAACTGTGAGGGTGCATTGCAGTGCAACTTGAGCCCTCTTTGGCCTGTTCTGGGTGAATTTGAGCGAAATTTCATTGGGGTTTGGGAATATTCTTATCCATTGGACGCATCTAGAAGCTTCCCAAGTTTATATACTCCTTTGGGCTTGAAATTGGATGAGGGAGAAGTTAACGAACATCAATCCCTTTATCCCTTCCTCCATGGAACTAAATTCTAAGTTTGGGAGGGCATTCATTATCACCATTTATGGCATAACTTCCTTCATTCACCTATAAAAATACCACTCATCTAAGTGATCAGGAGCCCGAAATCATTGAATTATAGGGAGATGCTGTTAGTATGAGACTTGAGTTGGTTTAAGGTATTGTAATGATGTCTAAATGTCTTGCTTGTTATGAGAAGAGGATGGGATCGAACTGGAGGAGTGATACTGAATCAAGCAAATTGGGTTCTAACTCTTCCTTTTACTAATAAAGTGTTCAAAGCGTTTTCCAAGTGTTTGTATTGTTCATTGATGCTTTCATATGTGTATTATGAACTTGATTCCATTCTATGTTTAATCAATAGATCATTATCATATGCTTTGATCGGTTTTTGTCTTCTGTCTGTGTGCAGGTACTTTTCAAGCGGATTAAGTATGAAAAGGAGTGACATAATTGGTCAAGGGAGATAAGGAGTAAGCGAAAGCTACAGGTAGGCTTCTTTACTATCTTATTTAATCTATTGGTTATAGAAAAGGTAGAGAATGTTTTTCACTGTTGTTCTAGACTTGGCTACTAGTCTAGGGGTTTAAGCGTTTATCCGTAGACACTAAAACTTCACAAAACAAATTGGCGACACTGCTAGGGACCGATCATCCATCTTAGTAGCTTATCAACCTCTTAAGACATTTCTACATACTATACTTGTGGTCATTGATTGAATTTTAGTCTGATTTCATTGAAAATTGAGTCAAAACTGTGTCAAATTGCCTTCAGAAATGGCTTGCTGTCACCAGTGTAACCCAATGAAGGACACAGTGCACTGCAATGCACTTTTCGCATAGAGCCAGTGCAATGAAGCACACTATCTCTCACTACAGCCTGCACTAATCCCTTGAGGGTCAGTTTTCCATCTAGGAACTGAAGTTTTTTGCCAATTTTCTCCTGTTTGAGTGATTTGTTGAATGTCAATGATGTCTTGTCCCTGAAGATAGTTTTTAATATCCTTACCTGGCCCTAGTTAGACTAAGATTAATAAATGTTTCTTATGTATTTACTTTGTCATTTTCAATCTATAGTCGAACGTTAGTTTTTGGTTGATTGATCTTTGTCAAAAGAAAGTGTCCTAAAATAGTTTTTTCCTTCGAAAATTGAGTAGTCGTAAAGTCTTCATTCATGAAAAATCAATTGATTTATGTGTGCATATGATTAGTCATTTCATTGTAAGTGTCATAATTCCTCATTTCTTTGAAAACACAAGTGTCGTAAAGTCTTCCTTTCCTTGAAGAGAAATTGTCGCAAAATCATCATTTTTATGAAAAGAGTTTATTAATCGATTGTGCATTAGTTTTCATTTTTGTTCATTCACATTAAAGGAAATCGAAAAGAAATACATGCATGTTGCATTGAAGAAGTTTGTTTGTGCTGATAGGAATAGTGTAGGGAATTTGCATTTATATTGTTCTCTTTGCTCTTTGATCAAAATAAATTTGATTGTTTTGTCCATAAGTAGCTAGGATTTTCATCGTTAAATTGAATGGAAATAATATTTATCATGATAGTTGCATTCCTAGGAATTTCAGAATACATCACGCGGTGAACTTGAAAGGCAAATTCCTAAGCAAGATCAACTTAAAATAAACATCAATTTACCTAATGGAGCATTGTCATTAATGAGAACATTTAGTGGTTCTAGGCTAGAGATGTGTTCCAGTGTCGTAAAACAAAGCAGCCATCGCTAACTTGTCAGCGATACATCCTGAGTGTGATACCTCACTCCATGTATGTGAGTATATCATATCTCGTCCACGTACCTTCAAGTATATAGGGCGGTGTTACAGTACATAAAGTTTATGGGAATGCTCTCACTGTGCGGGTTTACATTAGATAATGCTTATATGGACTGGAACTCCACGTACCTTCAGGTATATATGGGAGGAAAACTCTAGGTTGTTATCCATCCTTAATTAACTGAGTTGATCGCCTTGTAAACTATGATACACCGAACATAACATTCGAGGAGATTACCTGCTCGTACTTCTTGGTTCACTAGGAGGTATTTTATAGCTCACAGTTGCTTAGTAAAGCTTTTGCCTAGTATACCCCTTTTTATTTATTTATTTTTTGATAATAAAATTAATCCGTAATCATGGAGGAACATCAACCCATACCCCGTCGTTCGTAGAGAACAACAAGCAAGCCACCTTTGCCTCTCGAAGCGACACCAATTCGGGTAAAGCGGTCACGCTTAACTGAGTCTAGTACATCAAGAACTCCTAGTTCTTCATCTGAGTTACCTGAATCATCTATTTCGATAAGTATAGAGACTCTAGTTACTCCAACTATTTTTGGCATATCCGTTCTTGAAGAGGAATTTTCACAATTACCTGAGGACATTAGCACTGATCCTAGTGAAATAGTAACCGAAGATTTTGCACAAGTTGATCCTCAACTTGAAATTGCTCAACAAGAAAGTACTTCTGAACTTGAATAAATTCAACTAGAAGTTAATCCAGAATCTATCCCAGTTCAAACAGAAGTTACATCTGAACCTGAAGTTGTTCAGGAACCTCTTACTAAAACTATTGTTCATTTACCCAAACATTTGGACTTCAAATTTGAACATTTAGAAGTTGTTACTTTACCAGAATATGATCAACCGGTTACCCCTCAGACATCATAACTATTGAAACTTCAACTTCATCAACACCAGAAATCTTTTACGGACTTGACGGTGAAGTTCTTCCACTAGATTTAATTGCTATAGAGGAGGAATTGGAAGAAGATTCCACACCTAAAACCATGTTTCATTTTGGAACTGGGCTTTATCTTTACCCTAATACTCCTGATTTTTTCATTTCATTTGATCCTTCTTCTTTTCAAGTACCCATCGATTCTTTAAGACAACTTTTGGGTCAGTTAACTATGGCTGAACAATCCTCAACATCTTAGACTATATCATCTGAGCAGTTGTAGCAGAATATTCTATTCTAACCTCTTCGATGTTTTCTACCACACCTGAGTCGCACCTATATGGTGAATCGTACATCTCGGTTGGTTATCAATCATTTTCTGGAACCCACTCAGGGGTTCCTTCTACACCATGGTCATCACCCTTGTCCTCAACCGGAATTTTACCTAGTTCTTCTATAATGGGAGCTCAACAGTTTGATCCTGCATATTAGTATCAAGCTAGGCAATCTGGTAAAAAAAGACCTACGTATCCATTAAATACTGGATTGCCACCATATGGAGAGAAATATGCTTATTCACTATATCCTCCTTATTCCGGGGGACTACCATATGGTAATATCCCACAATATTCAAGTCAATCTGGAATTAGAGTTTGTCAATGGCAACCAACAATGCCAGTTCAACCAAGGCTTGTGTATCCAACACAACCAATGCAAATTGTGTCAGATATTCCTACTATACCTATTGTTACTACTGTGCCACAGTCATAAGTTCAAACTGTTGTATCTCAACCAATACAAACTGATCCTTTTACCTTAAAATCACAAGTTTCAAGTCAAGAAGTTCAATTTCCTCACGTTGTTGTACAACAACCACTTGTTTCTGGAGTTCAACAACAACCTTAGGTTAGTATAGACTAGCACAGTCTTACACTGGTATAGTTTATTCACAACCTGGCCAACCTTTCATTCCTGGACAACGAAAACTGTTAAATCCACAACAGTTGTACCAACAACAACAAAAACTGATTCAACAACTGTGGCAGCCTCAATTTCAACAACCCCAATTCCAACAATTCCAACCCCAGTTTGGACCTATTCCATAGGCTCAACTTGGTTTTGGTCAATCTCAAGCTTGCCAGGGCCCTGGTCAACAAGGCTTTGCAAGATATGGACAACCACACATTCAACCTGGTTATCAACAACCACCTTATACTGGTTTTTTTCAACAACCATACCAAGGTTACCAAATGCAGATGCCCTATGTCGGCATGCAAAGACCTATTGCTCAGGCAATGCCATCATATCCCGGGTATGCTCAACCTGACTTGAATCGACAGTTACCATTTGTAGCAACTTTAGAATTACCAGATTTGAATCAGCTCACTAATGATCCAATCTTATATGCACCTTGGTGGTTGGTAATTCCACATAAGTTACCATCTGAGATTCCGAAGTTTAACGAAAATCTTGGAGAAGACCCTTCAAATCATGTTATGACCTTTCATTTGTGGTGTTCATCAAACTACTTAAATGATGATTCGGTCAGACTCCATCTTTTCGAAAGAACACTTACTGGTCCAGCTGATAAATGGTACATTGAATTACCAAGAGCTTCTTTCAATAATTTCACCACTTTAGCCACTACTTTTTTGACCCACTTCCAGTTACCTATCAAATATGAAATTGGAATGGAACTGCTAACCAACTTTAAACAGACTACTGCTACCCATATATCAGATCATATTCATGAGTGGCTGCATCATCGTTGAATGGTTAAGACATATGTTCCCAATTAGATTTTAGTTGAGTGGTTCATAAAATCCTTATTGCCATCAATCACCGAGGATGAGGAAAAAGGTGGAGTTGTCACAGAAGAGAAAGTTATTGCTCATGCCCAATACTTGGATTTGATTTACACACAATCCATCATGCTTTATGATAAAATTCCCAATGCACCTCGAGCAGCTTTTACTATTCCCCCTCCTCCACAATCGAGTAAGAACTCTCATGCCGACGACGGTGTGATCGGTTCTTCAAGCACACAGTTAGCAGGAATACCATCTGGTAAAACTGTTTTTGTTTCCAATCAAACTACCAATGCATCAGAAAATACTCTTGCCTTCGAGATTAATGTCATGTCATCTAACAAAGGAAAAAATCCAAAGCAACTAGCAGGCAAGAAAAAGGGGGAAAATAAAAAGAAACAAGAAAATTCCCCTCTAGAGAAATCATCTAATTCCTATACTTTGGCGAGGAAACCTTGTTATACATGTCTGATATGTAATGATGCGAATTTTACAAGAGATTGTCCACATCGCTCTAAGGTCTCTAAACTTTTAAAGACTTCAAACACATCGGCAGTGTTGACTGATCCGTTTCCAACCTCGGAGACACATTTGGTTGCAACAAACCATGCTTCCACATCCCAAGTACTCATGTTATCCATTTAAAGCCACAAAACAAAGTTTTGGTTTCAACAAGAAACAAAGATTATGGAAATCCGTCGTCGTCAAATAATCAGGCCACTAATCAACCTAATCCTTCGACTTCGACTTCATCTGAAGTTGTTCCAGCTATTGTTCCTGAATTGACAATAAAACCACCAAAGGGAGTTGTGCACAAATCGACATTTAACCCTCAAGCTCGAGGAACTCAAAATTATAACATAGTGGAAGATCTTGCTCAATCACCTTCTGCTATGTCGACACTCGATGTGTTGCAAAATTGTCCCTCCCAAAAACAAGCTTTACTGTCAGCAATAGGCAGAATCGATCCTATAGATTCAAATCTTGTGGCTTTTAGCCATCTGGAATATTCAGCACAGTTACTAGTGCAATTAAGAATGCATACTCACGATCACCAACTACCTTGAAAGCTTTTGATGGAAGAATGTATACTCCATGTGGGATTTTGAGTAACCTACAAATCGAACTTGGGGGCAAAATGATTATTATTGAAGTTGAGATAGTTGATGGACCCCTCGATTACAACATTTTACTGGGTTTTCCACGTACTTTCATACTATTGCATTCCCTTTTAAGGGTGTAATCACGGTCATTGATCAGCTAGCCTTCTTTGCCAATAGTTCACAGGGTACAAGAAGAATTCCGTTGATACACGAGCCCCCGATGTCACTTCAAATTATTGGAGTAGGTCCTTTTAATATCCTTCCCTAATGGGCTCATTTACCCTCTCGTCACCATCTGATTTGGCAGAAGTGGCAAAAGTAGAGACCTGAAACATGATTTCCTCCACCTCATCTCATTTAAGGAGGATTTCCAACCAATTTGAAGTTGATAGTAATATTGAGGTGTTGTCGTTAAGCCCCATCGAATCATCATAGAAATCAATATTTTGGGCTTGTGCGGCAAACCAAAATCCGCACTCAACAATTGTATGGGTAGATAGGTCATTAGAATATGGTACCTCTTCAAATCCTTTTTCACGTATACATTCTACAGATGAAGGAATCATCCAATCAATGATGATAGGAGAGGAACCATGGGAAGATTACCATCATCGTTCCGATCTTCTAGATGACATCGAAGATTATTCAAATGAACTAAACCACCCATATATCGTTGATTTCCTATCAAATTTTGTTAGAGTAGATACTGTAGATTCTGAGTGTAATTTTTCAAACATAGAAGAAACGGTTTCTATAAACATTTCGACCAAGCCTAACATTGTAGAAAACATTCATGTTGGCAAATCTTGTTCTCCATTGGAACTTGATAATTACCATGCTCTTTTTCATGAATTTAGAGATATTTTTGCATGGTATTACTAGGAGATGTCAGGAATTGACTCAAGCATTGTTGAACATGAGATCAAAATGTACCTTGATATCAAACCAGTACGACAACGGCTTTGACCTATTCATCCTAAGAAAGTTGTTTCCATTAAAGCAGAGGTTGAAAATTTCTTGCGTGTTGGCTTCATTTTCCTTGTACCTCTTACCTACTGGGTATCTAATATTGTTCTAGTTATGAAAAAACAAGGGACAATTCGAGTGTGCGTCGATTATAGGGATGTAAACTAAGCATGTCCAAAAGACAATTATCCTACAGCCTTTATCGACCAGATTATTGATGAATGTGCCGAATGTGAATCTTCTCATTCATGGATGGATTTTCTAGCTACAATCAAATCAATATCCGCCAACAGGACCAATCCAAAACAACTTTTATTTGTCCATTGGGCACATTCGCCTATCCAAAGTTACCTGTTCGTTTGAAGAATGCAGGGCCTACATTTCAGAGGGCAATGAATTATGCCTTCCATGACACCAAGCACATTGTTCAACCTTATATTGATGATTTTCCTCCTCATTCACGAAAGCAGACTGATCACTTCTAACATTTGAGAGCAATATTTTTACGGTGCCGACACCACAAGATACGACTCAATCCACAAAAGTGTGTGTTTTGTGTCAGCTCTAGTCGATTTCTTGGATTCATGGTCTCAAAATATGGAATTCAACTCGATCCAATTAAGGTTCAGGCAATCCTTGACTTGCCTCCACCTTTAAACTTGTTACAGTTACAGAGACTTCAAGGGAAGGAAAACATTCTAAGGAGGTTCATTCCAAACTATGCTGAGTTGGCTAAAGGATTTACTCATCTATTGAAGAAAGGGGTACCCTTCCATTAGGATCAGGTTGTGCAAGCATCCTTTGATGCTCTTAAAGATTCCCTTATTAGAGCAACATTAATGTATGCCCCAAACTATCAAAAAGACTATTACCTGTATCTTGCCACTGCAGATACAACCATTGGCATGGTTTTAGTCTAAGAAGAGAGTGGAATGGAACATCCTATTTATTACTCGAGTCGTAATCTCAACGATACAGAAAGTAAGTATTTGTATGTTGAAAAGTTAGCTTTGGCAGCCATTCAAGCTGTGTAGAGATTTCGTCATTACATCCTCCTCCGTAAAACTACTATTATATCAGATTGCAACCCTATGACATACATTTTGTCACATCAATTGCTGGGGGGAAAATATTCCAAATGAATAGTTATTTTGCAGGAGTTTGATTTGGAGTTCATCAAATCTAAATCAAAGAAATCTCTTGTTTTTGCCGAGTTACTTTGAAACCTTCACTCATCCTCCAATGATTCAACATCAAAAGCATCAATCTTGGATGAGTCTCTGTTTCTTATCTCGTCAAGTGATCCATGGTATGGAGATATATTGGTCTATCTCCAGACCCAAACTTTCCAGCCTAATACTTCTCGCTCTGAACAATGACGTACCCGATACCAATCCAAAGATTATCTAATCATTGGTGATACACTTTATCATCGTGGTGTCGATACGATTTTATGTAGGTGCCTCACTCATGAGGAAGCCGAGAAATATTTGAATGAATGTCACTCAGGTGCTTGTGGTGGACACTTA
This sequence comes from Pinus tabuliformis, assembly GCA_031772625.1. Lineage (NCBI taxonomy): Eukaryota > Viridiplantae > Streptophyta > Pinopsida > Pinales > Pinaceae > Pinus > Pinus tabuliformis. The sequence continues at coordinate 683,505,664 of CM062809.1, forward strand.
TCTGGGTATGCTACCACGCAGAGAATTCTCCGTGCTGGTTACTTCAAACCAACAATATTCAAAGGTTGCATTATTATTGTCAGAAGTTGTCATGCATGCCAGACATATGGCCGAAAAATCAGATTACCACCTGCATCATTGCATCAGTGGTTTTTGTTGGCCCATTCACCAAATGGGGCATTGAATTTATGACATGTAACCCCACCTCGATCAGGGGGCATGGGTATGTTATAGTCGCTGTTGACTATTTTACCAAATTGGCCGAGGTGATGCCAACATTGAACAAAAGTGGCGAAACAGTTGCTTTATTTTTCTTCAACCATGTGGTTGCTAGGTTTGGTGTACCACAAGCCATAGTTACAGATCATGGATCACATTTTCACAATCACATTATGGTTGAGTTGACCGCCAAGTTAGGACTGTCACATGATAGTTCTACTCCATGCTACCCACAAGCTAATGGACAAGTTGAGGCCATCAACAAAGTCCTTGAGCGCATGTTGCAAATAATGATTGGAGTTCATAAAAGAAATTAGCATTTAATCTTGTACTCGGCTTTGTGGGCATATCGAAACTCAGTGAGAAATGTGACCGGATTCACACCCTTTCAGTTGGTGTATGGTTTGGAATCAGTCTTACTATTTCAATGTGAAATATCGTCTCTCAAACTCACAATTGACCTGCTACCCAACACTTCTGAAGAAGTTTGTTTCTTAGAGTTAATCCATTTGGATGAAACCCATCGTGATGTTGCATTTGCTGATGAAGCGCATAAGAAATGTATTAAGGTGCAATATGATAAAAATTTCAACCCTCGTGTATTCTCAGAAAGTGACCTGATCTTGCTTTACGATCAGGAGTTTGATAAACTTGGAGCAGGAAAATTTGAATCGCTATGGATGGGCCCTTATATTGTTAAGCGTTTTTTTACAAAAGGTGCCTATGAGTTAGTGGACTATGATGGGATTCCATTGTCGCAGCCCCAAAACAGGTTGTACCTTAAACGTTACTATGCTTAGTTAAATGTAGTAAACCTCACTGTATATATGCTTTGATTGCATGTGTGTGTGTGTGTTTCTCTTAGAGTTCTTATTTGGTTAAGTAATCCACTTTGCATTTGTTGCAGATGTCGAACTTTTTGGAACCATTTGCTGGTTACGTCGATGGCGCTAGTCATAGTACACAGAACCTATCCTCTGTAGCATGGGCCATTTTCACTCCAAGTGGTGAGTTAGTGAATTTTAGAGGGATTTGTATTGGTCGGTCGATGAAAAATATCACTGAGTATAACACGTTGATTGAAGTTCTCTTTGATGCCATTTCACTTGGCATACATCGAATCATCATTAGGCTAGACTCACAACTCATTGTACTGCAACTTACTGACATTTATACTGTCCGAAATCCAGCAATTCATCGTATGTTCCTTAGAGTTCGTATTTTGGAAATTTATTTTGAGTTTATTCAATATCAACATGTTATGAAACCAGCTCAAGAAAAAGATAGAAAAGATAGATCAACGCCTTAAAATTCAGCCTCTTCAAGGGGGCAACCTCCTTTACATTACATAAATCAACAATTCTTGGATGATTCAAATGACAAAACCTCCTTTCTATATATAGGAGTCTAAGGAGTCACAATATAACCCAGCCGACCTAACAATAATAATATAAAGCCACAAAAATAACAATAGAGGGATTCTATGGGGCACAATAATAACAATATGGGGACAATAGGGGCACAAAAATATTAATAAGGGGTACAACTACAATAGTAATGGGGTAATCACTAGCATTATAGGGACCCAACATGCCCCTCTCCTTCAAAAAAGTGTTTTCCTCAATGCTTGAGTAGTTCTGGATGCTTCTATATAAAATTCTCATCCTCCCATGTGGAACCTTCAGTAGATAAGTTCTTCCACTTGACAAGATACTCTGAAATTGATCGATTTCGTAGTTGTCGAGTTCTTGTTTTTGTGACTACTTCTGGTTCCAATATAATTTTTCCTTCCTCGTCAAGTTCTGGCAATATTGTTTGAACTGGGAGCTTATCGCCTATAACCTTCTTTAAACATGAAACATGGAAAACTTGGTGCAATCGAGAAGCTGCAGGAAGCTCCAATTTGTATGCCATAGTACCAATCTTTTGCAACACCTTGTACGGACCATAATACTTTGGTGATAATTTATTATCCTTCTTAGCTTGCTTGAGGGAATTTTCTTATATGGTTGTAGCTGTAGGAATACCCAATCACCTACATCAAAACTTCTTTCGTTGCGATGTTGATCTGCCTGTTGTTTCATTCTATTTTGTGCCAACACGAGGTTATCCTTTAAGAGTTGGAGGACTTGTTGTTGATGTTCGATGTGATGTTCCACTACTTGAACCTTAGAATTTTCTCTTAAATATGATGTGATGGATGGTGGTTGATACCCATAAAGTGCCATAAATGGGGTCATTTTTGTTGCTGTATGGAAGGAAGTGTTATACCACCATTCAGCCAGAGGCAACCATTTGACCCATTGTGTCTGTTTATCATATACAAAGCAACGAAGATATCCTTCCAAACATTTGTTTACTATCTCAGTTTTCCCATCAGATTGAGGATGATAAGATGAGCTATGAGCTAACTGAGTACCAAGACAAGAAAATAATTCTGTCCAAAAATTTCCAGTGAAAATGGGATCTCTATCACTTACAATAAATGCAGTAGAAACTGTACTGGCTTTAAATGGATGTGATAATGCACAAAAGTGTGCATACTTGGTAAGTCTGTCAACTACCACCATGATGACACTCTTTCCCTCAGACTTGGGTAAACCTGTGATAAAATCCATTGAAACCTCCTCTCAACGTTGGCTTGGAATGGATAAAGGTTGTAATAGACCTGGTGTCTTAATTGTTTCAACTTTATTTTGTTGGCAAACCAAACATTCCACCACAAACTTTTGAATATCTGATTTAAGGCCATCCCAAAAAAATTCCTTCTTAACCCTGTGGTAAGTTTTTAAAAATCCCGAGTGCCCTCCTAAGGGAGAAGTGTGCAATTCCATAAGAATCTTTTGTTTTAGCTGGGAATTCTTACAGAGGTATAAGCGATCTTTGTACCATAACGAATCATTTTTCCAGCTAAATGTATACGACGTACTGGAATCTTGTTGTAACTTTCGAATAAGTGCCCACAATTCTTCATCATTCTTCCATTCCTCCCTTGCTTCATTTATCCAATCTGGTTGGATAATAGAAATGGCGCACAACAATGCTTCCACATCCTCATCCTTTCTTGAGAGTGCATCTGCCACCACATTTTGTTTCCCTTTTTTGTAGATGATTTCAAAGTCATAACCCAACATCTTTGTGACCCACATTTGTTGCTCTTCAGAGGATAATCTTTGTTCTAAAAAGTATTTAAGGCTATCATGATCCATTTTTACCTTGAAGTGTCTTCCCATTAGGTAGGGTCACCATTTCTTAAGTGCATGGAGTATTGCCAACATTTCCTTCTCATAAATAGCTTTGTGTAAAAACTTTCCCTTGATTGGACGACTTTCAAAAGCAATGGGTCTTTCATCTTGCATTAAAACAACACCAATTCCATTTCTTGAAGCATCACATTCCACAATAAAGGTTTTTGTGAAGTCTGGTGTAGCTAAGAAATGTGCTTGGAACATTGCCTCTTTAAGATGTTCGAAGGCCTTTTTTGCTTCTGGAGTCCATGAAAATGCATCTTTCTTCAATAATGTTGTTAGAGGTGCTGCTATTCTCCCATAATTCTTAACAAACTTGCGATAATACCCTGTCAACCTGAGAAATCCTCGCATATGCTTTATGGATGTGGGGATTTTCCATTCCTTAATGGCTTTAATTTTGCTAGGGTCTACCTTAACTCCTTCATGAGATACAATATGACCCAGGTATTCCACCTCTTGTACTCCAAAGAAAAATTTGGATCTTTTTGCATATAATTGTTTCTCCTCCAATAGTTGTAGCACTCTGTCAACATGTTCAACATGATCCTTCCAAGACTTGTTATAGATTAGTATATCATCAAAAAATACTAACACAAATTTTCTAAGGAATGGTTTGAAAATTGAATTCATCAAACCTTGAAATGTTGAAGGTGCATTGGTAAGGCCAAAAGGCATGACCAAAAATTCATAATGACCCTCATGAGTTCTAAATACTATTTTCAGAATGTCTTCAGTCTTCATTTTGATTTGATGATATCCTGAATGAAGATCCAACTTGGTGAAGTAAATTGATCCATGCAATTCATCCAGTAATTCATCAATGACAGGAATGGGAAACTTATCTTTAATAGTGAGCTTGTTGAGCTCCCTATAATCCGGACACATGCGCCATGATCCATCCTTCTTGTGCACTAATACTACTAGAGCATAGAAAGAACTTTGACTCGGTTGAATTATACCAGCCTCTAGCATTTCTACAACCATACATTCAATTTCAATCTTTTGGGCATAGGGATATCTATACGGCCTGATGTTTGGAGGAACACTTCCTGGAATCAGATGAATAACATGATCATGATCACGAATAGGTGGGAGACCTTTGGGAGTCTCAAATACCTTGGAATGATTGTTTAAGACTTTTTCGAGATTTGGAGAAATAGATGATTCCAATGTGGAAACATTTAGCTAACATAACTGTGCAATTACAAATTTTTGTTCCTTTTTTAGAAGCTTTGTCATACCATTAGAGCTGATTATCTTTCCCAATTTCCCTACAATACCCCTTAATTCAACTTCCTTTCCTTCCACAAAAAATTTCATGAAAAGTTCTTGAAAATTAAAAGCTATTGTACCCAAGGATTGTAGCCATTGGACTCCTAATACAACATCAACACCTCCCATTGGAATGGAAAGCATTGGGCTAGTCAATACATATTCTCCCATGGATAGCTTGATATTATGGCACTTTCTAGAGAAATTTATTGTTCCTCCATTTGCAACCATTACTTGACACTCTGGTGTTGGATATAAGAAGCAATTCCATTCTTTTGCTACCTTACAATGAATAAAATTGTGGGTACTTCCTGAATCAATCAACACTATTACCTTTTTCTTCTTGATTTGTCCTTCAATATTAATGGTTTGAGGAGTGGTAATTCCCACCAATGCATTACAAGATATGGTCGGATTCATTTGTTCTTCATCTAGGCTTTTTTCCTGGAGTATATCCTCTTCTTTTGACCTTTCTTGCTCCTTTTATTCTTCCTCTTCACAATCTATGTAGAATAATTTCTTCTTAGAACACTTATGACCTTTAGTGTATTTGCTATCACAACTGTAACAAAGCCCTTTTGCTCTTTTTTCTTCCAATTGTTGTGGTGTCAACCTTATAGGTTGTGGAAGATTAGTGGCAACAACACTTCCGTATTTATAGTTGTGAGTGGTATGCTTCCTGGTTGCCATAATTTTGCTTTCCATTTTTCTTGCTAACCTGAATGCCTTCTCTAATGAATCAGGTTCCCAAAGGCGAACATCATGTTGGATATTATCCTTTAAAGAACCTATGAATACATCAATCCTATGATCCTCTGGAATATCTTTTACCCTTATGTTCAATTTTTGGAACTCCTCAATGTGCTCCATTATTGAACCCTTTTGTTTGAGTGTTGCTTTTTTTATCCTCATAATGTGCTATCAATTCTTCCGTAAAAATTGCCCAAGTGATAAATTGTTTATGAGAGCAAAGCCATTGATACCATACAAACTGATTTGGTTCCAAATATAAAGTTGAAATACGTACCTTTTGTGTGTTTTGCACATTATTGATATCGAAAAATTGCTCCATCTGTAATATCCATGTTGCGGGATCCTTGCCATCAAACTTCCTCATATCGATTTTTGGAATATGGTGCGTCTTCGATCCAACATTAGAATCTACGAAATCATGATTAACATTTCCTTTGTTCGCATCATGAGTTTCCTTTACTCCCCTTTCACCATTAGTAAGTACTTCTTGTAGAAAATTTATCAAATCTGCCTTCAAATATATCTTCAAATCATCAATCTTGGCTTCCACTCCCTTTATCTTAGATTCCACGCCATTTATCTTAGCTTATATTAGCTTTTGTGAGCGTGAAATTTGTTGCACTTGGTCTTGTAATTTTGATATATCATGTAGAATTTCTTCCTCTTCTTCATGAGTCATGCTAGAGCTTTCAGATTTCTTACTAGGTGTTTGCATTTTCTTTCCTCAGGGCATCAGTTACTGATACTAATGCTCTACTATGCCCTTTGAATTCCTTCAAAATAATTTTTCAAACCAAGCTTAAGCAAAAATTTAAAAAATCTACACACCTTTTTTCACTTTGTAGGAGCTCAATATTGCCTCTAATGTATCTTTGTAATTTCAGATCATCCAGTTTTGAAATTATGATTTGTGGTAGCCCTATGTGTCCTCTTTCCAATGCCACCATTCTGACCCCAATTGGATTCTCCAATGAAGAGTTATGCCAAATCGCCCACAGTGACTTGATTATAGACTAATTTAGTAGAGCGAACTTGTACGATGTGCCACGTGTCCCTGTTTCAACCTTTGGCTCTGAAAAATATAAACAAGAAACTACATTCCGTCCTCTTTCTGTACCTTCTTACAAAATTTCAATCCGATGCTCAAAGAGAAAGTTATGATGATTTTCCCCAGGTCACTTGTTTGGAATGTAATTCAGGAGTTTGCAAAAAGACCAACTTCCTCAGATCATATCTTCGCAAATAGCACGAAAAACTATGAAATTTGGACCCAAGGTTCAATGCGATTTCGTCTCAAATGGGTTGTTTTTCAATTCTGAAACATCGCCGAAAAAAGTTATAGTGAAAATGCCTCGATGACCTGTTTCGAGCAGCGAAACCCTAGAATCCAAAGCTCCGATACCAAATGTTATGAAACCAACTCAAGAAAAAGATAGAAAAGATACATCAACGCCTTAAAATTCAACCTCTTCGAGGGGCCAACCTCCTTTACATTACATAAATGAATAATTCTTGGATGATTCAAATGACAAAACCTCCTTTCTATATATAGGAGTCTAAAGACTCACAATATAACCTAGCCGACCTAAAAATAATAATGTAAAGCCACAAAAATAACAATAGAGGGATTCTATAGGGCACATTAATAACAATATGGGGACAATAGGGGCACAACAATATTAATAAGGGGTACAACTACAATAGTAATGGGGTAATCACTAGTATTATAGGGACCCAACACAACATATTTCCAAAAATCTAAACATGTTAACTGATTCTCTATCGAATTATGTGTTAAATAGACATTTGCGACATATCTAAAGTAAATATTTTTAATTCACATCATCAGTTGAAAAGGATTGCATCACATAACCATAATAAATCTCTGAAAGTAAAATAGATAGTTTTTTTAAAATTGTTTACAAACAGTTTGTGTCCAAGACAAAAAATGGTCATCTGACCCAAAAACTAAAATGTATGTAGAAAACATCTAAGTAAACTAGTGATGCTCATGATAACAGGTCACAACCTATGCTATCATGCGTAAAAGTCTCATCCAACGACTCGGCACACAATGGTGCGGCGCTGTAGTCGCATAGGCAACTCCTCGATATGGACATCCGAAATGCCTAGGGTCAAACCCTCTATGTGGTCCTGTAGTTTAGCTAGTGTCTCGGCTAAATCTAAGTCTCGGAGAACTACCCTCCCAACATGTCTCTCTGCTAGCCCACCTACCACTCGTTGGTGTCCCACAGGTCAAACAGGTACAACGTCTACATACATAAAAAATGATTTTGTTTAGTCTTGGAGATAATAAAAAAACACAAAAAATGTAGCAACTTTAAAATAAAAAAAAACTTTGGTCAAACAATTTACCTATAGCACCCCATTATTCTCCATTGGTAACATCAAGCCTGGATCTCTACGGAAATCCATACTTGAATATGGATACTCTGCGATGGCCATATCTTGTCAATCAAGCGACTCAAAGAATGCAGAGGTAAATGAGATCAATGACTGACCAGCATACCTAGCCATAAGATCTACCCATCTCTACATCCGTGGATCCATAGGTCCAGATACACAAAATGAAACATGTTATGGATGCATAAGTGGAATTCTCTCTAAGGAGAAAGAAATCAGGATTGACCCATTTGACCCAAAGTTCTTTATCTTTCCGCTTTTCACCTTGGTTAGTTGTTATTTCAAGGATGAAAGTACTGCCTCATGCCAGTTGAACACTTTTGGATCTAGACACTCTAATGCATACTTCATGTATGATCTGTTTGCCAAATGTAGTGTTGCTCTTCCAGCTAATTTGGCAATGGTAAAGAGGATTGTCCTCAATGGTAAACTTTCATTAGGGTTTGGGAATATTCTTATCCATTGGATGCATCTAGAAGCTTCCCAAGTTTATCTACTCCATTGGGCTTGAAATTGAATGAGGGAGGAGTTAAGGAACATAAATCCCTTTATCCCTTCCTCCATGGAACTAAATTCTAAGTTTGGGAGGGAATTCACTATCACCATTTATGGCATAACTTCCTTCATTCACCTATAAAAATTACCATTCATCTAAGTGATCAGGGGCAAGAAATCGTTGAATTATAGGGAGATGTTGTTAGTATGAGACTTGAGTTGGTTTCAATTATTGTAATGATGTCAACATGTCTTGCTTGTTATGAGGAGTGATACTGAATCAAGCAAATTGGGTTGTAACTCTTACTTTTACTAATAAAGTGTTCAAAGCTTTTTCCATATGTTTGTATTGTTCATTGATGCTTTCATATGTGTATTATGAACTTGATTCGATTATATGTTTAATCAATAGATCATTATCATATGCATTGATCAGTTTTTGTTTTTTGTCTGTGTGCATGTAATTTTCAAGTGGATTAAGTATGGAAAGGAGCGACAGAATTGGTCAAGGGAGATAAGGAGTAAGGGAAAGCTACAGTTAGGATTTTTTATTGTCTTATTTAATTTATTGGTTATAGAAAAGGTAGATAATTCTTTGCACTGTTGTTCTATACTTAGCTACTAGTCCAGGGGTTTAAGCGTTTATCCATAGACAGTAAAAATTCCCAAAAAAATGGGGGAGATAATTGGCTTGCAGGTAACCCTATTATCTCCATGTTAAATATTAAGAATAATTATTAAAACTAATGAGAGCATCATGAGAAACCCATTCTATAGTTTTTACATTATGGCTCCTATATCTTCAATCATTGTGCCATAAATCAAGTGCATTTCCTTGAGTAAGGCAATGATTAGAGGGAGAAATTTTCCTCTACAAAAGGAAAAGAAAGATCACGAACTCAAATGTCATTACTCTCCCCATATTTCACAAAAGCAAAACAATGGAAACAGTTGTAGAACTTACCAGTTCAACATTTACTGAAAAGGGATGTATCATTTATAGTTGGAGGTTTTTCATGATTAATAGGGTCATCGATATAATTCAATGAATATTCTTAACATTATATTTCTAATTATATTTACATATATAAGAATTCTAGATGGTAAGTCAATTATTAAGTGTTCAAACATGATTCTTATGTCTAGGTGAAGCTTTCATTGTGCATCCTTTGTACCTCAACTTCCTCCACACATTGAATACAAAAATGAAACAAAATCTTGTTCTAGTTTATCACCTCTAACCTACACATGGGATTTTAATTCTTTATGGCATATTTTCCAAACTCAAGACCTACAAGAGTAGGAAAATACCATTAAACAATGAATTTGAAATTTCTAGCCGTAAGTTTCGTCACCTTTTGCCTGTCTAAACCTTTTAGGGATCGAAACTAGGGAAGCTCCACATTCATATGTGTAGAAATATATAGTACTGAACTAGTTCAACAACAACAACATCCCATGCATTTCCACTATCTATGACAACATATAAATTTCCTAGTGATGATTATAGAAGAAGTAAATCCCCACCACAGATGAGAAAAAATAGGCTTCCATGTACCTTACTCAGTATCCTTTCACTTGCACAGAACCACAAGAATTTTTTGCAAAAAACATATTAGATTTTTTTTTGAGTGAAAAGAGTCAAGATAAGAATATGATATAATATATAAATCGCACACATGATGAGACAAATAATTTATATCAGATTCGCCTCAAGGGTGGTATACATTGTACTACAGATAGAAACTTATCACTTTGCTAAGGATCGATACTACCTCAAATACAATCTCAATTCAATTCACACACCCCTTCCACATTCCCAAAGAGTTCTTCCAAATGCATGAAACTTCCCATGCATATAAAGAGGCAGTCTATTATATGCACACACACACAAAATTCAAGGAATATTGTTCCATAATAACATTGCTCACTCTGCCCTTTCTAGTCAATCCTATGCTCTCAGTATACCTGCGAATTCACCCATAAATAAGCACATCACATCCCTAGAAGAGAAGCACAACCCCAAAAATGAAAACACCTTTTTTCCATCCATGACAAAAAATGGGACATTCCCAAAACCACCAAATCACACAAGAATTAACATATACTATCCTAAATTTATCACAAGAGGCTCTGAATAATATCACATCTAAACATTAATTTTAAAGAAAATTACTCTCCAATATTGGAAGTTTATATACAAAATTAATTCAGAAATTGGAAATATTCTTGAGTTCACTATGACAAGACTTATACCTAATATTTATAGCTGAAAACAAACAGCTGAAAATTTAATCATTTTTTAGTAAATTTTGCATAAACCCAAGCCAAATGAATGAGCACATCTAAGCATAGCGTAAACAAATATAACAACCAAGAACAACCAAAACTCAATAATTACCCTAAACCCACACAGGTAAACACATACAGACAGATAAACACATACAAACAGGGAAACACTGGCACAATTTTCCAATGTAGGTTAAACCCACAACCCAAAACTCAATAATTACCCACACAGTTAAACACATACAAACATGTAAACACATACAAACAGGTAAACAATGGCACAATTTTTCAATGTAGGTTAAATGTGTTAAAAAACACAGTAAATGTGACTAGTAGGACAATGTTCTACCTTTTTACTCCATGCCAGAAAGCCATAGGAACCCTAGATGCTCATACAGTAGCTCATACTACAACAACCTACAAAAACCTGCAAAACAACATCAAAATTGTTAGATAGAGACCAAAAATAAGCTAAATAATGAAACTGCAGCTAAATTCTTCTACCACAAACTTGAAAATTCCGTTTGAGGCACGAAACGACCATCTCTAACACTGAGCCGAGCGTAATTAGCCACAAGGATAAAGGAAGACGAAGAATGAGGCTATACCACCAGACGGGGAAGAAAAACCAGGCAGAAAAACAACACGAAATAGATGAATACAACGCTGCGAGCTGAAGAACAACCACCTTCACTGAAAAATAAACCACCACCTGGCACCATGAAGCCACTACCCACATGACACACAATAGTGATGGTGGTCACTGCCATTGGAGTAGCCGCAGTCAACAATCGACAGAGCGAACGAACAAGCAATGCTCCCAAACAGAAATGAACAGTGGAATGAACTATCCACAACGTAATGAGGGAATGAAACCCTAAAGCCCACCAAAAACCTGTCGAACCGGTATTAGTAGGTGGGAAACACGTCACTACATGGGAGGGATAGGTTTCATCTGCAAAAAGGGTCCGCCACGCTGGCGGGGTTGCTGGTTGACGTGGAGGTGTTCGCCTAATGGCGTGCCTCCCTTATATCTTTTTAAATTAATAAAATTGGTTATTGTTATAATATTATTTAAATAATGAAAATTTTAATGTTGAAATTTTATATTTAAATATTTTAAAAATAATGGTTAGGAAAGATTTATGACTAATAATTTAATTATACTATACTTAATTGTTTAATTGTGAGGAGTGATTCAATAATAAAAACTAATTTTTTGTTGTTTTTTTGTTTTTAAAAAGTTTTTGATGGAGTGAATTGGATTGTTTCATTAATTTTAAAAAGCTTTTGATGGAGTTGAGGAGTACTATGGAAAGGATACATTAGAAAGTTATTGTCAAGTTTAAAAACAATGAAGATTAGTAGGGAGAAATTAATGGCAATAGAGTAATTAAGCAAGGTTGTCTCTTGTCCCTAATGAGTTTTGGCATATGTATTAACAAGTTAGAAGATTGTTTGCAAGAAACATGTTTTCTCAACCCAATTTTGGATGGTATAGCCATGAATCTTCTTCTTTACAATGATGATATTGTTCTTATGGTGAGGTGTCCTTATGATCCTCATAAAGAATCCTTGAGGACTTTTGCTCTAATAAGAGTATGATTGTTAATACTCACAAAACAAAGTTTCTAATATTTAAATCCAATAAGATCATTTGTGATACTTTCATATATGTCAATAATACAATAGAGGAAGTGGCTTCATACTAATATTTTGGAGTTGATGTGCATCTCAAGATGTACAAGAACTATAGCATTTAGAAAAGGATAAATGGAAGGTAGAAAGCTTATTATGGGTTGGAAAAAAAAAATCAAATTTGTAGACCTTTGGATATGGAATAACAAAAAAACTCTTCTTTACAACTCTAATTATTCCTATTATTAATGTGGATGTGAATTTTTGGGATATAGTGTCTCTAGAAAGTCATGGAGAAAAAGAGAGCAAACCCAAAAAAAAAATGTTAACTTATAATCTCAAAAGTAAAGCTAATATACCCTATCTTATCCTCCTCAGAAAATGGAACCTTTCCCTCATTTAGGGCACATAAGACATGTCTGAAAATTGTTTCAAACTCTACCCAAAACCACCTTTGACTTAATTGGCAATACCATAAGGATGCCTACTATTGGCTAAATCATTGGGGAATAAAGGAAGAGATCACATGAAAAATAAAGACAATACTAAAATAAGTATTCATCTAAATTTAAGGAGAAATTGTGGTTTGAACAAAGAGTTAGAGGAAGAAACAAAATAGGATATTGAAAAGAAAAAAATGATATTGTAAGAAGGTGATGAAATCTAACCAAAAAAGTAAAAGTTTATCTCTATTTTGACTAATGTAATGATGAAAATAAACATTGCCATAATAAGATTCCCAATAGATTTTGGGATGAAAAATATTCCATATTTGGACACATTAGATGAGATGTTGTAATGAAGCCTTGACTTAAGAAATAATATTAATAAAATAACAAAAAGTAAAACTAAAATTAACAATTAATAAAAAAATGTTTTAACTTTATTAATAAAAACAAAATTACAAATTGAGTTGAATATATTTGTTACTTTTATTACATTTAATTTTTATTATTATTTTTAATTAGGCTCGCATTATTATTATTATTATTAGGTCATCCACACTATTGTTAAAAATATTTTGTGCATATGCTACCCCTCTAATAACTAGCATAGCCCTATAAATTAAATTATAGGTAAACATTGACCATTTCAAAGCACTCACCTCATCATACATCTCACATTGCCAAGATTAAAAAAATAATAAAAATTAACTAAATTATAATTTTATTTAAATTATTATCATTATTAATTATAAAAATATTTAACATATAAGTTTAATATATATACTTAAACAACATCCAAAAAGATTCTCAACCATGGAGGTTTGCTACACGTGACAAAATAATAATTAAATTAGCACAACCATATAAATTAGATGGTTGGTAAACATCTATAGACATACAAAAAAAAAAATTATACATTTCACATTGTCAAAATTAAAAAAAAACACGCACACACAAAAATTATAAATTTATTTTAAATAATAATAATAACTGTTAACTATAAAAAGAATTAATATATCACTTAAACATATATACATTCAAAAATACATGTAATGTTGAAGTTCTTGGTAGTTTCACAATGCCTTCTACATGAGCTTGGTGTCTTAGCATGTAGGAAATGGTTGATTGCCTCTTTAGGCACTTGCTTTGTAGAGTAAGTGGTTTGTGGCCTCTTTCCTAAGTTTAGTTTAGGAAAAGTACAATAATTAAACTCAATTAATTATTGTGGACTATTAATCCAAAGTACTAAGGATAAATAATACAATTATTTAAGTGACTTAGATATGATCCCAATTGTGTTCAAATGACACGAGATTTAATATCGAACGTCAATCACTTAGGAGATTAGGGTTAGGGATTTGGCTTGATGAAGTTATAAAATAAGCCTAAGGGAGAGGTAAATACACACAAGTGGAGGAAGTGATTTTCTTTAGAGTGAGAGGCTTAATTAGACTGAAGAAAAGGGAGGAAGAGTGTATGAAAACTTTGGAAGTCATTCTAGGAGGCTAAGTTCAAGAGATTTAGAGGTCGAGTAGCTAATGTAAAAATGAGGCCAAGTTGTGGAGAGGTCGATTTATCCAATGGGTTGATTTTCTTGAGCACACAGGAGTCGTATGAGAAGGAAAGAAGAGGGTCAATTTTGTGGCAGTGGAGGTCGAGTTTATCCAAGGTTGAATTCTTCAGGATGTCAATTTTTTTGTGGGCTGAATTCCTTGGGTGGAGTTTTCCAGTGGGGGTCAAGTTATAGGTTCCAACAATGCATTTTTTGTGTATTTTTCTCTGTATGTCTAGGTCCAATTTTTTTCTGAGGATTTTAATGAAAGAGAATTGTTATTGGTATATACTAACTATTGCGATGTAATTGATCTCTCTGATTTTACTTTTTCACTGCAAATATTTTATTTCAAAAGTTAAATACCAATGCTTTTATTTTCATAGCAATTCAAAATTTTATGTAATAATTTTCTAGGAACAAAAATTGTTAATGTATAAATAAATCTTGACTAGTATTGGAAATTTAACATGGTATCAGACCTACATAATTTCTGAAGGAGATGTCTAAGATCACAAGCCTTTTAGAACTATAAGTTATTCCTTTTCACGAGATTTATTTATTTATTTTACAACTAGGGTTTCGTGACCAAGGTTGATTTGTGAAATGGCCTCATTGGGCTTGAGATATAAATATAGGTTGGATGCGGCTACTAATTTTAGTCCATGGAATGAGTGGATCATTATTGTTCTGAAATGAATGGTTTGTAGGATTTTGAAAACATAATGATCTAGGTTCCTTCTAACCCTACCCAATTAGCTAAGGAAAATATGAAGGATGTGAAATCGAAGGGTATTATCAAGGATGATGTGAGGGATAACATAATTCCTCACATAACAGGTAAGGACAAAACACATAATATGTCAACAACCTTAACTAGTCTTTTTCAAAGCAAAAATGAGAATAGGATAATGGTATTACATGAGAAGTTGAGCAACATCTAAATGAACGGATTAAAGACAATAACATCATATCTCACTGGGATCTAACAGGCTCGTGATGAGTGAGTTGTGGGAGAATCTATGAGTGATTTTGATCTAATGAAGGTAGTTCTAAAGGGATGCACTAAGTAATGGACAACCTTTGTAGAGGGGATCCTTGTTGGACAACAACTTTCTAATTGGAGCTGGTTGTGGAATGACTTCACCTAGAAATAAATTTGGGAGAGTTCAATAACTAGTGGGCAATGTAGGAGTGATGTTTTGGGATGAGAAACTTGCTCTTTTTGTGCAAGCGAAGAAGGGTAAAGGGAAGGCCAAGAAAAACCAAGGTGGAGGAGGATCTTCACAAAGTAATTATGAGAAGGACATGATCAAAGTAAAATTCTTTGCAAGTTGTATCATCACTTTTCTAGAAAATTCCCGAACTGGAAGAAGGGCAAGAGAAGGACATCTATAACAACCAAAATAAATATGATTGAGTTTGATAAGAAGTCTGAGAAGAATTTTCTCTTGGTTTCATGCCTTTTTGGAAACGTTATGAGAAGGGTGTGGTTTGTGGATAATGTAGCATCTCGTCACATGATGAGATCTCGAGATATATTCATTAGCATGGCTAAAGAACTTAGAGACCTACATGTGGAGCTTGAGACAACAACAAGTATGTAGTAGAGGGCATTGGTACCATTAAATTTTAAATGGACTCAGGTATTATCATGGAGGTGAACTAAGTATTTTTTTACTCGGGTTGGAAAATAATCTCCTTTCAGTTTTGGCCATGGAGGACATAGGACTAGAGGTCTACTTCATGGGAGGTGAACTAACTGTTAGGCCAAAAGAAATTGATCCAAACAAGAGGTGAGTAATTATAAGCAAGGAGAGAAACCTATATTTGTTGAGAGGATAATCGGTGAAGTATCTTTTACATGATAGTGATAGTCACAGTGAGTTTTGGCATACGAGGAGGGGACAACTACATTGTAGGGTTCTTATTATGTTATAGAGGAAGGTTACAGGGTTCTCAGAGATTAGGGTGGATCAAGAGGGATTTTGCAAAGGGGATGTTGTAAGAATGCATGCGAAGGTAGTGTTTCCTAATAGTGAGACTAAGTCCAAGGAGACATTAGATTTGGTGCATTCAGATATAGGCGGTCCTATGTTAGTGAAATCAATCACAAGGTCTAGCTACCTCGTGACATTAATATATGATTATGCCAAGAAGACTTATATCTACCTCCTGAAGATCGAGGGTGAGGTCTTTAGTCAGTTATAAGAATTCAAATCTCTTGAGGAGAACTAGACTAGGAAGAATATTAACATATGCAGAATATTAACAAGAAGTTAGGGATCAATAAGGAACTCACATTTCCTTAGAACCCTCAGTAGAATGGGATTGTAGAAAGGATGAATAGGACCATGGTGGGAGAAACAAAGGGAACAATCTATGATAAAGACTTGCTTATTTTTTTGTGGGAAAAGGCATGCAACACAATTATTTATTTGCAGAATAGGAGTCCTCATAGGGTATTGGAGGACAAGACTCCTTACGGGATGTTCATAGGAGTGAGACTAGAGGTGATTCATTTTTGCATATTTAGTAGTCTAGTTTATATCCACATTCATACCAAGAAGAGGACTAATTTAGAGCCCTCATTAAAGAAGGGCATTTTTCTTGGCTACAATGAGGTCACAAAGGTCTACAAGGTATACATTCTAAGATAAATGAGAGTTATCATCAGTTGGGATGTCAGGTTTGAGAAGGGTAGGACCTTTAGGAGGTCTCATTGTACAAAGCCAACGGGGGTAGAGGATTAGGAACAAGAGGCTCCTAAGTTTGAGTAGGGACCAACAACATCAACAATACAGACAAAACCTATAGATATGAAGGAGGATAAATATGTTCCTTCAAGCTCTACCAAGGGGATGCTAATATGGTCTAAATAGATCTTGAGAGATGATGGGAGCATGTAGAGGAACCTAATTTCACTTTTAGGTTAGGTAGACCACTAGTAAGAATGTTTATTTATTTGGCCATACCGAATAGTGGTCGAACAACATCAGTGAGTTTGAGCATTCCATTTTTGATGAGGCTGCATATGAGTAGGTCTAGAGGGATTCCATGGTGGAGGAGTATAAGTCCATCATGAGGAATGATGTGTGGGACATAGTGCCTAGGATGGAGAGAAAGTCTATGTTCACTTCTCAGTGAATCTTCAAGATCAAGCATGTAACTGATGGTAGTGTGAAGAAGTAAAAAGTGAGCTTTTTTGTGAGAGGGTTCTCTTAGGAGAGAATGGACTATGTGGAGACATTTTATCCAATCACTAGATATGCATATATTAGGGTAGCCATATCTATTGCTTTAGATATGGAGTGGAGCCTATATGTCATATGGATGTGAAGACCACTTTCCTCAATGGATTGATTGACGAAGAAGTGTATATTGAGTAGCCTTAAGGCTTTCAATTTCATGGGAAAGTGTCTCATGTATGTAGGTTGAAGAAGGCCATTTATGGGCTAAAGCAGTCTCCTCGTGCATGGTATGCTAGTATTGATGGATATCTTCTTGGTTTGGGCTTCACCAAGGGTGAAGCAAAATCCAACTTGTACTGTGTACATTTTGAGGATGAACCACTTATATTGGTCCTCTATGTGGATGATCTATTCTTTGCAGGATCAAAGAAGCTCATACAAGTGTGAAAGGAAAATTTTGCTTCACAGTTTGAAATGAAGGACATTAGCTCGATCCATTAGTTTTTGGTATTTGAGGTGTGGCAATGACCATGACAGATTTTCCGAGGGCATGGAAACTATGTTGTTGAGATCTTGAAGAGATTTTAGATGGAGGATTAAATATCTATGTCTACACCTATGACCACCAACTTGAAGAAGTTATGTGATTACGAGGGTGAGTTGGTGGATCCCACATTATATATGCAACTGATTAGGTCCTTGGTGTATCTGGTCAACGCTAGTCTAGGTATTTGTTTTCTATGAACACACTCAACTAGTTCATTATGGACCTAAGAAAGGTTCATTAGGTGATAGTGATGCATGTTTTGAAATTCCCGTGAGATACAATAGATTTTCAATTGAGATATGTTGGAGTTGGTGGAATAAAGTTACATGGGTACATGAATTTTGATTTGTTTGGGAGTGCTATGAATGGAAAATCCACATCTAGATGTTGTTTTAACTTGACCTATCAACCATGATCTCATGGTGTATCAGGAAGTAGCAGCCAGTGGCACTTAACTCATCATAGGTAGAGTACATGGAAACAAGTCTAGCGATTTGTGAATCCATATGCCTCTACACAATGCTCATAAGTTTATTTGGTCTTAAGTTGGATCCCACTATGATTCACTATGATAATGAGAGTTGCATCAAAATCTATGAAAATCATATGTTTCATGATAGATCCAAACATATAGAGATCAAATATCATTTCATTAGAGACAAGGTCTAGAGAGGTGCTATGAAATTGTAGTTATTTCCATAGAGGAGCAGGTGGAAAATATTATTGCCAAGCCTCTAATGAAAGGGAAGTTCATGTTTTACAGGGACAATTTGGGGGTGGTGAAGAATCTCTTCTTTGCTAGTAGGGAGCATTGAATTTCTTGGTAGATTTAGAAGGTCTTCTACACTTGTTCATATGGCGATCTTTTTAAATTAATCAATTTAATTACAAGGGAAAAGAGGACATAACTACTTTAGAGTTAAATCTCAACCTTTGATTTGTCTATACTACTAGGAATATTATAGAATATTCTAAGGAGGTTAAAAACCTACCATCCACCTAATAAATATTGATAATTAAATTAAAACTCTAGAAGTTGTTTTCCAAAATAGGCATGTCTATTGGCATACTTATGAAAAGTTGTTGTTGTTGTTGTTTTTTTTTTTTTTTTAATTTATACACATCTATAGACTATCAATAACCAAATTATTCCTATCATTACTTATACCACAATATTGAAATTACCATCCATACAATAGTATAAAGCACAAAAAAGATAAAAATAAAAGTATTTCCCAGAAAATTCATATGAAAACATAACTCATTGCATACTAACTTATTACATATCCTACTTTTTTTAGCATGTTATTAAATATTTGAATTCCTTTGAACAAAATTATACCAAGTGGTGGAATATGTAATTCTCTCACTTTAAAAAGTTTTTAAAGTTATTACACTAAATTATATCTTATCAAATCTCATACAAAGACATTACCAATTAATAAAATTTCCCACTTTAAAAAATTATTAAAGCCATTATACTAAACTATATATTAGAATATCTCATACAAAGACATTTCCATTTAAATATAAATAAAATAAAACAAATTTCATAAGACGAGTTTGCAAGAGGGGTTAGAGAAACTAGATTATCCCAGAAGACAAGTTCTCATAAAGCTCAATTGCATCCTTAGCCGATGATATACAGACATATAAGGTTGAGAAGGCTCGTGGAGAATTGGCATCCAGTATTAAATGTTATAGGAAAGAGCACTCTAGATGCTTCATCTAAAGGGATTGGTATGTTTTTTGTGTGATTTTTTCTTTCCTTGTGTCTTTTTAACATCTTTTTTGCATCCTTTCACATTCAATTTGTATCCTCGTTCATCATGTAGGTGTCTTTATCATCCATTTTGTGTCCTCTTCTATACCTACACCATCCTTTTAGCATCCTACATACATCCTTTAAAATCCATTTACACATTCAACAAGAGATGATAACATTATATAGAATTAAATTAGCTTCCTTAACTATTATAAACATAATGCCCCATTAGCATCTCATATGTATAAGATTATAAATAAATTACAAAAAAATACTATTGAACAATCATCCAAATCCATTCAAAACTAAAAAATTTCCATCTCCTGAGTTAATATTAGACAATAACTTCTTAAATTATCTCTATGGAATAGATAATAATTTCCCGCAGGTCATCATTTTTCATAATGAGAGTGCTCACTATGCAACCTGTTGAAAATTGATCTATTAACTAGTAACTATAACACAACCACCTATAATGAAGATTTGAGTGCACAATCATTTCTACCCATCAAAACACTTATATTGAATATCCATGTAAGCATTTCTTAACCTATCATAAACAAATGTAATATAGTGAATTCACTGTAACATAATATAGATAAGTGATTCTTTTGAAAATCCATAATATACTTCCTCTCACTCCCTTTGCACACATGACACCAATCTATGGGGTCAAAATCAAATCTTATGAGAGGGTTTGAGAGTGGGAGCTAATGGTAGGTTTACATCATCACATCAACCCTTGCTCATGTGTCACCATGGTATACTACCACATCATCGATACATGACAACTCTTGCCATGCTGTATGCAAAATAGCATATCACGTAAAATTCTTATGAGGATTATCTACTTTAGGGAAATCCCAAAAGTCCTTTCCTTATTCTCTTAATGCCCAAAATTCCAACACAAAAAATTTAGCACCATCCATTGAACCATTGTCAAATGAAAGCATATCACATCTCCAATAAAGTGTTAAAATAGATAAAAATAACATACAAATATTCATTAAATATGCGATCATTGGAGTTGGGAGAATGTAGAAAGATGTGCTAAGAAGATGCATAGTGTTGTATGGCATCACAAAGTTAGTTGTCTATGAGGTACTCCTTGACAATATTTGAAAAATGAATTTGTAAGGCTAGCTAAACCTTTGGAGGTATATTATGGGAGAGTTAGGAGCACACAAGATCATGTGGTACATGAACTAGGCTTTGTTGATGTAAATTTGATCTATTGAGGACTATGTATGTTAAGAGTGAAACATGTGATGTTACTAATAGATACAGGAAAGAGATGCCAAGAGCCCAAACAATGATTTGAAATATTTTCTCAATAAGCACACATCTTTTACGTTTGGATCAATTATATAGTTATAAGATTAAAATATAAAATAAGGGTTAATCATAGTTAATCAAATCAACAACTATGTTAACTATCTTGACAAAGACTAAACTAACTTGTTAATAATCTACTAATAAGCGAATAACCTGGATAATATCCCATGTATGTCTAAATCCCAATGTGATTTAGGATCCATATCAACATGTTTTTCGAAGTCATATATTTTAGGTTCTTCTAGCCAATCGAAAAATGGGTCATTGTGAAAAGAAGAGTGGTTGCATGATTTTTCCTTTAAAAATAAGGGATCACAAGCTACAGGTAGGCTAATAACTTGGCTGCTATATCCTATGTCATTCAATCCCAACAAAATTGAGGATCCATATCAACATGCTTTTCAAAGTCATATTTTATACTCTTTTAGAAATTTTTAAAAAGGGACACTACGAAAAAAGGAGGTGATTGAATGCTTGTCTTTCCTAAATAGTCACTCTTTTATCTTTCCAAAATACTAAAATTATTAATTTTGAAGTCAATTACTTACTATGTTAAAAAGAAAATCTAAATTCCATTTTCCATTATGTTATACTATTGGGAATTTATTATCCTTTGCCCTTGAAGCAATGCTTCATGAAGTCATTGTGTTGTTTATCAAGACATTCTTGATTAGGTGACTATGCCAAGGTACTCTGTAAAGGTAAATAACATCACTACTTTAGGTTTCAAGTTGGCTTTTGGGCTAGTGAAAATAACCTTCAGAAATATTCAATGTTGAGTACCCACTGTAATTTTAGCTTGCTTCTATAAGCTTCAAAATTTAGGTATAATGATTGATGAACACAATATAATAAAGGAATAATAAAACCAAGGACCTATCCCCTACTCTCTTTGTTATTTACATTGCTAAAGCTAGAATGCTAGTTAGAAGAAGTTATTTTTACTAGCCCAATCTTGCTAGTATAGTCATCAACCTTTTTCTTTATGATGATGATATTGTTCTTATGGCATGGAATCCATGTGGCCTCAATAGTCATCTAAGAATACTAAAGGACATGCAATGTGATATAATGGTGCTCTAATTCATTGATCTTAGAGGAGGAACATAGAAGAGTCTTTTTATTCAAATCAATTAGCCCTTTGAAACTTCTCAAAATTATTTTGGATTCATTGATATCCATTTTATCCATTGATGTTCTTTTGCAACATATAACTAGTACATACACAAGAGTATTTATACCAACATGTTATCCTAGTATATTATTCTAGCATATATATTGACACATATACCTAGTGCATATACCAACACATATATACATAAAATAGTATACATGTATCTAGAGGAATCGACAACTTGGCTGGTCTGGTACTCACATGACACAAGGTTGATTCCAACTGCTACCACCATAACCTCTAGGGACCTACACATGCCCTTTCAGCAAGCACAGGTGGATCGAAGGGAGTTGAACCTCGAACCTCAAACCTCCTTGCACATAACACTTCATTTTGTTGGCCATTGCCAATTGAGCTGCCCCATGGGGTCTAAATTATTTTTATTATATTAAATATATGAATTTTATGAAATATGATTTGATTAAGCTTAAATATATACACAATTTAGCATGTAGTTTTTATATGTGTGGTACCCTTGATATGGTGTGCAGGAAACCACCAAGGAAGAAATTTTTCATCAAGGTAATATATAAACCTATATTTACACAGAAATTATAAGGATCATATTAAGTATAGCTACACATATTACTAGTTTGATGTATGTTCCAATTTTTTATGCTAGATATATGTACTCAATATTCTAAAAGAATTATATATCATTGTTTTTTTTTTCAAATTTTATTATTTGAATTTAATACTACAATTATCTTAACTAAAAAAAATTACTAATTAATTCATTATGTTTATACATATAATTATACATTAATGAATTATCTATGGATTATTGATATATGAATTCACATAAATTTGTTCTAATGTTAGACCTTATTTTGAAGTATGAAGAAAAAAATTGAGATAAAAATGTTTCAAGGAAAATTTGTAAGAAAATTCAAGGCATGCTTACTTACATTCATGGATGGAATTTTTAGTAAACCCATAAATATAGAATAACATGAGGTGAATGTTCTTTGATGCTTACTTACATTTATGGATGGAATTTTTATTAAACTCATGGATCTAAAATAACATGAGGTGAATGTACCTTACACAAAATGAATAGACCAAAAACAAGCTATATGGCACTAGCAAATGCCCATCAATATAGGCCACAATTGATTGAACCAACCCCTTTCCCTTAAAATATTTGGAATCATTTAGCCAAATTTCCAACTCTAACAACAATCAAATGAGTTAACCCCTTACACTTAAAATGTTTAGAAAGATCCTATCGTATTCTAAAGCAATTAAATGAAAACATGATTCTTTTTTCGCTAAAGCAAGCATAGGTCCTTCTATTCCAATTAAAATAAAAGATACATAATATACAAAAGGGTGCAACTGCCCAAGCTAAAGCCAAGCACAAGCTTTGGGCCCACAAACCATGCCTCGGGCCCACAAACCAAGCCTCGAGCCCAAACAAGGCCGTTCGATCACGCCCCACAGATCTAACGGTCCAGGGGAATATCAGGTGAGCAACATGCTCACACTATAATGACAAAAACGGACCTGAAAATATAATAAAACATCATTAAAATCCATATCGGGTCCGAATGGAATGATAACCTTTGGGAAGTTTAGCTACCTGAAATGCACCAGATGCAAGCAGACACAAAAAGCCTCTCCAACTAGTGCAAAACTTAACTGTGCCTTCGAACCCGAAGCCTTATAGAGTCAAATATGAAATACATTTCGGGTCTGAATGGAGGGTTAACCACCGAGCAATTTTCTGCATGAAATGCATTGTATTTCCACGATTATGTTGATCTGCCCACTCTTTACTGAAGTTCTCGGCACTAAACATTAAAAAGCTTTGAAGACTTGTTTTGTTAATAGTTTCCTGCCTGTTGATCTGAAGACTTGTTCTGTTAATAGTTTCCCGCCTATTAAACTAATAACTGTAGCATTCCTCTACCAAATTCCCGTCTGATAACCAGAGTAAACCCCTATGTTCACTCTTGACCTCCTACTCAAAATTTTCTTCATATCGACTAAAACTCCTCTGAACATGAAGAGCACCCTCCTTATACATCATCATGCTTATTTCCTTTGTTTTGGCAGAACTTCTTGTCTACTGATGCCTGTTTTTCGCATTCCTCAGTCAAACGATTTTGAGGAGTCTTTGACCATTCATATATTTTATTGATTTTGGCACATAGAATGCCCTCATTAGCCATAATATCTGCTAACCTGTTGGTTGTTCGTCACACATGAGTGAAACTAAGGGTTCTCATGGTGTGCAGGTGGGATTGAATAAGATGATAGATTTGTTGTAATCTCCAGTGTTTCGAAACTTTGTCTGGCACTAAGCCATTGCATATTTTCTTGACTGAGTTGATTATCAGCTCAGAATCAACTTCAATTATGGTATTATGTAAGTTTGAGTCCTTTAAGATTCCTAGGCATTGTTCCAAGGCCATGATCTCTGTCATATTATTAGTGGCTTTACCCAGATGACTGTGAAAGATGGTTTTTATTAACCCCTGGTCATCTCTTATTACTCCTCCATATCCAGCAATGCCAGGGTTTCCTTTTGAGGCCCCATGTATATTGCACTTCATTTACCCAAGGGGGGGGGGGGGGGGGGGGGGGTTGCCAAAGATCCTTATCAGCTAATATATGACTTACATTCTTGGTTATTCCCTGGGGGAAGAGCCCTTGAAGGCCCAACTGGATTAGAATATGCCTATCTTGTTCATGAGGTTGGTTCTCAGGGGGGGTTTTATAAGGCTACCAATAGTCTCTTTGAGCTATCCTATGATCTGATCCATAATGCTCTAGGCAGAACCACTCTTATTCTTGAAGATTTTATTGTTGCGTTCTTTCCATACATCCCAAACCAAAAAGCCAGGAACCAGTTCCCAAGCTTTGTTGAGAATCTCATTAGCAGAGAAATTACTCCTCCAATTCCTCAATGTGCTTCTGATGCTACCAATGTCCCTGTCAAAATGTCTGAAGATTGAAGCTACCTAATTCCATAAGATGGAGGTGAATGGGCATAGGTTCAGAAGGTGTTCCATAGTTTCTTCTTGTAATTTTCAAGGTTGGCATCTTGATGGCCCAATTACACCTCTTTTCCGCAGGTTTTCCCAAGTTAAAATCATTTTATGTTGCACCAATCACATTAACAGTTTGATTTTCATCCAAATTTGATTTTTCCATGGGTCCTTCTAGACCATATCAGAGTTTGGAAAGTCAATCCAAAGGGCTATTTGATTGGCCACTTTAACGTTGAAGTTCCCTCCATTGTTTTTGCCCCATCTCAGTTGGTCTGAAGAAGTTGAAATTTGAATCTTTCTCTGTTCCAAGATAGCTGTGAGAGCTTATGCCTGGGCTTTCAATGGAGAGTCCTCACTCTAAAACAGATTCTTCCAAAATCTCCAATTTCCTTCGTTTTTGTTCTGCTCCCAGAATTCATTTACCCTATGTAACCCTTTGTCATCAGTATCCTTCTTAAGATTGCCAAACTCTTCTCTCAGAAGTTTTTGTTCCTGTTTCCAATTATCTTCCCAAAACCAAGCAAGGTTTCCATCTTTGATTTCCCAAAAACAATGTTTTTGAACAATAGCTCTATTCTCCCAAGATTTGTTCCAGATGTGGGAGCCTTTGGTTATTCCAGACATTCTGATGTACTCCCTTTCTTGCCAATTGTTTTCATATTTCTGTTTCCAAACCTTGGCCCAAGGGGCATCTAAATCCTTTAGCCATCTCCACCAAAGTTTTTCCCACAAAACTTTGTTTAGGATTTTAGGGTCATCAAGTCCCAAACCTTCATGTGTCTTAGATTTACAAATCCTTTCCTAGGCTACTAGATCCCATTTGTTTTTCTCTTCCCCTTTGCCCCAAAGAAAATATATTTGAATATTTCTAATGCATTACATCACTTTTTTATAAGCTGGAAGTGCTGAAAACATGAAAACAAGAACAGTCTGTAGGATGGCTTTTGTAGGCACTAGTTTTCCTGCCAAATTCAAAGCCCTGTTTGTCCATTTTCAGATTTTGTCCTGAATTTTATTAATAACAGGCTCCCAAGCTATGTTTCTTAGAGGTTTTCTTGTTAGAGGAACTCCCAAATATTTGGAGGGTAACATTTCTCTTTTAAAATCTTGAATTCTGGTGAGGTTTCTCTATATAGCATTATCCGTATTGAAAAAGAAAATCTTTGATTTGGTAAGGCTTACCTCAGTACCTGCAGCCAAAGCAAAGTATTTAAGAATTTGTTTGAAGTCAAGCGCTTCTTTGACCATAGGAGTACCCTGCAACATGGTGCCGTCCACAAATTGTTGGTGAGTCAAAGCATCCCCATTCATGGTAAGTTTGAGCCCCTGAATTTTTCCTTCTGCTCTGGCAACTTTGATCACATTTCCAGCCCTTCCATCATGAGAATAAAGATGAAGGGTGAGAACGTACCTCCTTGTCTAAGACCTCTTGTAGGCTTGAAGGTTTTGGATGGTGATCCATTCAGCAGAATTGAAAAGCTTGAGGTGGTAACGAGGGCCATTACCCATATTATCCAGTGATGGTGAAAGCCATATGCTCTTAGAACTTCCCTGATGTATGCCCAACTAAGCTTGTCATAAGCCTTTTCAAGATCAAGTTGTATGATCATGCCTGGCTACTTATTGCTCTTCAAAGGGTGGATCACTTTGTGAGCTTGAATGATGTTATTTAGAGTTTTTCTACCTTCCACATATCCCGTTTGCTCCTCAGACACTAGAGTTGGAAGAAGGGGCTTAAGCCTATTTGCGATTATTTTGGAAATAATTTTGTAAACCACATTGCATAATGCTATGGGTTTGAATCTATCTGGTATCATAGCATTTTCCTGCTTTGGGATTAAGGCTATGAAAGATGCGTTGATCGCTTTCTAAATAGTTTTGTTTTTCCTTGAGTCCTCTACCACCTCCAAAATGTCTTGCTTGACTATGTTCCAGCATGCTTTGAAAAAGTCAACATTAAAACCATCTAAGCCAGGAGCTTTCCCATTTTTCATTTCTTTGATGACTTCACTGACCTCCTATTCATTCACTGGCCTGTTAAGATTATAATTATCTTCTCTTGTCACAAGCCCAAGAATGTGTTCAGTGAAGTCATTGATAAAATGTGATCTGTCTATGAGGGGCTCCTTTGCTATGCCTTGGAATTGTTGAACCATATCAGATTCCATTTCTTTGTGGGTATTGAGCTATTTTCCTTGCGTATCTTTCAGTTTTAGAATCTTGTTATGAGATTGATGATCCATAGTGGACTTGTGAAAAAACCTTGTATTCTTGTCTCCTTCCTTTAACCATTGAACTCTAGATTTGTATTTCTAGAAGATTTCCTCTTACTTACATAAGCCTTCCCAGTCCTAATGAAGTGAATCAGCTTGCTTCTTACCCTCCTCGATGAATCCGTTTGTGATGAGCTCCTGGTTAATTTCTTGTAGCTTTCCCTCAACTATTTTTTTTGCTTTGAAGATATTGCCAAACTCATTCTTATTCCAATATTTATGCCTAAGTTTGATGTGTTTCAGCCTTCGCTACAGAAGGAACATTTTAGTACCCTGAACATTCAAATCTTCTATCCACCATTTTTCAATATTGTTTTTGAAGTCCGAGTGGGTAAGCCAAATGCTTTCAAATTTGGAAAGTCTATTTCTTGGCGTTCCTATAAAGGATGCTTCTAATTGAATGGGACAGTGGTCCGAGCCTCCAAAAGGAAGAATCATAGCTGACAAGTTAAGGCCTGAGAGGATAAGGTCGTCAGAGGGAATGAATCTATCAAGCTTAGAGGCCACTTGAGCAACTCCTCCCCTTTTATTGTTCCAAGTGAAGATACCATTGGAGGTTTCTATATCTACTAGCCTCATGTTGGTAATGAAGTTTTGAAAAGCTATGGAATCTTTTTCTAGAGATCTAGTCCCAACTTTTTTTCCAAAAGAGATTTGATCATATTAAAGTCCCCTCCCAGAATCCATGGGATGCCCATATATCTTTCTCTTTGCTTCTCCAGAAAGGTTAGAAGCTTGAATTTATCTTCAAGCTTTTGTGGACCATAGAAATTCGTGATCAAATAAACTTCCTTGTCCCCCAAAGGTTGGATGACCACTGAAAGGTAGTTCCTGGATGCTTCAGCATCTAGGATTCCAAGTTTCTGAGGGTTCCACAGTGTAAGAATTCCCCCTGCTGCATTGTCTGCTTTAACTTCTAGATATTCATACTTAATAAGCCACTTGCTGTGTATCTCTCTTATTTTGTCTACAGAACATTTTGTTTCCTGGATAAAAACCAAATCTGGTTTTTCTTCCTTCATTCTATTGCTAAGATTTTGTTGTTTCCTTTTACTTCCTAGACCCCTAATATTCCATGTTGTAATCTTCATTAAGAAAGATTTGTAAATGAGTAACTATTTAGGTCTTTCATCTTACTTAAGTTGATCATGAGTTTTCCACATTGAATTAGCAACTGATTTTGGCTTTTTATTCCTGGGTTCTTGGGAACTTTTCCCTCTGTTGCCTCCATATTTTTGACCCCTCTGTTATCCTAACTATCATGGTTTCCTTTTACCCCAGTACCCTTTGCCTCAGTTCTCTAGAGGAAGAGTTGTTGTACACTATTAAATTCCTCTTGAGGTAGCGAGTCCACTCCTTTGGTAGTTCCTTCCTCCAGGAACCTTCCTAGATTGAGATGTTCCCTTTCCATTATGTCTTGCAGTTCATGCTCCTCCATTCCCACTTCGCTTGAGGTCATTTCTTGGTCCCTATCAAGTTCCATCGTGTTGGGTTGATCCTCCTTTTTTTGACTTTTGTCAGGTCTATCCTCCATGCTGTCATCCTTTTCCTTCTCTATTGGATTGTCCTTCAAAACTTGTTTCACTCTCTCCTCCCCATCTTCTTCTTCTAATATATTGAACCTATTATGACTAGGCTATTTTTCCTCATAGATTTTTTTTTTGGTTCTTTCTTCCTCGTTTTCCTTTGCCTCCCACTTTGGTAAAGCTTTTAGTCTCTTTACCTGAGGTTGCTTTAAAACTGCTCTCCATTTTATTTAAAGGACAGTCTCTGAAGAGGTGCCCGTGTTCATGACATTTGTAGCATCTGAAGGGTATATGCTCATAGTCCACCGCCTGCACCCAATCTTCATCATAAAATTTTAGAATTATTTCATCCGGAAATGCCCTAAAGAGGTCCATTTCCATGCATATTCTCGCAAAGGACGTATATTTTCTATGTAGTGTGGCCTCTAATATTTTTATGAAATGCCCTAGTTTATCACCTATGGATTTTAGTGATTCCGGTAGCCAATAATCTAGAGGTAGGGAATAAATTCTTATCCATACCGACACCGAAGTAAATGTTTCTCACTCCGGGATGAAGTTCATCACCCAAGGTCGCATATAGAGACCTGCAGCTGCATAGAAGTAGGGTCCTCCTTCAAATATCCTGTCCTTATCCTCGAGGTTTGTAAACACAACTATGAAGAAACCCTTGGATCCAAGGTGCAGATCTATATCTCCCTTAGGTTTCCAATGGTTCTTTATCCACGTGTGTAGGGTCTTCTCTGTAGGCCATAACCCCATGAATTTGCAAATCACTGCATAACTTGCCATGTGCTCCCTGTGCGCCTGTAGCACTGGGTCACTTAACACCACTCAGGGTGTGATGGAAGCCTTGGGTTTACATGGTCCTGTCCGAATTCTGGGGTCAGCTTTCTGACTGTCTACTTCTGTACGTTTCTCCCTTCTGACTTCCTCCTGCGTTTCTTCCATCCTCTGTGCTCTGCTATTTTCCTGTTTTCCTCTTTCTGTATACTCGGTTTCCACTTCCATGGGATTCTTGAAATGATTAGAGACTACATGACTGTAGGAGGGAGTGGAACTCCCCCCTTCTTGCCCCTCCATGGTACCCAACTCCAATATTCTACTCCAAACCCTAGTTCTGCTCGTTTTCCCTCCTGCTCTCTAGAAATCATGTAAATGAAAACAAGATTCGCTCTCAACTTTAAATTTATAAAATATCTAAAAGAAACCATTTTTTAATTTTATTTTTTTTGTGTGAGTTTGGCAAGACTACATCTTCATCATGTCAATATATCACCCTAATTAGGGTGGTGGATTGAACGTGTGACTTCACATCAAAGAGTGCCATAATAGAACACTCGATCACCGTCTATCCAAGACCCCATGGACTTTTTAAAATTAAAACTTAAACATCTTAAAATAAAATTAGTTATTTTATAACCATTATATTTATTAAAATTTAGATTTTGAAAAATAATTTAACTATTATGAAAAAAATTAATAATTTAATTTTTTAAAGTTTTTTGTTTTATTTTTTTTAATTAGTGATAGGTTATTCAGATGTATAAAGACATAATAAAAATAAATGCTAAATTTTATTTAACCTTAATATCTTATTTTGGACAATAATTTCTTTTCAGTAACCTGCAATATCATGTTAAAAAATAATTTACCAATTTAGATCAGATAATACTTATTACTATTATACTAATTCTTCAGAGATTAAACATTCAATGTCAAAAAGAATTTCAAATGAAAACGTGAGAGGAGTTGATAACTTATTCATTTTATTTTCAAAAAATGCAAGGCAAAAATCAAAATAAACTCACGTCCAAAATTGTAAAACCTTTCAAATAGATTTGCTAAGTCCACTTAATTTTAAGAGACAACATCGACCTTAAAATTGTCATGTCAACACTCGGTGTTGAGTTTGAAAAGTACAGTTTAGCGTTTGGATTCTAGGGCAATGCAAACTGCTTTGAATAATTCTCTCTCTACCAATGTTTCATTTCAAAGTCGATTTTCTTTTCCCTTTAATTGTTTCATTTCAAAGTACGGGCAGGCAATCTCCTCGAATGTTGTGTTCGGTGTATCATAGTTTACAAGGCGGCCGACTTGGTTAATTAAGGACGGATAACAACCTAGATTTGTCCTCCCATATATACCCGAAGGTACATAGAGGCCCAGTTCGTTTAAGCACTGTTTAATGTAAAACCACATAGTGAGAGCCTTCCCATATACTTTACGTACTGTAACACTGCCCTATATAACCGAAGGTATGTGGAAGAGCTATGATATACTCATGTACATGGAATCAGGTACCACAATCAGGATGTATTGCTGACAAGTTAGCGATAACTGCTTTGTTTTACGATGCCGAAACACGTCTCTAGCCTAAAACCACTAAATGTTCTCGTTAATGACAATGCTCCATTCGATAAATTGATCTTTATTTTAGGTTGATCTTGCTTAGGAATTTGCCTTTCAAGTTCACCACGTGATGTATTTTGAAATTCCTGGGAATGCAACTATCATGATAAGCATTATTTCCATTCAATTTAACGATGAAAATCCTAGCTACTTAGGGATAGAGCAATCAAATTTCTTTTGATCAAAGAGCAAACAACACAATGTAAATGTAAATTCCCTACAATATTCCTATCAGCACACACAAACTTTTTCATTGCAACATGCATGTATTTCTTTTCGATTTCCTTTAGTGTGAATGAACAAAAAGGAAAACTAATGCACAATCGATCAATAAACTTTTTTCATAGAAATGACGATTTTGCGACAATTTCTTTTCAAGGAAAGGAAGAATTTACGAAACTTTCGTTTTCAAAGAAATGAGGAATTACGACTCTTACAATGAAAAGAATAATCATATGCACACATAAATCAATCAATCTTTCATGAA
Source organism: Pinus tabuliformis (assembly GCA_031772625.1). Lineage (NCBI taxonomy): Eukaryota > Viridiplantae > Streptophyta > Pinopsida > Pinales > Pinaceae > Pinus > Pinus tabuliformis. The sequence continues at coordinate 683,537,709 of CM062809.1, forward strand.
TGAAGACTTTACGACTACTCAATTTTCGAAGGAAAAGGCGATTTTACGACACTTTCTTTCGACAAAGATCAATCAACCAAAAACTAACTTTCGGCTATAGATTGAAAATGACAAAGTACATACATAAGAAACGTTTATTAATCCTAGTCTATGTAAGGCCAGGTAAGGAGATGAAAAACTATTTTCAAAGACAAGACATCATTGACATTCAACAAATCTTTCAAACAAGAGAAAATTGGCAAGAAACTTCAGTTCCTAGATGGGAAACTAACCCTCAAGGGATCAACGCAGGCTGCAGTGAGAGACAGTGTGCTTCAGTGCACTAGCTCCATATGGGAAGTGAATTGCAGCACACTGTGTCCTTCATTGGGCTGCGCTGGTGACAATAAGCCATTTCTGAAGGCAATTTGACATAGTTTTGACTCAATTTTCAATGAAATCAGACTAAAATTCAATCAACGACCACAAGTACAGTATGTAGAAATGTCCTAAGAGACTGATAGGCTAATAAGATGGATGAATGGTCCCCAACGGAGTCACCAATTTGTTTTGGGAAGTTTTAGTGTCTATGGATAAACGCTTAAACCCCTAGACTAGTAGCCAAGTCTAGAAAAATAGTGGAAAGCATTCTCCACATTTTCTATAACCAATATATTAAATAAGACGGTAAAGAAGCCTACCTATAACTTTCGCTTACTCCTTATCTCCCTTGACCAATTATCTCACTCCTTTTTGTACTTAATCTGCTTGAAAAGTACCTACACACAGACATAAGACAAAAACCAATCAAAGCATATGATAATGTTCTGTTGATTAAACATAGAATGGAATCAAGTTCATAATACACATATGAAAGCATCAATGAACAATACAAACATATGGAAAAATCTTTGAACACTTTATTAGTAAAAGGAAGAGTTACAACCCAATATTCTTGATTAGTATCACTCCTCCAGTTCAATCCCATCCTCTCCTCATAACAAGCAAGATATTTTGGCATCATTACAATACTTGAAACCAACTCAAGTCTCATACTAACACCATCTCCCTATAATTCAATGATTTCTAGCCCCTAATCACTTATATGAGTGGTATTTTTATAGGCGAATGAAGGAAGTTATTCCATAAATAGTGATAATGAATGCCCTCCCAAACTTAGAATTTAGTTCCATGGAGGAAGGTATAAAGGGATTGATGTTCCTTAACTCCTCCCTCATCCAATTTCGATCCCAAAGGAGTAGACAAACTTGGGAAGCTTGTAGATGCATCTAATGGATAAGAATATTCCCAAACCCCAACGAAATTTCGCTCAAATTCTCCCAACGCAGGCCGAAGAGGGCTCAAGTGCACTGCAATGCACTCTCGCAGCGTACTGGACTACACCGCAGTGCACCCTGATAAAGGCCGTCCTGTGCTAATCTTCTTAGAGGTAGTTTTTTGATGATTTCAAGCATGGAATCTCTTGGGAAGGAAGCATTCTGATGGTTGACTTCATTTAGAGCATGTAACAATTGAATAGGGTTTGATGGGCCTAATATTAATAATCTGTAAGTTGGGGTTGATGTTCCCAAATGGATCTGTAACACCCATGGCCTATGGGGAAATTTTGTATGTTTAATATTGGGGTGAACACAGTTCAGCCAAGGTAATCTACAACTCTTGCCACAACACTTAAGATTGGAAAAAAGAAAAAAACTTCTCATCTTATTTACCATCATAACATAAGGCTACATATCTATCAATAACACTGTTAGTACTTAATTATCATTGCTTGACTCCTGTGAGCCCATACCTGCAAAAAAATGATAAAACTTAGCATAGCTTATAACAAGACAACCGTGGGGTTTCTATATTTCTTATTACTAAGATTTTAATATTAACTAGAACTCTAAAGGCGAACCTTACCTGTAATTCAATGGAGTCCCTTTCAACCTCTGGAAATATAGGGCATACCTTTTGTCTGAGAAATCACTAGAGGAAATCATAGCCATAACAGAACAGCAAAATAGGGCCAAGCAGGAGCAACAATGAGCCATCCAGGTTCTGAGGGCATGAAGTCAAGGAGGGTATTAGTTTTCGAGATTGTGCATACCGTTGGATTGAGGACAGGAGATCAATGGTCCTAAGCTAAGACGCCTAGTGTTATGCTTTTGACCTACAAGAAGAGACCAAAATACCAGATATGCGGATAAATATACCTAGAACACAAAGCAATAAGAAATAACAACATGTATTTTATTATTCAAAAAGGAAAGAAATTTTCACTTGCCTCTTCGAGGGGAACTTCCAATAGATATGGGCTCAATTACAAAATAAGACACGACACTCCTAAAGGGGAGTCTCTATCTTTTATATTGGATTCATACATTCAATACCATGGGTCGGTACCATGGCTCTTATTAATACCATCTATCTAATACCATGGCCGATTTGCAACTAACTATGGTCCCTTCTTTAAATGCGGGTCAACCAATTACAATTATTAATATCGGTTTTATTGACTCTTTAACTAACTATAACTATGACTCGACCCTATTACATAAGTAACGGGGTTAGGGTTGGACCCTAACATGTTGTCCCCCATAAAAATAGCCTTATCCTCAAGGTTGAACCTGTGGAAACTGCTGAAGAACAGTGGTTGGTTCCTAGGTCACATCTTCTAGAGAGGTGTCTTTCCACTTGACGAGGACTTCCTTGATTGTGCGACCACGTAGCTGCCATTCTCGCGTGTCAAGAACTTGCTCAGGTTGGAGCCAGATTGAACCTTCATCCAATTCCGGTAGACTAGTTTTAATTCTACAATGGTTCCCAACCACTTTCTTGAGGCATGACACATGGAATATAGGATGGAATTTTGCAGTGGGTGGAAATGCTAGTTTGTAGGTTACTTCTCCGATGCGCTGAAGTATTTGATATGGTCCATAGAGTTTTGGAGATAATTTCTAACAACCCTTGTCTTTGAGTGATGTTTTCTTATATGGTTGTAGCCTCAAGAATACCTGATCCCCTTCTTGAAATTTGTGCTCTAAACGATGTTGGTCTACTTGTTGCTTCATGTGATTTTGAGCTTGATGGAGATTCTCTTTGAGGTGGGCCAGCATGGTTGCATGGTTTTGTAGGAGTTGATCCACTGCTTGTACCTTCGGGCATCCTTGGATATAAGAAGTAAGTGGAGGAGGGATTTGACCATAAATTGCTTCATATGGAGTCGTTTTGGTGGTGGCATGATAGTTAGTATTATACCACCATTCGGCTAGAGGTAACCACTGTACCCATAGATGTTGCTTTTCTGAAGTGAAACACCTGAGGTAGGTCTCTAGACATTTGTTGACTACTTCAGTTTAACCATCAATTTGGGCATGATAGGAAGTACTGAGTTGTAGCTGGGTACCTTGTAGCCTGAAGAGTTCCTGCCAAAAGTTATTGGTGAAGATCGGGTCACGATTAGACACAATGGAAGTGGGCATGCCATGTAATTTGAAGATCTGGTCCATGAAAGATTGAGCCACCAAAGATGGTGTAAAAGGGTGGGGTAAGGTGGAAAAATGAGCATACTTAGAAAGTCTGTCCACAACCACCATGATGACTAACTTGTTGCTTGACTTCGGAAGACCCGTAATGAAATCCATAGAAACCCCTATCCAGATTGAGGCAGGGATGGGCAATGGCTATAATGTGCCTGGGGATTTCACTGTTTCTCCTTTGGGGTGTTGACACACATCACACTCAGCTACAAAAGTAAGAATGTCCTTTTTCACGCCTGTACAAAAGAATGAACATCGAGTACGAGCATAAGTCTTCTGAAAGCCTGAATGGCCTGCAGTGGGAGATGAGTGCAACTCTAGCAAAATGCAGCTTTTGAGGGTGGATGTTGGTGATATCACTACTTTGTCCTTGTAGTGAAGAATCTTATCCTACCAAGAGTAGCTCGTTGTGGAATTTGGATCCACTTGCAATTTATTAATGAGTTGGGAGAGCAAAGGATGTGAAAACCATTCCTTGTGAGCCTCTTCAATCCACTCTGGAATGGGAAGAGAGATTTCTAGCTGGGTGCTTTCCTCCTCAAATTGGCATGATAAAGCACCCACTACGACATTTTCTCGCCCTTTCTTGTAAATTATCTCATAATCACATCCAAACATTTTTTCTAGCCATTTATTTTGTTGTGGTGAGGATAGGCGTTGCTCCAAAAAATATTTAAGGCTTTGATGGTCTATGTGGATTTGGAAACACCGCCCAATAAGTATGGTCACTAGGTATCCATTGCATGTAAGATGGCCATCATCTCCTTCTCATAAGTAGATTGTCCCAGCTTTTTCCCACTTAGTTGTTGGCTAGTGAAAGCCAAGGGTCGACCTTCCTTCATTAAGACAACCCCAATACCCGTACCTGAAGCATCACATTCAATCACAAAATATTTGGTGAAGTTGGGTAGTGCCAATACAGGAGTGGAACACATGGCCTGTTTGAGAGCTATAAATGCTTGTTGTGTTTCATCATTCCAGAGGAATGATTTTTTCTTGAGAAGGTGAGTGAGGGGTCTAGTAATGGAACCATAATTGCTGAAAAATTTGCGATAGTAGCTGGTGAGACCCAAAAATCCTCTCAAGCTCCTCAAAGTCTTTGGTTGAGGCCAATCCTACATTGCTTGGATCTTTTTGGGATCCACCCTGACACCTTCATGCCCCACAATGTGGCCCAAATACTCAACTTCTTCCATGCCAAAAGAGCACTTGGACAATTTGACAAATAATTTATGCTTCAGGAGCAGTTGCAAGAGAAGGTCTACATGCTGAAGATGTTTTTCCCAGGTGAGGCTGTAGATGAGGATGTCATCAAAGAAACAAGGACAAATTTTCTGAGATATGGCTTGAGTAGGTGATTCATGACGCTCTGAAAAATGGATGAGGCATTACAGAGACCAAATGGCATGACGAGGAATTCATAATGGCCTTCATGAGTTCGGAAAGAAACCTTTGGAATGTCTACTTCTTTCATGCGAATTTGGTGATAGCTCGAGTGAAGGTCGAGCTTAGTAAAGAATTGAGCCCCATTTAGTTCATCCAGCAAATCATAAAAAATCGGGATGGGAAATTTATCTTTGACCATCAGCTTTTTGAGGGCCCTGAAGTCTGGACACATACGCCATTCCCCATCTTTCTTGAGCACCATGGCCACAGGTGATGAATAAGGACTATGCTAGGATAAATGACACTGACTTCCAGGAGTTCCTTGATGATTTTTTCAATTTCATTCTTTTGGGTGAAAGGATATCTATATAGGCACACATTTGGTGGTTGTGCCACTGTGACCAAGGTAATGCTATGATCATGTTCCCCTCTCGAGGGTGGAAGCTCATGAGGCTTGTCAAAGACCTGCAGATGGTTGTTTAAGCCCTATTGCATCTCAAGATGAATATGAAGAGAAGTGAGTTCAAAGGCCTGGATGGCATTAAATTGGGCTATAACTCCATGGTGACCCTTTTTTAATGATTTTTCCATCCTATGCGAGCTGATGATAGAAGGAGCACCTTCCTAAAGTCCTCGGAGGGTATGTGTGTGGTTATTTTGCTTGAAGCTCATATATAACTCCTGGAAATCCATTGTGATTGGGCCGAGTGTGCGGAGCCATTCAGCACCCAAGACAATGTCACACCCACCCATGTTGACGACAAACATGTGGGTCTTTAGGTGATAATCTCTCATTTGAGGTTTGACATTTTCATAGCAGCCTTCACATTTCATTGTCCCCCCATCAACAATCTGGACCTGGAAATTAGAGACTGCTCTGACAAAACAATGCACTGCTTCAGCAACTCTTTGATGGATAAAGTTATGTGTACTGCCACTATCAATCAAGACTACTACAGGGCAATGCTTGATAAAACCTCTGATTTTGAGAGTTTTGGGAGAAGAAATTCTTGCCAAAGCATGAAGCGAGATAATTGGTTCTTCAGGTGTAGCTGGGAGCTCATTGTCTGGCTGGTTGTCCTCATCTTCCTCCTCTAGTCCCTCAAATGGTGGGGCTTCCTCAGATGAACTGTGATCAGTAGCATCAATTTGAAAGAATTTGGGTTCCTTGAATTTATGCCCCGGGGAATATTTCTCATCATAGTAGTAACACAATCTTTGATTTCTTCTTTCCGCCATTTCCGCTGGTGACACCTTTTGAACCTTAAGTGTTTGGGTAGTGCTCGGAGTTTGGGTGGGGTGTCCCTTGGCTATGAAATTTGGACGAGTCGACTGGGCTGCTAACACGCATTATACTTCATGAGCTATCTTGCAAGCTGCCAGCCATGAGACTGGGTGTTGTAGTTGGACGTGGGCTTGTATGGCATATTTGAGACCACTGATAGAGCATTCCAAGTAGAATTCATCTGCTAGACCTCCTGTGTGGAAGGATAATGCTTCAAAGGCTTTAATATATTCTTGTACTGTTCTTGTCTGTCAGAGCTTAGTAAGACGACCCAAAAAGTTAGATTCATTATCAAAGCGATCAGAAAGGGCTTTTGAGAATATCTGCCAAGTTAGTGGCATTGCATAACAACGTTGATGCCACTGCCACAATTGCCATCTTTTTTGGTCCAAGTACAGGCTTCTCACACTTAGCTTAGTCGCATCATATCTGATGTGATTCAATGTGAAATATTGCTCCATTTGTGCTAGCCATATGGCCGGATGAGAGCCATCAAATTTATACATGTCCAACTTGGGTGGTCGAAGCTGGTACTGTTGGCGGTTTCCATAGAAGTGAAGAGAATGGCTAGACTCACCCTCAAGGGTTTCATTAAAATTATATGCCTCTGATTGTTCCCCCGACTTGCCCTTTATGATTGTGTCAGCTAAGGTTTGGATTTACTTCATTAATGCACCCAACTTTTGTTCAAGGGTGTCGATCTTCTCATTGGCCATAGCTTGAGCTCTGATTTTTACCATGCACCGATTTAGTGCACTTGTCGTTACTGTGAATAAGAAAAAGAATTGGGACCACCCGAAATTTTAATGCTGATAAGTGAATGGTACCACCTTTCTTAGCTCGTCGACCTGATTCTTAAGGGCTAAGTCTCCTATAAGCATCCAGGGAGGGCCTTTTTTTTTTTTTACCCTTGCTTAGGAATATTGTCGTAGCCAATTCCTAGAAAAGTTAATTCTGCGCAGTGTACTGTGAGAATCATGCTCAGGTATAGGAGCCAAACAAATAGTCAGATCTGTCGATGAAACCCTCAACTGCAGAGTATGAGTAGGAATGTGGTAGTGATTGAACCCCTGCTACTAGATTTGAATGGCGGATCTAATTGTTGTGACTGCTATAGAACCCAAACTGCTAGATCTAAATGGCAGATTTGATAGATCTGATTGATGGATCTGATAGATTTGAATGATAGATTTGAGAGATCTGAATGGCGGAACTGATTGTTGTGGCTGTGACAAAACCCAACCTGCTAGATCTGATCTGGAAAAGATGATGTTGATCTAGAGAGAGACAAGGGAGCTATGGTCTCAAGGAGTGTCAGGTGCTACAAATAGCAATATATGTAAGGGTCTGATAGTAGTACTCAGCCCAATCGTTCAGGGCACTAACCAAGGAGGATCAACTGTACCCTTAGCTGTACAACTCGACTACCCTATCGTATGTGCGAGTAATCTCCCTGAGTGTTGTTCTCAATGTACTGTAGTAGCAAGGCGGCCAACGGTTTATCTATGGCGAGGTTTCAAGAGAGCCTAGGGGGCTTCCGATATACCTAGAGGGTACTTTGGAAGACTGTGCGGTTCTGTCTAATGTGCTACTATTTGAAGGGGTACCCATAGGAGTTACAAGGAAGTCCAACAAGTGTGACCACATTTTGTATTTCCAGCGTGCATGCCTCCCCAAATCCGTAGGTTTAAAGATGTCAGAACACGTCTCTAGCCAAAAAAAAATCTGCTAAAAATGGAGATCCCACCAGCCCTGGAAAGTGCTCTGATACCACTTGTTATGCTGTTGACCTATGAGAAGAGATCAGAATACCAAATATGCAAAGAAATATACCTAGAACACAGAGGAATAAGAAATAACAGCATGTATTTTATTATTCAAAAAGGAAAGCAATGTTCACTTGCCTCTTCGAGGGGGCAACCTCCAATAGAGTTGGGCTCAATTACAAAATAAGACACGACGCTCCTCAAGGGGAGTCTCTATATTTTATATAGGATTCGTACATGCAATACCATGGGTCAGTACCATGGTTCTTATTAATACCATCTATCTAATACCATGGCCCATTTGCAACTAACTGTGGTCCCTTCTTTGATTGCGGGTCAACCACTTACAATTATTAATATGGGATTTATTGACTCTTTAACTAACTATAACTATGACTTGACCCTATTACATAAGTAATGCGGTTAGGGTTGGACCCTAACACCTGGCAGGATGGGACTTCAGAGCCACGCCTTAGGCAGGCTGTTCGCCACATGTTGATTCATGTAGAACCGATCACATATAACTAAATGTGAATTAAGTGTAGTAGTAATAGTAGAGTACTTCACAGTCACCTATCCACATTCTTAATAAAGCTTGAAGTACAAATATTTCAATAGAGTAAACCTTTACCTTTATATTGTATTCATTTCAATAATTAATATGTATATTTGGGTTGTGGATTTATACCTAGGTTGATAACAATAATGTATAATAAAAAAATTATATAAGAAATTGTTGTTAGGATGTTACAAATGGTATCAGAGCCAAGTTTTGTACACTGAGGCCCTCTGGGAGTAGCTACGTACAAGAACTGTGTGCTTAAATGTTAATTAAAACTATTCATGTGTGAAACAGATAATAGAAAAGGGATCATATCAACAAAAGAACAATAAGTTCAACATGCAGAGGAACTCAGGACCACCTGAATCACCCGGAACAACCTATGTGAATGCTAACCTAGATATGTGGATTCAACTGGGTGAAGAATCCTGGAAAGCCAATGCATTATTACTCGAAATAGTGCAACAATTGTGTGCAAAAATGACTAGTTTGAGAACAGATAATGAATGCCTGCGTGTAGAGAAGGAAAGAATCTTAAGGAGTTTGTCCAACTGACAAAATTAGCATCACCCAGATCCTAGCATGGAGGATCGGGAAAAGACCCCGACCGCTCAGCAAAGGGAAGAAAACGTTGAATCCGCTGAAAGAAATAGAGAGGAAGATGAGGGGCATTCAGACAATGTATTTGACTAGCGAAAAACTAAGAAGAAAAAGTCAGAGCCACAGAAAAAACTACAAGGAGAATTTAAGAAAATTAAGCCTTCCCTTTTTGAGGGAGAATCTGAAGAAGCTGCGGAAGCCTGGTTAATTGATATGGGCAAATATTTCCAGATTTATGAATATACTAATAAACTGAAGGCACGATTGGTAGTTTATCAGTTGAGGGGAAAAGCGACCCTCTGGTGGGAGGAAATCAAGACAGTAAGGAAATTGATGAAGAACAGGTCACCTGGAATGAATTTCAAAAAAATTTCAAGGATAAATATCTAACTGAACGCTATTATGACAAGAAAGCGAAAGAATTTCATGAGTTAAGGTTGGGAACCTTAACCATGGATGAATACGTGACCAGATTCACATCATTACTTCGCTACGTACCTTACATGCAAGAAGAAAAGGCAAAAATTCAGTGTTTTATTAGCAGCTTACCAAATTTTATGAAGGAGAAACTGGAATTTGACTATCCTAAGACAATGGATGATGCTGTTAGGAAGGCCCGCATTTGCTATCAGCAAATGAAACAAAGGAATGAAGGGCCAAAAGGAGGATCTAGTAAGAAGGGTAGAAGCTCGATCCCAAGCACACACCCGAAATTTGTTAATCACAGGAATGCAGAACCAAAGGCATTAAGCAGGTTTCCAGCTAGAAATCCACCCAGATCTGCATATTTTGAGAATAGACCGACTCAAGGGGTCACAAAATCTGCCAACGATCAGCAATCAAAACCGCCATTACAATGTTGGGGTTGTGGAGAACCCCATTACTACAAAAATTGTCCACAAAGAGCTAGAACAGAACAGTTAGCACACATGCAAGAGGCATCCATAGTTGGCGAAGTGGAAAGAAGCATACCAAAGATTAATGCTACCTTGGACGATCATCAGGCCGAATTCCAGCCCATAATGATCGAGTGTGAAGGTACGATTGCTAAGCAACCTATCTCTGTTTTATTTGATCCAGGTGCTAGCCTAAGCTATGTCAGTCCTAAAGTGGTTGAAAAATGTCAGTTAGTAAGCAAGAAATTTTCAAAACCTTGGTTGGTACAGCTAGCCACTGACACAAAGAGGAAAGTTACTACCAAGACAGAACGTTGTCCCATAACCATTTTTGGGCAGCCTATTTATGTTGATCTTAATGTATTACCTTTGGGCTCTTATGACATACTAATCGAGATGGACTGGTTGGAAAAATGTTGGTCTCTGGTAGACTGTAAACAGAAAACTGTAAGTTTTGTCTCAGAATCAAGTCAACATAAGGAATTACAAGGAATAAAAACCAGCACCAAGCTCCGCCCTATTACTGCTAGTCAACTGGGAAAATGCATTAGAAAAGGGTGTCAAATTTACGCAGTGCAGGTGGGGTTTACAAATTCTAAAAATAAAATGACCTTGCTAGAAAATATTCCTGTAATTTAGGATTTTATGGATGTCTTTCCTGAAAATATTCCTGGTTTGCCGCCCAAGCGAGATATTGACTTCACCATTGAGCTGATTCTGGGTGCAGCCCCTATATCTAGAGCTCCTTATTGTATGAGCATTCCTGAATTGACAGAGCTCAAAATGCAGCTACAGGAACTTCTAGATAAAAAATATATTCGCCCCAGCGTGTCTCCTTGGGGAGCTCCCGTATTATTTGTACGGAAAAAGGATGGGACCCTCAGATTATGCATTGATTATCGACAATTGAACAAGCTAACCATCAAAAACAAGTATCCTTTACCACGTATTGATGACCTATTTGATCAAGTACAAAGAGCTAAGGTATTCTCAAAAATCGATCTAAGATCAAGATACCACCAGATAAGAATAAAATATGAAGACATTTACAAACCGTCCTTTCGTAGTCATTATGGTCATTACGAGTTTGTGGTATTGCCATTTGGTCTCACAAATGCACCAGCCACCTTCATGAGTCTAATGCATGGGATTTTCCAGCTTTACCTTGATAAGTTTGTTTTTTATTTTTATAGACAATATATTAATTCAAAGGACTAGGAGGAGCACAAAGAACACTTGAGAATAATGTTGCATACATTAAGGGAAAACTAGTTGTATGCCAAGTTCAACAAGTGTGACTTATTAAAAGATCAAATTTAGTATTTGGGTCACGTTATATTCATAAAAGGAATTGCAATAGACCCTGAAAATATAGAAATGATCATGGAATGGAAAACCCCTAAGGATGTTGCTAATATTAGATCATTCTTGGGACTAACCGAATATTATCGAAGATTCATTGAGGTTTTTTCAAAGATTGCTTTTCCAATGACATCTTTACAGAAAAAGGGATGTACATTCCAATGGACAACAACTTGTTAGAAAGGCTTTGAAAAAATAAAACATCTTCTTATTAATGCCTCAGTACTGAAAGTAGCAGATCCGGAGAATTCCTTCGTAGTTTGCACGAATGAAAGCAAGGAAGGTGTTGGAGGAGTGCTGACACAAGATGGAAAAGTGATTGCTTATGAATCTCGAAAATTGAAGGAATACGAGCAACGATATTCAGCTTATGACCTTGAATTGACAGCAGTAGTGCATGCACTTAAAATGTGGAGGCATTACTTGTTGGGGAAGAATTTTTTGCTGCTAACCGATCATAGCAACCTTACCAATTTCTTCAACCAATCTAGCTTTAATGCCCGACAAGCCCAATGGATAGATTTCATAAGAGAATTCAACTTTGAAATGAAACATTTAAAGGGAAAAGAAAATCGTGTGGCTGACGCACTAAGCCGAAACTTGCATTGTATCTATGAGATCTGAATAAGCCAAGTAACATCAAATATTCTGGAAATCATCAAGGAGGTAGCTAATAAGGACTCAGAATATACCTTTCTGTGGCAACAAATAAAATAAGCCCTACGGAAAGAGGAAAAATCAGAATTTGGAATAAATTCCGATAATCTTCTCACTTTTAAAAGCAAAATTCATATCCGAAATCAGACCTCAATTAAACTATTGATATTGGATGAGTTTCATAAAAAGACTTGTGTTGGTCACCCAGGTTACCAAAAAATGTTTTCAGCTATTAAGAGATGGTATTATTGGCTCGGATTGAGAAAGGATATTGCAGAATACTTGTCCAAATGTTTGGAGTGTCAACTGGTTAAAACGGAACACTAACATCCTGCTGGATTGTTACATCCATTACCCATTCTGGAATGGAAATGGGAGACTATATCCTTATATTTCATTACTGGTTTACCCTGCACCAGGAAGCAGCATGATTCTATTATGCTTGTGGTAGACAAGTTGAGTAAAATAGCCCACTTCATACCTGTGAAATCCACTTTCAAAAGAGTAGAAATCTTAGAAATATTTATGAAGGAAATATTTTGTTTGCATGCAATACCAAAGGTAGTGATTTCGGATAGAGATGTAAAATTCACGTCCACCTTCTGGAAGACTCCTTTTGCGGGACTCGGTACTCAAGTCTAGTTTAGTACTTCCTACCATCCTCAAACGGATGGAAATACTGATCAAGTAAATTAGGTATTAGAATACATGCTACACATGTTCATGATGTAGCAACCACATAAGTGGGAGGACTACCTACATTTGGTGGAATTTTCATATAATAACGGACATCACGAATCACTAGGCATGAGCCCTTTCGAGGTGTTGTATGGAAGAAAGTGTAGAGTACCCATAGACTGGAATAACCTAGTAAATAAGCTAGCACTAGGTCCTGACATGCTAGCAGAAATGGAAGAGGCTGTTAAGAAGGTCCAAAAAATCTAAGGGCAACTCAAGATAGACAAAATATGTATGCGGATAAAAAAAGGACTTACAGGGAATTTCAACTAGGAGACCATGTCTACCTAAGAGTGAAACCTCAGGAAAGTTTCCTGCAGTGGCGGGGTTATACCAAATTAGCACCCCGATACTACAAACCATTTCGGATCTTATAAAGAGTTGGACCAGTGGCCTATAAGCTAGTGCTACCAACCCACCTTCGGGTCCACAATGTGTTTCATGTATCCTTACTAAATAAATATGTGTATAACCCTCAACACATTATTGATTGGGGAAATATTCAGGTAAAGCGGTTAAGTGGTAAAGACTGGACATATTTATGTATGTAGATACATATAAATTTTTATATGTATGTGTGTGTGTGTAATTGAGAATTGATTTATGGTGCAGGTTGAACCAGAAGGAGAGTTCCTCGCCGAACCTCTTCGTATTCTCGATCAACGGGAAACCAACTTGCGGAAGCGAGCCATCACCCAGGTTAAAGTGCAATGGAAGCACTTCAGCCCAAAAGAGGCTACTTGGGAGGAGGAGGAATTCATGCGAAAGGCTTATCCCGCATTATTTTTCGAAGAGGAAGAGAACCCCAGGGATGATGTTCCGCACGGGGGGGGATGTAACACCCCCAAGTCGCATAAAATTCCACGAGGTTTATTATGTTTGTTTTCACAAAAAAGATATTTTAAAATGTTATTTAATTTGATAAGGAATATGAACTATTATTGGAAAGAACCAAGAAACAGATGTGAAAATTACCTAAATTATAGGTGGTAATACTTTAAATAAAATTGTTCATTCATTTAAAAGAACAATTTCCAAGAAGTGGTTACCCTCTACCTGAGAGAGGTAATATAGTGAGGGGCATAGAGCAAAAGAGGCTCCTGGAGCTGGGTGGAATAAACCAGTGGGAGAAACTTGCTCAGGACAGTCAACCAAGAGTACAAATTGAAGGCTGGATAGTAGTCCTGAGGCCATTAGTACTGACTGTAACTAGATAAATTCCAGCATGGAAAGAAGAAAGTGTTTGGGGGGAGTCTGGACATGATGGCTAGACTCGTGGCTGGGAGGAGAGACTTTCTGGAAAGTATTATTTTATCATTATTGCTTGCAAGGTAATAGGTAAGTAATATGGAGAGTCTCAGTTTTTGAGTTAGTCTATTTACATGATTTTAGAAATATCAGATATTAAATATGTAGTATGTGAGTATATTATGAATGTCAAATTAACAATGTAAACTTTGAAATGGGAACTATAAACTCAAAACGGGAACTCTGGCAAAAAAAACCCAAAAAAACATCAAAAACAGTGCTAAAAATGAAAAGTGTGTATACTAGAACAATGTTTTTATTTTTTAGGCGTTAATTTTGAACATGTCTTAAAAATGGCAGTGACTACGAAATTTACTATGTAATTTTCGTGCAAAATATAGCTTCAAAATGAAAGTGATGATACTGGAATAATGATTTTTTTTTAGGCTCAATTTTCAAAATTTTTAAAAAATGCTAATAAAACCAAATTTTTATGTGTCAAACAAAGTTTTTTATGAGGAAAAAAACACAATAATGTTTTTGGTAGAATATCATTTTTCTTTCCTAAGTACAAATTTAACATGTTTTCAACCATAACATGATAGATACAAAAGAAATTGAAATTTTTTCAACTATAAAGTTAAAAAACCATCACATTATGAACAAATTACATCACTAAATGAATTCAAAATTCATTATTTGTATATTGAATAAAACATACATTATATCTCTAATTTAATATTGCATTGTAGATATTTTAAAAAATAAAATTTATCATAATTAAAACATATAATCCAACAACATAAAAATGCCTCAAAACTTCTCATTTAACACCATTAATATGGAAAAATATACGATGCATACATCAATGATATAAATTGTCTTAAACAATTATTCAAAATCACTCATATTTTCTTTCACACCATCAGAATTCACATCTTCAGATGACTGACTGGATGCTAACGAAGATGTTCCATATGCTTCTCTTTCATCAACTAGTGCCCCATCTGAGTCCACATGCATGCCCAATATTTCAGGTTTCAAAATTCTTCTAGATCTGCAACTGGTTTCAGCAGACTCCCATGTCAACATTGTTCCTTCTGGTAACAACCTTTTTAGAATCTCTATCATCTTGAAGCGAAGAGTTCCTCTCTTTGTTAAATTGAAGTCATAAACAAGTATGTCAACATCCTCCAATTTTAATATGTTTGTGCGGCGGCGATTTATATTTGTACCCTTTCTTTTTCTTTTTCCACCATTTTTTTTGTCAACTACCATCTCTGGCTTACACACACCATTAAATGGGTGTGTATTTGTGGCATACCAGTGTACTTCAACACTTGTAACATCCTCATTTTCTGTAAAGACCTTTATAACTTTAGCAACCCAAAATGGATAGCCATTGGGATCTCCATCTGCTAGCACTACAATCATGCAACCCTCCCTAATATCCTATACCGAACCCCTATAAAGGTCTTCCATGGCTTCACGTTGTGCACGAGATCTTCTGGAACCAATATACATCTCCCTTTCCACTGCCTGTGAAGAATTAATAATACATTGAGATTGTTTCTGTTCAACAATGTTTACTTCCTCATGTTCATTTGACACATTTTGTGGCCAAATAAATGGATTTTTCAAAGGCATATCTTCATTTGTTGTTGTTGAAATGAGATCACTTTGATTATTGAAAAATGACTCCCACCAAACTGAATCAGCAATGTCAAAGTACTCATATGTATATCTAATACATTTTTTAATTTCTTCCAGGCAATCAGAATAATTTATATCTCTGTTCTGTCTGCTTGCATTCTGAACTTCACCAACTGATTGTAATAACAATATTTTTGATGCAAATATTGGATGATCTGGAATGAACTTCAAAAATTGCAAACCTGATGACGGTGCCCATTCTGCAGTAGTTGAATACTTCTTGCCCCATCTTAGTGTTTTCCCATCAATTTTTTTGATCCTAAATTGATGTTGGAAGCTAATGTCATTAAGTTGTTCAATGCATTTCCCCTCACCATATGATCCTAGAATAAACCTTCACATGTCAACAGTTTCTTCCAACACATCAAAAGTGCTCTGGCATGTATGATTTCTTAATACATTCAATTAGTGATGGCAAGCTCCCAACTTCCTTCCTCCTCAATGTGACTAAAAAATGACTGAACATCTGATCAATATGGTCATGAGTGTGCCCAACAAGAAGGAAGCCAACCTTTACCTTTTGAAAAAATCTCAATTTAACAAGCATGTTTAGATATCCAAAAACAACCTGATTTTTGTTTTCACGGCAAGTGTTGTCCAATTGTAGATACAAAACTTCAGGAAGATTACCAGACCAATGAGAAACCACATCATGAATTATGGTTATGGTTAGATTTGTATCATTATGAATATTTGGAGCTGTGAAGTACACCCTTGGAAACATTTTCCCATGTAAGACCATACAACCAACCAAGTGA
Source organism: Pinus tabuliformis (assembly GCA_031772625.1). NCBI lineage: Eukaryota > Viridiplantae > Streptophyta > Pinopsida > Pinales > Pinaceae > Pinus > Pinus tabuliformis. Next base: position 683,554,204 of record CM062809.1, read on the forward strand.
AATTGAATAAAATTTTCCTCTTGTAAATTTTTGGGTGTGCGAACAAAATGTGGTAACAGTGTTTTCTTCTGGTCCATACCATTAATTATCAAACCCAAATATTTATTCGGATTATCATAACACTTCTTTCGATGCTTGTACAACTTCTTCCTTTCGTTTGTTTGTTGTTCGCGATGCTCCTGAAGTTCTTTGACAATTAAATCTACACAACATAAAATAAATTCATTAAGAAATATGTTTTCATAGTTGATGACTATACAATTTTAAAAGTTAAAGTTATGAACGCTTACCTCTTTCTGAGCCTTCACATTTGTCCCTTTTTTATTTAAGAGAAGCACATGTACTGCAAATCCCCATCCTTGTCTTCTTAGGAATACAGACATTGTTGAATTCTTTCTTCCATACCTTCATAAAATATTGATATGTAATAAACTGGCCATGTCCCTTGGCACCTTCTGCATATTCTTTGTATAAGTTGTAGATTTCTCGTCTTGAAAAATTATCTGGAATAGGTATTGTCTCTCTATTTGGCATACACTCTCCATGATTTGAAAAGAAATCTTTCATCCATGACATTGCAATATTTGATAATGGCCCAAACTGTTTTTTATGACGTACTTCTGAATAAAATGTGGGGTCCCTTTCCAAATTTTCTTGAATTCTCGAGAGACGAAAATTCCCAATGGAATGAAAATTTTGAAACCTTTTATACAGATAAATAAAGTCCCAATATGATAATCATAACCTGACAATGTAGATTGCATGCACCCAACTAAATATGAATTTTGCATGCTTTTATTCATTGACAAATATCTCTTCCTTCCTTCTAATGAAAATTTGAAATCCATATGTTTTAAGCAATCTTTTTGGCAACATTCACTTGAAATGAGAGCACTGATAGAACTTCTTCTCGTCAGATATTCTAATCTACCCCTTGTGTAACTAGAACAACTTGCATTGATACGAAAAGGTCTACTCCTACTCCTCGGTACAATATTTCTTGGCAACATCTCCATCATTGGATCATCATTTGTATAAGGCTTTTCATCATCATTAAGAGGAATGTTATCCACACTATGATCAACTTTTCTTTTCAAATATTGACTTGGAGGATATTCTTCATCTTCTGCTTCTTCAGTGGTACTGTCGTAGTCCTTAGAATTCAGACTGAATGGAAAATCTGACTCGATTTTTAATGGATATTCTTCCTCATGTGCATTGTCAGTGCTACTCTCATAGTCCATAGAATTAGGACTATGTCAAAAATGTGACTATTTACTTATTGAAGATGCTACATCTTGTCCTTTGTCACTGCTACCTTTATACTCATTACAATGAGGACTAAGTGCATCATCTTGTCCTTCATCACTGCTGCTCTCATAGTCCTTAGAATTAGGACTAAGAGGACATAGTGACACTCCATTCTTTTGAAATTCATCATCACGCTCTTCATAACTATTGCTCTCATAGTCCAGAGAATTAGGACTAAGTGGACACTGTGACACTCCAATCTTTTGAAATTCATCATCCGACTCTTCATCACTACTGCTCTCATAGTCCTTAGAATTAGGACTAACTGGACACCGTGACACTCCATACTTTTGAAATTCAACATCATGCTTTTGATCACTACTGCTCTCATAGTCCTTAGAATTAGGACTAAGTGGACACTTTGACACTCCATTCTTTTGAAAATAGTTATCACGCTCTTCATCACTACTGCTCTCATAGTCCTTAGAATTAGGGCTAAGTGGACAATGTGACACTCCATTCTTTTGAAATTTTCCATCATGCTCTTCAAAATTGCTTCTCTCATAGTCCTCAGAATTAGGACTAAGTGGACACCGTGACACTCCATTCTTTTGAACTTCACCATCATGCTCTTCAAAAATGTTGCTCTCATAGTCCTCAGAATTAGGACTAAGTGGACACCGTGACACTTCGTTCTTTTGAACTTCACCATCATGCTCTTCAAAACTGCTACTCTCATAGTCCTCAGAATTAGGACTAAATGGACATCGTGACACTCCGTTCTTTTGAACTTCACCATCATGCTCTTCAAAACTGCTGCTCTCATAGTCCTCAGAATTAGCACTAAGTGGACATCGTGGCACTACGTTCTTTTGAACTTCACCATCATGCTCTTCAAATATGCTACTCTCATAGTCCTCAGAATTAGGACTAAGTGGACATCGTGACACTCCGTTCTTTTCAACTTCACCATCATGCTATTCATCACTGCGGCTTTCATAGTCCTCAGAATTAGGAATAAGTGGAATCTGTGACTCTTTATTTATTTGAAATTCCTCATCCCCTCTTCCATTAGTGTTGCTCTCATAGTCCTTAGAATCAGGACTAAGTGGAAGAATTGACTTTTTATTCATAGTGGAAGAATTTATGCTATATTCATTGATATGAATAGAGTTGTTACGCGATGAAGATGTTGATGGTGTATAAATCAAAACTTCACTATCAGAACAATCCATCCCTTTCAAATAGAAGATGTTGAATGATACAAATGGAGAGTCCCCTAAAGATATTATATAGCTTAAAGAATGAAATTTTCCCTCCAAAAATTTTCAGGAAAATATTTCCCTCCAAAAAGTTTGTTAGATTTATTTACCTTCATTATTTTGTTCTACAATTTATTGAAAAATGTAAACTAAATTTTTTTATGAAATAAATCATTAAAATTAAAATTGTATACTACAACTTCTACATTAATTATTTTAATAGTTAAAGTGTATAATATTTACCAAACAATTGAATTTTTATTTTTTATATTTTTATAATATATTCTAAAACAAGTTATCCCACATTCAACCTGTTGTAAAACAATTTTACAATATTTGCTTTATAATATTTTCAAACACTTATATATTAAAATTTCATTATCACTATTACTCACATCACATCCAAGCTTTCTGAAGAACGTTGAAAGACTCGTGAATTTGTGGAGCAGCTACATCGCTATCAACAACATATTCAATGAAGAATTCTCGAAATTTAAAGGTAAGTTAAATTTTTTTCCTAAAATATATATATTTTTTTAAATTAATAATTTTTCTGAGCCAAAATACTAATTACATCTGTCGTAAGCATGGTGGGCCCAATCAAACTCAATCGCCCAGTACTCGTGGGTGGACCGCCGCGGTGTCACGAGGGCGGGGAGGTCGGGCAAGCGGGTGGGGTGTGAGGGCGTGGGGGGGGGGATAGGGGGTGTGGGGGTGGCCCAACAGCTTGCACGCCTGTCGTGGGGTTGGGCGCGGGCGAGATGCTAGGGTGGGTGCCACAGCCCAACTCGTCCCCTACCTCCAACCCCCTTCCCGACACCCTCACTACCTTCACCCACACCCCACGCCCCTGACCCCTTAATCCTTACCAACCCAACCCACTTCCCGCCCGAGCGCCCTCACCCTTCCCCTTGCCCGGCCTGGGCACCCTCACAACCCCCTGTGCCCCAACCCTCCCTACCCCCCTACTAGCCCGGGCGCCCTGCTAACCCCCCCCGCCCAGGCGCCCACACAAGCCCCCGCGCCCCAACCCTCTCAACCACCCCACCCCCTCGGCCCGGGAACCCTCACCCGCCGCCCGACACAGGTGCCCCCACCCATCCTCACTCGCCACCCCACCCAGCCCGGGCGCCCTCACCTGCCCCCTCGCCCGAGCGCCGTCACCCACCGTCAACCACGCCCCCAACCGGCCAGGGCGCCCTCACCCGCCTCACCCACCCGAGTGCCCTCACTCGCCCGCCCGCCTGCCTCAACCGCGCCGCCTGGCCCGGGCACCCTCACCCGCCTCACCCGCTCGGGCGCCCTCACCCGCTCGCTCGCTTGCCTCAACCGCACTGCCACCTAGCCCGGGCATCCTCACCCGCCCGGACGCACTCGCCCGCCTGCCCGGTGCCCTTGCTCACCCGCCCGGCGCACTCGCCTGCCCACCCGCCTGCCCAGGTGCCCTCACCTGCACACCCGCCCGGCGTCCTCGCTCGCCTGCCCGGCGTCCTCGCTCACCTGCCCGACGTCCTCGCTCGCCTCACCTACCTGGCGTCCTCACTCTCACGCACCCAACGCCCTCACCCCCACTCGGCCCGGGCGCCCTCACCCGCTTGATCCGCTTACCTGCCCGCCCGGCACCCTCGCCTGACACCCTCGCCGGCCTCACCCGCCCGCCCGCCCGGTGTCCTCGCCCACCTCACTTGCCCGCCCGGCGTCCTCGCCCACCTCCCCTACCCGGCGCCCTCGCTTGCCCGCCTGCTCATCGGCTCGACGCCCTCGCTCGCCGGCCCTCCCGCCAGCCCGCCCAGCCGACGCCCTCTCCAGCCCGCCCGCCCGCCCGCCCGCCCGCCCGCCCGCCAAGTGCCTTCGCCCGCCTGCTCGCCCACCTGGTGCCCTTGCCCGTCCGCCCGCTCAGGGCCCTCACCCGCCTGACCCGCCCCGCCTGCCCCTCCCGCCCGCCCGGCGCCCTGAACCGCCTGCCTCCCCGCCTGGGCGCTGTCACCCACCCTCCCTGCCTGGCGGCTTGACCCACCCTCCCTCGGCTGCCCTCGCCACCCGGGCGGCGCGCGAGGGCTGCCCAGGTGGTGGGGCCGAGGCCTGCGTGACTCGGGCGGCCCTCGCCCCTGCCCGACAGGTGGCATGGCGATTCCGAGAATCGCCATGCCGCCTGCTAGGCAGGGAGGAGGGCAGCCCGGGCAGCGTAGCCGAGGCCTGCATGACCTGGGCGGCCCTCACCACCTCCCGGCAGGTGGTAGGGCTATTCCTGGAATCACCCTATCGCCTGTCGGGCAGGGGCGAGGGCCGCCCGAGTGGTGCAGCCGAGGCTTGCACGACCCAAGCGGCCCTCACCCCCGCACGATAGGTAGCAGGGCGATTCCCGGCTGCCCGGGTGGTGCGGCCGAGGCCTGCGTGACCCGGGCGGCCCTCGCCCCCGCCTTACAGGCGGTAGGGCGATTCCTGGGAATCGCCCTGCCACCTGCCGAGTGGGGACGAGGGCCACCTGGTCGCGCGGCCGAGGCAGGCGCCACTTGGGCAACCCTCGCCCCCTCCCGACAGGCAGCAGGGTGATTCTCGGCCACGTGACCCAGGCGGCCCTCGCCTCCGTCCGGGAGGCGGCAGGGCGATTCCTGGGGGCGAGGGCCACCCGGGTCGCACGACCGAGGTAGGCGTCACCTGGGTGGCCCTCGCCCCCGCCCGGCAGGCGGCAGGGTGATTCTCGGCCGCGCGACCAGGGCGGCCCTAGCCCCTGCCATCTGCCGAGCAGGGGCGTGGCCGATGGAGGGTGGGTGAGGGCGGGCGGGCCTGGTAGGCTAGGGTGCCGGGCAAGGCGGGCGAGGGCGCCAGGTGAGGCAGGATGGCAGGGCGGGTGAGACGGGTGAGGGCACTGAGCAGGCGAGGGCGCCGGGCGGGTGAGTGGGTGAGGCTGCCGGGCGTGGCGGGCGGGGCGGGTGGGCGAGGGAGCCGGGCGAGGCGGGTGGGCGAGGGCGCCTGGGTGGGTGAGGTGGGCGAGGGCGCCCGGGCGGGTGAGGTGGGCGAGGGCGCTGGGCGGGCGAGGGCACCTATAAGGTCCTCAAGTTTAGGCGGGTACGGTTGGGTGAGCGGGCACAGATGGACGCGGGCGAGCTGGGCCACACGACGGGCGAGAGCGCGGGCATGCGGGCGCACAAACGGGCATGCGCGTGGTTGGAGTAAACGCGGACGGGCGCACGGGCACGGGCGCAGTGAACGGGCAGGCGCACAGTGCACGACCGGGCGAGCACACACGCGCGAGTTGCGACATGCGACGGAGAGGCGACAACATTGCGACGATAATGAAAATGACTAAGGCAAAGTGTGATGGACTTATACCCACACGAGAGTGCGTTGTGATGATGGGTGGCCGACTTGCGATAGGCGGGTGAGGCCGACCTTTGGAGCGCCGAACCGGTGTGTGTGGGCGGTCGGCTGGGCAGCTCACCCACGCACGAAGGTGCATATATATTGTATGGTGATGGAGCTCAAAACTCATTCACACAATTTGATCAACACATTCTAACTTCGCTCTTGGAGAAGAGGGATAAGTGCGCAGTTTTAGAAGGAGGTTGAGCGCATAGCTCATGCACACTCCTTGGAGATACGCACTTGTGGAAATTGCTCACGGTGAGAGGTGAAGGTGTTGGGCAAGACGTGCCCGGGTTGGATGTGCGGTTGTGATATTGTGTCGAGACTTAGCGAGGGTGTCTTGGTGACTCGGGTGAGCACCTGCCCATCGTGAAAGGTGTGCACGAAAGTTGTATTGATGTAAAATTGGCTAAGTATGGGACTTGGTCTTGCCAAGACATACTTTTGTATTGTAAACTGATATTCTTAATATATTATTGGGTAGACTCATTGTTCAGGGAGTTGCCCCTCACTTTATATTGTGCAATTGTTGTTCTCTTTTATAATTGTTGATGATAATGAATGAGTATGGGTGTTCATTAGTATAAAGGCTAAACATAATATTGCTTGGTTGCGAAACACAAGCTAAGTAAGGAAAATTGAATTAGGAGTAGTCCATGAACATTAGTATTGGTGAAAAGAAAGTGTTCGGTGGTGCCGCACCTCGCTATAAGCAGTTGGAAGACTACCGCAGGTGTAGGGGCGTGACAAGTGGTATCAGAGCTAGTGCCAGGGAGCTGGTGCTGGTGTTGAAGCATTGAAGCTGATACACACCTGCACTTTGTGACAGGTGGTATCAAAGCTTGGCTGATGACCGGGTTGATGAGGTACTGATTGAGTTGGTACCACAGGTTCGGTTTGAAGCTGGTGAGCAGGGTTGCTCATGACAGTGGAAAGGGTACTTGCAGGTGAAGGAAGTTGTTTCACACAAGTGAAACAAGGGTTGGTTCAGGTTGCAGGTGACTTGGTGAAGCTGTTGGATGGTCAAAACTAGATTGCAAAAGAAGAAGAAGCTGTTAGAGATGGCAGCCGAATCTCAGGCTCGAACTAGTCATCATGTAAAAGATGCTACTATAGCACTTATGGAAAAGGTTTTGTTGAGGATGGAGGCTATGGAAACTACCTGGGATAAGAAGATGGACTTTTTCGCTAAGGAGAAAGATGCCAATTCGAAGATAAAGGAAGAGTTTGATGAACTCCAGACACAACATGAGTACACTGATCGTACACAACTTGAAGTAAGGGTCAAGGAGGTTGAAGAAGCAAGGGATCAAGGTCTTGCAGAGATCGTGAACTTGAAGAAATCTCTTGACAAAGCCAGAGATGAGATCGCGGTGTTGAAGAAGGCCGTGGGGCATAACTCAGGTGGAGGAGTGCCTCATGTGAAAGTCAAGGAACCAGAATCTTATGATGGTACAAGGAACGCAAAAACTCTTGGCAACTTTCTATGGGACATGGAGCAATACTTGGAACGGTTGGGTCTATCTGATGATGAGACAAAGGTCAAGGTAGCTACTCAGTTCTTAACAAAGGATGCTAAGATGTGGTGGCGAAGGAGGATGGACCAGATTGCCAATGGTAGTGCTGATGACATTACTTCGTGGGATGACATGAAGAAGGCTTTGCAGACCCATTTCAGTCCTCAGGATGAAACATGGGAAGCAAGGACGAAGATTAAGTACATAAAGCAGACCGGGAGCCTACAAACATATCAGCAAGAGTTTGCAAGTGCATCTCTGGAACTTATTGACATGGCGGAGAGGGACAAGGTGTTGAACTTCATTATTGGGTTGAAGCCTTGGGCACGCAATGAAGTGAAGAGGTAGAAGATTAGGACACTTGTAGAAGCTTTGGCTGTTGTTGACAGGTTGGTGGAGCATTATGATGAGACTTCTAATGATAGGAATAAGAAGTCCGATAAACCGAAAGAGAAGAAGAAGGATGATGCTTAGAAATCGGATGATAGTTCGAAGACGAAGAAAGCCTTGAAGTGTTGGATATGTGCTGGACCACACACGGTGAAGAATTGTCCTTCTAGACCGAAAGTGGTTGCTATTGCACAATATGATGCGAAGAATGAAAGTTCTTATTTAGGGATGATGCAGATACTTGGTGCTTCTGCTACTACGGAGGTGGTCTCTAGGAGGGATCTTGAGAGGAACAGATTGGAGTATGTTCGAATGAAGGTTGGAGGTGATGATGTATTCACTATGGTGGATAGTGGGGCTTCTCACAACTTCATGGGCAAGGATACTGCGAGAAGAATTGGGCTGAAATTTGTACTAGCAAAGGCACAAATGAAGACAGTGAATTCTCCTCCTATTGAAGTTCTTGGTATAGCCGAGAGGGTGGACACTACACTTGGTGAATGGACACAGAAGGTTGATTTCACTATAGTGCAAATTGATAACTATGAGGCTATATTGGGGATGGAATTCATGAAACAATTTGATGCTATGATAGTTCCACATTTGAAGAAGCTCTACATTTATGATGGAAGGGAAGATGTACCCATTGGTGTACCAACCATTGCAGTGACAAGGCCTGATTGTAAATTGGGAGTGATGAAAATGAAGGATGAGAAGAGATTGGGAGACATGAGTAAGCGGTTGTCTACTGTTGAGGCAAAGCTTACCGAGCAGTCATTGGTCATCAGGTCACTTTCAGATAGCATCTTGGACTTGTCAAGAAGGCTAGAGTTGGTTGAGGATGATGATGATGATGAGGAGGTATATGTGAGACTGGATGTCCAGAAGGAAGACTGGGTTGCTTATCTACAAAGGATGGAGATTGAAGATCCTGATAGGTGGATCGAGTTGATTAGTGAGGGAGAGCCTTCAGGCTCTACTCCCTCTACATCTTCTTAGGTGGATGAGGAGATGGGGCTCATTGTTAGCTGCTCATGGCAGTGAGACCTTAAACATGTTGAGCAGGTATGATTAATGATGCAGGGGTGGTTTGGCATCAAGCATCATGACATGTTGCATATGATATGGATGGAGTTTCCATGGACCTGAGCATGGTTTAGATTCTTGAAGAGTCAAGAATGTGGCAGGTTGTTTTGAGAAACGACTGGTGGTGATAGAAGAATGTGCATTCTTGTGGTTTGGGCATATGGTTGGATTAGCTACCCAACTAGCTTGAGTCATGAGGGGATCCAGTGTATAGAATGATGTTGCTATTGGGATGAGATGTTGGCACATGATGGACATGTATTAGCTCTTGTTGGAGTATCATGACAGAGGTTCACATGATGACACATGATGAGGTCGACATGGGATGTTGCAGTGGAGATTGTGGCAGAGGGGTCGATGATCATGGATCGAGATGATATCTAATGATGGAGGACATACTGTTGAGGTGTATACCTTGGTATGGTTATCTTGGTGACAGTTGGTTGCTGAGGTGAGACATGATGGAGATGGAGTTCTACATATGTTGCAGGGATGTTTGCCTTATGTGGAGGAGTTGACATCATGGATAATGATGATCTTGGTGGATGGCTACCGAGATGGTATGTTGTCGAGGACGACAACGATTTCAGGTGGAGGAGGATGTAAGGTCCTCGAGTTTAGCCGGGCACGCTTGGGCGAGCGGGCACGGATGGGTGCAGGCGAGCCGGGCCACACGACCGGCGGGAGCGCGGGCACGCGAGCGCGCGGGCGCACAAATGGGTGGGTGCGCGAGTGGAGTAAACGCAGATGGGCGCATGGGCACGGGCACGGTGAACGGGCGGGCGTGCGTTGCACGACTGGGCGAGTGCACACAGGCGAGTTGCGACATGCAATGGAGAGGCGCGACAACATTGCGACGATAATGAAAATGACTAAGGCAAAGTGCGATGGACTTATACCCACATGAGAGTGCGTTGCGATGATGGGTGGCCGACTTGCGACAGGCAGCTGAGGCCGACCTTTGGAGCATCGAATGGGTGTGTGTGCGGGGTGTGTGGGCGGTCGGCTGGGCAGCCCACCCACGCATGAAGGTGCATATATATTGGATGCGATGGAGCTCAAAACTCATCACACAATTCGATCAACACATTCTAACTTCGCTCTTGGAGAAGAGGGATAAGTGCGCAGTTTTAGATGGAGTTGAGCGCATAGCTCATGCACACTCCTTGGAGATATACACTTATGGAAATCGCTCACGGTGAGAGGTGAAGGTGTTGGGCAAGACGTGCTCGGGTTGGATGTGCAGTTGTGATATTGTGTCGGGACTTGGCGAGGGTGTCTTGGTGACTCGGGTGAGCACCCGCCCATCGTGCAAGGTGTGCACGAAAGGATTATTGATGTAAAATTGGCTAAGTATGGGACTTGTTCTTGCCAAGACATACTTGTGTATTGTAAACTGATATTATTAATATATTATTGGGTAGACTCATTGTTCAGGGAGTTGCCCCTCCCTTTATACTGTGCAATTGTTGTTCTCTTTTATAATTGCTGATGATAATGAATGAGTATGGGTGTTCATTAGTATAAAGGCTAAACATAATATTGCTTGGTTGCGAAACAAAAACTAAGTAAGGAAAAGTGAATTAGGCGTAGTCCATGAACATTAGTATTGGTGAAAAGAAAGTGTTTGGTGGTGCCGCACCTCGCTATAAGCGGTTGGAAGACTACCGCAGGTGTAGGGGCATGACAGCATCAGCCGGGTCGGGCGGGCGAGGGCGCCGGGCGGGTCGAGAGGGCGAGGGCGCCCGGGTAGGGGAGTGGGTAAGGCGAGTGAAGGCGCCGGGTGGGTGGCTTGGTGAGGGTGCCCGGGCTGAGGGTTGGGGGGAGGATTGGGTGGGTTGGGGAGGGCATTGGGGCAGGCGTTGTGGGTGAGGGCGCCCGGGCCTGGGGGGGCGGGGCGGTGTGGGGGGGGGGGGTTGGGGGGGTTGGGGTGGGGCGGGGCGGGTGGGTGTTTGCGCCCGCGCTGGGCGGGGGGGTTGGGTAGGGGGCGCCTGGGCCGCCGGGGGGGTTGGGGTGAGCAGGTGGGTAAGGCCACCCGCGCCGGCTGGGGGGGGGGTTGCGAGGGCATTTGGGCGGGGTGCTGGGTGAGGGCGCTCGAGCTGGGCGGGAGGGGGGTGGGGTTTGGGAGGGTTGGGGCACATGGGGTTGTGAGGGAGCCGAGGCGGGGGGGTGGGTGAGGGATCCCAAGGGTGTGGTGGAAGGGTTGGGCCGCAAGGGCACCGGCGGGGGGGGGCTGCGTGGGCGCCCGCAGGGGGGCCTGGGTGGGCGCCCCTGGGGCGTTGAGGGGTTGGGGTGAGGCGCCATTACATAATTTTTTTGTACTTATTAAAAAAAATTGACATTTCATATATATATATATATATATATATATAGTTAATTTTGAAATTTTTTATTCGTGATTTACCTTTTTTACACTAGAATGTTAATGCATTCCCTTTGGGAATGTGAGGGGCGGTCGGTGGGGCGATTGTTGATCATACAAATAAAAATTTTATGATATATTCTCATTGTTAACTTAAGTTAATATGTTTTTATTATTTACTGATTTATATGTTTCTATTTTTTAGGAAAATGGCATCAAAGAGAATTTCAGTGAATCTTTCTGGACTAAAGACTCTTAAAGGTGCATCTTCAAGAAACATTGGTGAATGAAATCCACCTGAGCTCATGACTACAAATGTTTCAAGTGATAAGAAGATGATTTTAGACTGGAAGAATTCGAAAGAAGTGAAATTTCCATTAAGAATCTGGTATGTGAAAGAAAAAAAAGGACAAATGTGAATATATATCTATATATTGATATACAGAATGATAATGGAAATTTTGAGGTGATGGGAAGAGTCATAGATATGTGTTTGGTACCGGACACTGAAGTTGTTTACATACTTACAAAGGCTCCCAAGTCACATGAAAGGATTAAATACTGACTATCATATTCATTGTATGACATGAGAGAGGTATCTACAAAGTTGTGTAAACAAATCGTAAATGAGATGACAAAAACATCGTAAGTATTTTTATTTATATTTGTATTTTGCGTTCTTGAAAGTGTCTCGATATATTTTTTATCTTTGTCTTTTATTGACATATGATATTTTGTTTGGCAAAATTTTGTTGAAAGTTGTTCAATTAGGTTGGGAGGCATTCATTTCATAAAGCATGATATCATGAAAGTTGTCAGCAATTTTTACTCAATGTTAGAAGAAGATATGGAAAATAGGCAAAATGTAGTAATTGATGATGCTACAAAACTACATCCAAAGAATAAAAAAAAAGGCCTCTTGTGGATAAATATAGCAAGGGTAAACAAGTTACTTTTGAGAACGATGAAGTTGAAATTGACAGTGAAGCATATGTTGTCATTACTGAAGATGACATTGGAACTGAGAAGAGCCATAAAAAACCAAAAGTAACAATGCCCAAGAATAAATCTGTTGGGAATGTTATGACCAAGAAAAGTAACGCTAAAAATTTTGAAGCAGTCATTACCAGCAGTCAAGAACCTAGTGAAACTTCAAAAGAAAGCAGAGAAATCATTACACCAGGAGCTGATTTAGAGGATGGAATTATCAAAACAAAACAAAATGTCATTCGAGAGAATTTGACAAAGAGAAACTTAATTGATGGTGGTCGCACATTTCAGCTTAATGTCAGGCAAACCTATAAAGCAAGTGAAGGACAATGTCAATATCAAGTTAGAAAGCCACATCATCTGCATGTTCGCAACTTGAAGACATTGATGAGGTACAATCCATATGTTCATGTGGCTAGTTATGTGCTTCTTGTTGATCCACTTCAAGTTCCCAACAAAGAAGCATTTGATAAGTTAAAATGTTTTGAATACAATTATTATGTGCTTGGGGGGAACCATTCTGTAGAAGCTCAAAGACAATTGATGTTTGAATATCGTAATAACCCACGTTTTGAAACAATGAAATGTATCATTTACGCTGGTTTATCAGATATAGAAGCAAAGTTAGTGGCATGGGATCATAATTCAGATAATGAATATAGGATGTCTATGACTTTCATCCAAAGGGTTAGATTTATTCATAGTGAATTTGGAGAAAAATGTGGTGGGGATAGGATAAATGTTACTGCAGATTTCCGAAAGGAATGTTGTATGGAAATAGGATATCCAATTGAAGAGAAAACAAATTCAAAAGGTGGAAAAGGAAACAAACATAGTGATTTATTTAGAGGTGTTGATAACATTTTCCAATTGGAATTTAGAACTGGAGATGTTTGGAAGTTGATGGATGGAATTTTTACCATATGGGAAGACATTTCCATTAAAAACCAGAAGGTCAAAAAGTCTAAGCCATTGATATGTGGCAATAGTAAATTAGCTCCTGAAATGAAGCAGCTTCTAGACGATATGAATATCACACCTTGGAGGGCGATGCAAGGAGTGAAAGATGATAAAATTGTCAAAACAATATTATCTCGTGTGAGGTCAGGGGAATTATCATTGGAGGAAATGTCTGAAGAATTTCAAAAGTAAGTTTGTTGAATTATTTTTATTTATTTCTAGATTATAATTATATTTTAAATAAAACATGTTGTTCTTCATAGTACTTGTTATGCATATCATTATATTAACTTTTTGTTACTTTATCTATGCAGTCACAAAGTTTATATGAAAATTCAAGAAAAAATGGTTAGATTGTTGAATGAAGATAGTTGGGATGATGTTGTATGCAACTATCCAGATTCGAGTTCTATATCAACATTAAAATCTTTTTATCTTGCATTTAAAAAGGTATCTTGATTTATACATTCATTTTTATTCACCTGTGTACTACGTTTAATTTATAAATTACAAATATATTTTTTTATTTTATAAAAGATGAGGAAGGATGATAATGGAGTGCTAGATAGTTTCGAAACCTTTATTGAAAAAATAAAGATCGAAAGAATAAAAAAACAACATATTAAGAATTTGCAACTTGATCCAAGTCTTAATCATTTCATTTGGAATGGGCTAGACACTATTCAATATCAAGTAATACAAGGCGACTGTGAAGACATTGCTAAACTCATACCTAAAAGGGAATATGCCCTAGTCATTGCAGATATTCCCCATGGTTTCAATATTCTAAACATTGACTATGATAGTGACCCTTATACTTATCAAGCTTTTAGTAAAGTGGTTGCGGGATTTGTAGAAGTCACGTCATCACCATTATGGAGATTTGTGACATTTCATTCAGACACACAATTGGCATTGATATTGTCAAGCTTCAAGGGGAAAACAAATTCAAGGATGCAGCTTACATGGTAAGACGTTTAAAATGTATATTTGATTAATGTTGAAAAATTTATTTATGTACAAGTTAATTCAACTTTTACTATTTCATGTTACATGAAAAAGCCAAATCTTCTTAACAATGAAGATAAACAATTTATAAATGATTGTGAGTTCATTTATATTGATAGTTGGGCAAAAGATGATAGCCATATGTCTATGATTTTTAATCGGGTAGACGGAAAGAGTCATAGCCAAATACTGCCTTATGATGTTGTTGTGAGAAAACTAAAGTATGAAGACAAAGAAGAAAAAGGAGAGATAGTTAACATTTATCAAAAACCACAATTATTGATTAACTATCTTATAGACATTTGTTCAGATGAAGGAGATTGGGTTCTGGATTTATTTTCTGGCTCAGGTAAGTTTTATTATATGGAATTGAATTTCAATATGTTATTTTTTAATTAATATGTCATTGTACTAATTTAGTTCATTATTTCTTTTGTGCTTGATAATTAGGTACAACACTAACATGTTCCTTCAAAAAGGAAGAAATTGCATTGCAATTGAAAAAGATCCAGTACATTGCAATTTCATTCAACAAAGAATTGATGCTCTTCAATTTCTTCCAGACGCAATGCAAGAAATTGGGTTGAAGAAAGGGGACTTTAGTGAATCAAGTGTGGCAAAAAAGGCAAAGGAACCCCAACCACCATTACATGGAATGTTTGGAAAGACATACATTGGGAGATTCACAGACATCAAATGCACATTAGAAGAGGAATATGAGAAAAATGAAACAGAAAATATTGTGAAAGAAGACAATGATGAAACTCTAGAGGACGAAGAGTTTGGATTACGTGAAATTGTTGATTAAATTTAAGTTATGCTTGTAAATCAAGCTTTGTAATGTTTTGACTTTGACATTTTATGAGAAGAATAAACACTCAATTAGGGTTGTTATACGTTCAATATCTGTAATATGTGATTTTCACATTGATTTTTAAGTTAATCATTATTTTTTGAAAAAAAAGTGATTATTATTATTTTTTTTGACATGAAATTCATAAAAAAAGCTATTATTTTACCATTTTTGGTTAAAATTATCGTATAAAAATTGTGATTTTTACATGTCAATTCTAGCAAAAAATATTAAAACGTGTAGTTTTTTAGTTATATTTATGTTAAAAATGGTTATTTTTATGTCCATTGTTAAAAAATATTGTTTTTTAGAAACAATTATTTCATGTTGATTGAAAAATTAATTAAGGATGTATAAATATGTAGAATATCGAAAATTCTAAATATTGACCTCCTAATTTAAAAATGCAAAACTATAAAAACCTCACTAAAAAAAATTAAAATTAAAATAAAAAACAAGAAAATGTGAAGAAAATGACCAGTTGAAAAATGATCAAATTTACAAAATAATTATTTACATGGTATACATTAGAAAATTTAAAGCCAAAAAACAAGTCTTTTAAAAAAAGGGGGTGATGCAGAATATTCACTTTTTTAAATCAACATGAAAATCACTACCATTTTAAAACGATTCTAAAACGTAATGTACATAAAAAAATTAAAGTGCCAAAAACTATGCTCTAAAAAAAACATGTTCGTTCTGCATCACCCCTTTTCAAAATCAGGTCACTTTTCTGCTATCTCTACGAAACAGGTAATAATATCAATTCCCGTTTCCATGTTTACATTGTTAATTGTAGTTATTATGACTTAAATGACCAATAGATGTATAAATCAAACCCTAGAATACTATTGAGAATGATGAATTTTAGAAGTTATTTCTCACTTACAGAATAAGTAAACAAATTAAACAAAGAAACAAAAACAGAGGGATCACCTCTGTGCCGAGTTTCTGAGTTTTACCCTAATGCATTGGATAGGAAATATATAAATCTATAAAAATCCTTCTCAACAGATTATGGAAATATATTTCGAATAACTGATTACATGTCAAACCCTGTTCCTTTCGATGAAAGAAATAAATAAAATCTATCAATGTAATCATATACCTAATTGACTGTAATATCTCAGAATAACACTTTTCCCATAAAATTCACAATGAAGATAAATGAAAATGTTCAGTATACAATAAGAACTTCTAGGCATTTCCGTCAAAGCCTCACATCTAGTTCAGCATATCCATTTACATCAAAATGAACTCAAAAATATAGTGCAGGTGAAAATAAGATCACAACACCTGGAATTTGATAACCCAGAATATAACCGAAATGCACGAAACCCTTGCATCAAGACTAAAACATGTGCATTATACATCGAACTAAATGAACAAATAGCAACCGCTAGCTAGCATAATTACAACAACCATTATAGTGACCAAATAGAGAAAACTAATAGTTCGAATTTAACTTAACAGTACATGAATAATTTCCCAATGGCGTTGTATAGCCTATGAGGCCATTAAAAGAGAATTTCGAGTCTCAAGAATAGTAACATTTCAATACCCTTACAATCGTTAAACCAAGGTTCATATTCAGTAATTGACAATCAAACTTGTCGCAGAGATAGCTGGATAGTAATGTCTGGCTTGCAAAATGTAAATTAAAAACCCTAGAGAGTAAAACCCGCCAGCAAAACTCGGTATCGACAGGAATACATAGCCTATAAGTTTAGGATGCCAACCTGTACAAGAATCAAGAGTGTATAAGCCCATACAACCTTGGAAATTGTAGACCAAAAGCTTTAGATTTCCATACCAGGGTTTACCTGCACGAGAGGGCCGTAAGGTGTTAGTAATAGTTGATTCAGGTGAAACCTCCCGGCGAATAGCAAATAGACAGTGAGTTTTAGTGCCCTTACCTGTTATCACGGCGTTCCATGCCACAGAAAGGAATTTGCAAGGAGGGTTACTGTTAAATTAAGTATGGAGCGAATAAGAGGAAAAGAAACCAATAGTAAATATGAAGTGAACAGGTTGTAAGGTTATGGTAAACCCTTATACCTCTTCTTTGGTGTGGCAGGGAGCTGGCTGTTGTCGGCTAACCCTGACTCCTCCGAGCCCATACCTGCAAAACAATGATAAAACTTAGCATAGCTTATAACAAGACAACCGTGGGGTTTCTATATTTCTTATTACCGAGCTTTTAAAATCAACCAGAACTCCAAATGTGAACCTTACCTGTAAGTCAATGGAGTCCCTTTCAACCTCTAGCGATCCAGGGCATACCTTCTGTCTGAGAAAGCACTGGAGGAAATCATAGCCATAGCAGAACAATGAAATAGGGCCAAGTAGGAGCAACAATGAGCCATCTGGGGTTCGAGGGTACGAAGTCAAGGAGGGTATCAGTTTTCGAGATTGTGCATGTTGTCGGATTGAGGGCAGGAGATCAACGGTCCTGAGCTAAGACACCTGGCAGGATGGGACATCGGAGCCATGCCTTAGGCAGGCTGTCTGCCACGCGTTGATTCATGCGGAACCAATCACATATAACTAAATGTGAATTAAGTGTGATAGTAATAGCAGAGTACTCCATGATCACCTATCCACATGCTTAATAAAGCCTGAAGTACAGATATTTCGACAGAGTAAACCTTTACCTTTATATTGTATTCATTTCAATAATTAATATGTATATTTGGGTTGTGGATTTATACCTAGGTTGATAACAATAATGTATAGTTTTTTTTTTTTTTTTTTTTGTTAAGAAATGTTACAGTTTAATTCCCCATTTAAATAGGCTATATTCCACATGAATAACATGGATAATACCCATTACCCAAGAGCTCAAAGCCCCTAGTAACTTGACCAAGTCAAATTTACTTCACTAAACAAAAATCAATAAAATTTTTATTAACTTAGAATTTATATTCTAAAATAAAGTTGTTTCTATTTTATTTTTATGGAGTTAAAATATTATATTAATATTTAATTTAATTTTTATCTTATATAATTTAACACCGTCAAAATATTTACCAGACCGAACAAAAGTGGCCCAAAATCCTATTTGAACAAGGAATCCTTCCATTTTGAGTTTGTGGATTTATCGTTTAAAAAATATGGCACACGTGTAACAGGCGGGATTGTTGCTGATTGTCAAGAGTTTGAAACTTGTCTGTCATGTTTCCCATCTTTCTGCCTTATATACCCCTACTAGATTGCAGGGAAAACTATCAATATTCCTTGCTCTTCTTTTCCGGTTTAGGTATTACCTGCAGTAATAGATTGTAATGGCGCCTAGAAAATCACCTGCGTCCTCCTTCTCGAAGGTCCCACGACGATCCACTGCTGCTAGAAAGGCTAATCCAGCTAAACTGAATGACCCTTCTACTGTAGGCAATAAAAGGAAAGCAGCATTTACGCCACCTCAGACGGCTACTCCACCACTTGCACTAACCACCGTGTATGTTTTGATCAAGAGCAAGATCTATCCTCCCTATGGATTTCACAGCTATCAGCCACCAACGAATTCCATAGAGGGGGTTTATTATTCAGAGGACCAAGCATACACCGCTACCATTCCGAAGATAATTTCAGTGTACGAGGCCTACGACGATGAGTAGGTGGAACTTCGTAACATTGCTACCACCAAAGGGTTGTCTCTCAAGAAAAAAATGGAGAGAATAACAATGGTGGCTCTAGATCATTACGATGTAGAGGAGACTAGGGAGAGATTCCTAATGTTGTGCAGGGACCAGTAATTGATATAGTACTGGTCCCACCAAACCACCATAAATTGAGACTTTTGAAACCAAAATTTAAATAAAAATAAATAACATTAAGTATAAACAAGTATTAATTTATGTCAAAAATTTCCCCATACATTGACTGGGCCCAAAACTGTCCATAAATAGTATTTTACTACTTAATACTGCAAACCATATTGACCCAAGTATAAAACAGCTAAAGCCATAAAGGCTTCCAAAATGGTCTATTCCAGAAGTACAAAGCAGCAGTCACTTCAACCCCCACTCATCAGAACTGCATCTTTTCATCCCAAATAAATATGCCTACCTGCACATAGCAAAAGGGAATGTATGTCAGCCATAATTGTTGTGTTTTTCAACGACTAAACACGCTATGTTCAATAAATGACACCAAACGCAATAACATTTAAACCCACTTTGTTCAATAAATGACACCCAAACCCAATAACTGCAATAAATGACACCCAACTCACTCTATTTGTCATTAAAACAGATCAAAGCACATGGATCAACAAATAACCAATTCCCAATCATTAGATCACATCAAATTAAATCCATACCACACATTCAAAATGAAGCCACTGCAATCCATGTGCATCCATGTCCACCAATTAAATTCAAGTCCCCAAAACTATAAAAGAAGTCCACCCACTGTTGAATTTGCATCTTATGCTTTCAAACTATTCAGCAAACTTGAAGACAACATCAAAAAACAGTGGCCAATATATCCAAGTTAGTTATATGAATTACATCTCATTCTTCTTACAGTTTTGTTTTCATTGTTTTCATTTATCAGATTTCTTACATGATTTGTCTGGCCATATCTGATAGAAGGATAACTGGATGGTTTCACAAACAACGATTGAAAGTCGTTGTTCTTACAGTTTTGTCCATAGGGTTATAGTTAACCTTTTTTATACAGAGTTCATGTATGTGTTCTAGCTTATTATGACAACACTTATTCGATCATCAACTTCATAATGATTAGAGCTTACATATCACAGAGGTTATGTATGTCGTGTTAGTACTGTAGTCACAGCTTGTTTAGCTTATAGGAATTGAACCTATTGAATACAGTCGTATCCATCTAATCAACCAACTTGGTCATATCTCTGATTACATCTTATGCTTAAAACGTGTTGTTTTTTGTATGTTGAATATGGATATGCTTACCTTATGAACTATAATGAAACGATACAAGCTCTGATCATAGCCTAAGCTGAGTAACTGTTTAGTGATACTAATGAAGCTTGAGACTAGTGATAAGGAACATGTATTACTAAGGGTCTATGTCTCTTACATGTTATGATAGTATTAATTAGGGATATACCTATATAGATTACTTATAAGTTAGAACAGGTATACTAGTATGATTATGGTTAGAGTACTGGAGTTGATGAAACTCGTGTATCTTTCTCAATACGTGATCTAGTATGAAGCTAAGTTGTATAAGCTATATAACATAATACATTGAACAAAGGTATGTATCATATTCAATGTATCTCATTCATCTTATCACTAGTAAGCTCTATACACTAAAAAGCTCGTATTAGTATCTAAGCATGGTTTTAGTTCACCCTTATCTATGAGTGAGCTAGAACAAAGCTCTGTATAATTACATATGTTATATCTATATTAAAGCTGAGTCCAGTCTATTAGGGAGATGACCAACCTGTGATACACGTACTTTATCATATCTATACATGTATTTCTTAGGTTAGTACTGATAGATCAACCTTTAGATGATGTTACTTATAAAATATCTGTGCTATTACTTATGCCGAGTGTAATGAGAATGAGACAAGCAAGTGATTAGGTAAACAAGCATGGTTAGAAAGAGTCGTGTAACTACTGTGTTCTATTTCCATAGCTTGTCATAAACTTAGATAAGGTACAAAGGTGACAAGATAATCAATATACAACATGATATCCCGGGGTTCTCGCTCTTATTCATTCCTATTATATAAATACCTTTTTTCTTATTGGTATATAGAGTACCGTTCTCTCCATAATCAATACATATGGATAGACTGTAATCACTGTATACGCATATCCTAATGTAACAAGCTCTGTTTCCTCATTACTTTGATTTCCATGGTTCTACTTATGGCACTGATTCAACCATTAGTAATGATTACACTCTACTCTATAGGGTAAGTACATATTGAATAGACCTGCTTATTACCTGTATTCCCTAATCTTTAACAGGTATAAGGAGAATGACGTAATTCATACATGTTTACATACCTCATTGGTTTAGTTGTATAAAGCTGTTGAAAGTAAATGGAAAATGATATTTGAAACAACTATCATAGAATCCTACTTGAATCCATATAAAATTTGCTAAATTGATGAACTATGAATTTAATTGGAACGGAATTTGCAAAATTTTGACACTACCCTATGAAAGTGAGACATTTACTCTCATTATGAAAACAAATGAATACATGGAAAAATAGCTTAATTGCAAAATTTCTTGGATCACTTTGGGTTTGGGTTATAAGAATTTATAAGCAAGTGTTACATTGTCGGTCATTTGGTGCCATTGTCAGCCTACACAACATATGTACTCCACAAAGATCATAAAGAGTTACAATTGGAACTAGTGGACTCTTCAAGGAATCTGGCACAGATAGATTTACAAGGGTTTAAACCAAAAACACTTAGGCTCTGTATCAAAACCCTCGATCCATTGTAAGGCTATTAATACATGCAAAAAACAACATTTCAAATGAATCTAAGCCACATCAACAAGAAACGACATCAGAAACACTAAACAATTTCATCTCGATTACAAAAACAAAATACCACTTCATCACTGAACCCTTAATGGGATAGACAGAGTATCAAGCCATCCCCAAGGGTTCCAATATCGTTCTGGTCTCCCCCACCTCTACAAAGAAGTTGCAGTACTGAGACATTTTTGGCAATGCCAAACAACAAAAAAAATGGAAAATGATATTTGAAACAACTATCATAGGATCCTACTTGAATCCATATTAACGTTGCTAAATTGATGAACAGGTAGGCAATTGAGAGACTACGAAGTAATGCAATTCGATTTCCTGTAACATACACGTTGATAATTTCCTGTAATAAAGGAAAAGTATTTTTGCAGAAGTAATAAAGCATAATTTACAAATATTGTAATGTCTAAATGCATGCAATAATTTTACAGGTTGTTGCATCTATGGCAAAAGGAAGTTACTCTGCTCGTACAAGGAGAAGTGGTAGGAGAGTGACAAGGGGTGTGCAGCTGCGATGTACATCATCTGACGATGACATGCCATCAGATGTCAATGCCAACAATGCACCAGGGAACATTGTTGAGGATGACCATGTGACAACAACTGATGTTAACACACCATTAGCCACAGAACCACCATCAACAACAGTCCAAGGGGTAAGCTCAACTAAAAATATCAGTGCTATAAGAGGATGGACAAAAGAACAAATGTTAATTGCAATTGACGACATAGAGTTTCATGGATACTCAGTTCGGGCATCTGCAAAAAAACATGGTATTCCTCCCTCATCAATACATTATTGGATAAATGGACCTACTCATACAAAATGTAGAGGGCCTCTTACAGTTATGACTGAGGAGGAGGAGGTCGAGGTGGTTGAGTGGTGTAAAGAGATGGCCCAACTGGGACATGGGCTAGAGTTGATACAACTCAAATCAACAGTTGCGCAAATCTGTCAAGGGAGGCCAAACCCATTCAAAGATGGGTTTCCTGGTAAATCATGGTGGTTTGGGTTTAAAAAAAGGCATATAGAACTTGTATTGCGTACTGTTGAGGGCCTTTACAGAGACAGAGCATTAAAGTTGCGCCCTGCAGTTGTGCAAAAGTTCTATGACACACTTTCTAGTGCTTACGATAAACATTCTTATGGAGTAGACCATATATGGAACTGTGATGAAACAGATTTATAGGCAGGGAGGAATTGTGGCATGCGGGTAATTTCCAAGAGAGGGAGCCGAAATGTGCCAAAGATTTTGCCCAAGAGAAGGGATTGGATAACCATTTTATGTTGTGTCAATGCAATTGGTACTTCAATCCCATGAATTTATCTATTCAAAGGTAAAAATCAACTGAAAAACTATATATAGAACTGTGAACTAGGTGCATGCATGGCTGCACATTCCCATGCATGGATGACTAAAGAACTGTTTCTAAGTTGGATTTTTCACTTTGCTGCATCATTACCAGGTGGTGTCTCGCCTAATAACATACTCCTTTTGATATTAGATGGCCATGGGAGCCACATGGCTGTACAAACAATTGAGGAAGAAATCAATTTAGGCATTGACCTATTGACATTTCCAGCTCATACCACTCATAGACTGCAACCCCTTGATGTTAGTGTGTTTGGCCCTTTCAAGAACTATTTCAGGTCGGAGCGCACTGCATGGATGGCAAAGAATCCAGGGGTTGAGGTGAAAAGGTTTGAGCTAGTAGAGCTTGCAAGTAAAGCTTTTAAAAGGGGTTTGACACCATCAAATATCAAGGTTGGCTTTAGGAGGACAGGAATTTGGCCACTGGACTATGATGCTCTTATGCATGATACTGGTTGTAGCCAAGCGTTTCATGTGGATGGTCAGGAAGAAAGGAATGCCCAAACAGGTGTTGAAGTTCAAGAAGTAGATGACCAAGATGATGTTGTTGCAGCTGGTAATATGATTTCTTTGTCTCAAGGACACTTATATGATGAAGATGATGAAACTATATGTGAAACACAACATAACAATGAACAAATTCGCAGTAACATGGAGATCGTTCCACAGACTCAAGAACATGAAATTCCTGTTGCTGATATTGTTAATGATATTGTTGAACATGCAATTGACAATGACCAATTAACATTGCCTAGCCAAGTAACCCCACCTTCATGGCTAGTAGAAGCAATGATCAATATGAATGCACATAGTGTCTCAGCAACCAATGAAGAAAGCATGAACATGCCCTCACAACCAGTAGAATTGAACAGTGAAATTGTTCATTTTTTTTGTGGACAATAGATCAATGGAAGAAGATGAAGGACATAATGAGGCATCAAATGGAGATAATGAAGATAATGATATAGTTCAATCAGTTCCAACAAATGCTGAAAGGGAAGTACCAAGCAATGACATGCAGGTGGGAGGGGTGGAGAAGACACTTGGACGATTCCTAAAGCTACCAGTACAGAGAGTATCAATGAAAAAAAAGCAAGGTGCACCGGGTACTCTTCATCTGGGCCGAAGCTCACAGTTACTCACCTCAGAGGACTATATAAACATGTTAGTTGAGTTTGAAAAAAAAAGAAATTTGAAATGCAAGAATTAAAACAGAAAAAGAAGGATCTAGTCAAGGAGAAGAAGGCAGCAACGATTGTTGTAGCACAACGTCGAGCAGATGAAAGGATTAAAAGAGATAAAGTAAGGCAAGTTAAGGACCAAAAAAAGCAAATGGCAAGACAGGAAAAGGAAAAATGAAAGGCACAACAAATGCTTGAAAAGGAACAAGGGATGATCAATATGGTTGACAATGATACAAGAATAGCTAATGAAACCAGGATTATTTCAAACTCATTGGACTCCATTGCAGATAATACACCATTATTCCAAGATCTCATAAACATTCAAGTGCCTCACTATCAAACTGAGGGTTTACCCACTTGCCTTATTCCTACCAAAGTTGGTGCCAATTCTATGTATGCTCATTACACACCTCCACTTAATGCAGGGGTCAGTAGTGCAAATGTGAGGTATGGGTACTCAATACCTCCATGGTTGGAAGCTGCAAATTGGAGTCAATCATATGGCAACAATCAACCATTTCCTAATTAACCCTTGACAGGTAGGCCAACCTACCTGGCTCAAGAAGGTAACTCGAGAAGTTTTGGCACTCAAGATTCTCAGGGCCATAAAGAATAGGGGTGTCATATGTTTTTGGTTGTAACCACATTATGATGTGGATTTGGATGGATTGTGTCTTTTTCTTGTCACAGAAACATTCTGGCTTACAATCTAGGTTGTTTTATTGCTTTGAAATGCTAACAACATTATGGTTCTATGAATTCACTACATTGAAAAGTCAACAACAGCTTGGTTGGTTGTAAAGCAGTGTTATTTGCGAGCTAAGAACAAATGATATCAGTCCACAAAAGATGCTACAATGATAACTTAGATACTTATTCCCCTTTCGAAATTGTTATGTCAATTCATATTATGTCTTGGGGCATCTTTTTCCACTGCAAAGATGAACAATATTTCACAAAATAAATCACTTAATACTTCACCATTAGCTTCAAAAGGATGCTCCCAAGACTGATAAGTGATTTCGTATGGATATTAAACCTTAGCAAATTTATTTCTTCTTACTGAAACAAGTACACCAAATCTCGAAAAGCATATTTTAGATATCAGAAAGCATATACAAGACCTTAGAAAGGCACTTGGAAAGTCACCAATAGAAAAACATATGACTTTATTAGCCTCTTATGGTCAATGTGCAATGGTCTTGGGCTTATTATTATTGTCTTATGGTATTTATTAAGTCACAGTAGCAATATGCTTCAGATCTAATTATTCATTGCAGTCAACAAGGATCATAGAAAGCAGGCCACTGTAAGCAATTTTTCAACTTTGAAAGAATAACCTAGATCTAAGTAAGCTTACTTACAAGCACATACTTCTGTAAAATATCTTAACTCTCAAACACATCCATCTTCTATTGAATACAGAAAGAAGTTAATACACAACAATAGCTCAAAACCAAAACTCACTAACCAACATAATGGTGCACCTTACATTTCCTTTCTCAGATAACAGAATAAGGTAAAATAATGTCTCTAAACACGTGAAATAAGAACTTGGTTTCGCTGTGTCAAACCCTAACCCTACTCAGAACACCTAGTACACCCTAGCTCCATGGATAACTACACATCAGGCAAATCTGCTGGTGCCTCCTATAGAATTAAGCTCTCATCTAGAAATAGACAACTCCCATAAAAGCACCTTGGACAGCCTAAGGATGTATGCTATTTGAAAAACGGACCATGCATGCACCCTCAAAACTGAACTAAACTTAAAGCCTACACCACATATGTACTCCACAAAGATCATAAAGAGTTACAATTGGAACTAGTGGACTCTTTGAAGTCACTTTCTTCATTTTTGAAGTAATTATTATTTAAATTTGCTGAATAAAACCTGAAACACTGAGATAATAAGACACAGAGATGCAAATAAATTCTCAATCGTAAATAAGTAAATAAATCCAACAAATCTGATTTAATATAATCAAATATGTAGTCATATATAGTTCTAAAATAATTGAGCTAAGAATTGTTCCAAGGAAACGAACAAAATGCATGTAATAGACAAAATTGAATGGCATAGGCAGACATGGGAGATAGTCTTTAGGAACCTAACCCAAGCTACTGCAAGCACTAATAAATTATATGGAATGGTATAGAAGCTCAAAAGGCAGTTGAAACAATAAAAGATAAGTCAATAGGGCCAGATTTGTCAAATTACATGAGTTCGAACATAAAATAATCTCTTTGGGTACATCTAAACTCAAAATCTGAAGCACTTAAATTGAAGGATGTGAAGACCAATATTTTCATGTCATTCAATCGCTTATTCAAATCCAGTATTACCATCCTCTTGCCTATCCCATGTTTTGGAAACTCTTTGATGATGATAAAGAGTGTAAGGTTGTTACTATTGCAAACCTATCATGGAGGAATTTGGTCACACAAGAAAATTCCCATAAATGCAAAGGATATCCAAGGAGGAATAGGATGGCATTAAAACATTCTCTGTTCATGTTCCAATATTGCAAGGCAACCTATAATATGGTATGGACCTGAAGCCTCACAATCTCTTGGTGGATAAGCAAAGAGGTGTAGTAAAAATAACAGATCTTGGCCTCGAAAGAGCATTTACAATTCCTATTAAGAAATATACACATGAGATGAGTGCTTTAACTGCATTTTCCACATTTGCTACTGGTTTTTGTAGAAATTTTGTCCTCGCTGATTTTAGAGACGGTTTGGTTCTGGTTTCTTGGTGAATAATATCTAATTTTTAGCACTAAGGTTAGAGGTTTTGGGTGTTCAATTTCTTGTTGGACGATTTGGCCTTTTAGGATCAACCCTTTGCAGAGCATGTCAGACTCACATTTTTTGTATTCATATTTTGGGAATAGTCCACATTTGCTTCTGGGTTTAGTAGGAAATTTGGTCGTTCCTGATTTTGGTCGTTTAGGTTTCATAGCGTATACCATTTAACTTCCAGGTATAAGGGAAGAGGTTTAGGGTTTTTGGACATATAGGATTACTGTCATAGGTTGAGCATTCACATTGTATTTGTAACCCTTTTCTTTCTAGAGTGGGGACGTAAGACCAAGTTTGACCCTTTGCTTGGCCTTTCAGAAGCAACCCTTTACAGAGCTTGTTAGACCTCTTGATTAAACAACATAAAATTTAATGCAATAACAAGTTTGGATTCCATTTCAGGAGTTACAGTGCTGACTGGGTTATTTCTTGTAACTTTATATATCCTCTTCATAAAAATTATCTTCATAGCTTTCTATATTACAAAGGAATAAAATAGGGTTGAGGGTGGAGAAATATTTCTTATCATTATCATGACAAGGTTCTTTCTCCTTTGACAAATTAGTGGTCTCATGCTATAGATTGTCACTCTCTGGTACAGGGCTCCTGAAGTTCTTCTGGGAGCTACTCACTACTCTACACCTATAGACATCTGGTCTGTTGGTTGTATATTCGGTAAGCATTTTAGACAGATTACTTGGATGTTTCAATTTGTTGAGTCATATGTCTACTAGGGTGTCTGACATGGAAACTGTTCTCAATTTTGCAGCTGAAATGGTCAGACTGCAAGCCCTGTTTATTGGAGATTCTGAAGTACAACAACTTTTCAAGATTTTCAGGTTAACATTTGACAAAAAAAAAGAGACACTCTATCTTTATATACAGGTATTACTTTTCTCAAAACCCAACAACATCCCATGGCTTAATTGACAAAACCCAAAACCTGTCTCCAAATTTAACAAAAATTCCAATAAACCAGGTGAGGTGTTGAGAAACACATGGTGAGGTGTTGAAAAACACTTCAAAAAATGGCTGGTAGGATTAAAATCCTACCGAATAGAAGCTATAAGTCTAGAGCTTGCCACACATTCGGCGGACCTTCTCCAGCGCTCGCCGGACCTGCCACACCTACAACAAGTGGGGAAAATTAGCAAATGAGCAAATGGAGAAAGAAAAAACCCAAAAAACCACACAAATATCACCAAAACTGCAATTTCCTATAAATGCCACCTTCGACCTCGAACTGGCTGAAATTGGTACTGGATCCTCCCCAAATAGCAAATAGCATGAATTAAACAACCACCCAGGAAACCCTAAATCACCGGCGGTCCAGACAGAACAACAATTGCAGGCAGAAAACCACAAGAACAACAGAAATCTTGTTCCAACCATGGATTCGTGCAAGCAAGCAATGGCGGACATGAGCTCAACCATGGCGGACATCATGCGAAGGTAATGGAGCCCTCCCGCGCCATCGTCGGCGGAGGGCTCCGAACAAACACCGGACCCGAACAGAAAACCCACAGTCAAACCACACATTGTGGCGTAAAGGCAAAAACGAGTAGGCGGGAGGTCGACAGTTGAATTTTGAATGGTTGACACGCTGTAGAACAGGTGGCTCTCCAAGCTGGACACGTGTCGTACACCGCCTTGTATCGTCCACGTGCTTGTCCACCAGGTGGAAGGGAGGGCGCACATGTGATGGCATCCCTCCCCTAGTTTCAGCGTTTACAAGAGCCAGTTGTTCCCCAAGGAAAATGTGGATGATGACAGATTGGTCGAGGGGCTGAAACCTACAAAACCCCTGCAAAACAATTCTGATTATTCAAGAGATGGTGCTACCTCTTCATCGTCTGATGGTTGGGACCCTCATTATGAAATCAAGTTTTAAGCACTCAATACTCTTTTTGTATTTTCTGGTTAATCGTTTGGTTGGTGTTTGATTTAGTAATTTTTTTGTGGAATCAACTACACATTTTGTTTTCAATGTCTGGTAGTCATTACTTTAACAATACAAGAGTGCTTATGTGTCTTATTCCTACAAGATGGTATTTAATAATGTGTTTTAGAAAATTGGTTATGGAATTAAGACATTGCAAATAACAGTCAACCCCATAATACAGACAAAATAAAATCTATGTACATGCCTAAACATGTAATCACTGCATATGAAATAATTGCAGCTATGATAGATAGAAATAACAAATAATTTATCTAATACAACTTTCTGATAAAAACATCAGCCATATTCATAGTGATCCAAAAATCATATCTTCCTAAATTCCATTTACCTATTAACATACAAAAAATAAAATAAAAACTAATATACAAAAAACCAAAAAACATATGCTCATATTATCTTGGAAACATGAACTCAACAACGCCCATAGTATTCTCCTCCATAGTTATGTCCATATGAACTTCTCCCACATTTCCTTGCAGTCCTTTCTTTGAGAGGGCATTTGCAATTTGATTATATTCTCTGTTGTGTGATTTAATGGGGGCCTCCCAAGCTGAGACCAAAGATAATCTATTCTCCTTAACCACCCAAGAAGAGCAGGTTGATTGATAAGCGCTTTGCCATTTACATGATCCAGTATAGTCTTAGGGTCCCCATATATCTGAATCCCAGGGATGCTGAGAAAATTTATAAACCATAAGATACCCCATAGTGCCATTGCTTCGGCCTTGTTGTTTGTTCCTTTACCCGCATTCTAGTGAGCCCTGTATCGAAGTTCTTTTGACATCACTATCCATATACCGTAACCGCAGACATTGTTTTGTGTCGCAACATCAAGGAAAGCAATCAGGTACACCATCTGAGGGAAATTTCTCCTTGTAGGGTTTTTTTTGTATAGTATCATGTACAGGATAAAGTTTGTGTAATGAAATGACCCTCTCATGTATCAGTCAAAATCTTCAGCTTGATCCTCAAATATGAGCTTGTTCCTCCATTTCCATATGGACCAGAAAAGAAAGAGCAGAATTATCCTCCAGGCAGGCTTTTGTTTATTCCACCACCCCATACAATCTGCAATGTCAAGGAATTGTTTATAAGGAAAATCAAAATATAAAGCTAATTTTTCCCATACCTGGATTACATGTTGACACTTGAGAAATAGGTGGACAATGCTTTCCTCCTCCTGTTTGCAGATCACACACCTACTTGGTCCATGCCAATGACACTTTCTCAGATTCTCCCATGTGAGGATCTTGTTATGAAAAACTAACCATGAGAAGCAAATGATTTTGTTAGGAATGTGATTTTTCTAGAGGTCATACATAGTCAGATCCTCCATATAACTGCCATCATGTCCACATAGCTTACTATATACATCCACCACCATAATGTTTCAATACTTCATTTTGCCCAACCACATTAGTCTATCATATTACACGTCCCAGCATATGCCCAATGTTTTTAAGTGAGCAGATATTTGTAACCATTCCATAGCCAGATTTCCAACCATCCCAATTTCTTGTGGTGATCTCTATATGGGTAAAATTTCCCACCATGTATTGATCAATTGGTTCCAGAATATTATACCTTTTCTATATAGAAAAGCTAATAATGATTCTGATAGATAGCAATCCCCACCAGCGCCTTGAACCTGATCCATCCCAATAATGATAGAGTGACCAGAACCCTTATTCCATACCAGGTGAGCTAAGAAATAATTTTTAACCTTTTGTAAGTTGCGCCATATGACTGATCCACCTGTAATACCAATACTGTTCTTGCGAAACCAATATAAGAAATTCTGATCTTTCATATATTTTTATCTAATCATCTGGGACCATGTACCAGACCCAAAAATAACTCTGCCATAAAAATTTCATGAACAATGAAGCTCCAAATAATTTAAGATTCATAATTCCCCAACCCCATTAGAAAAAAGCACGTGCAATAGAGTACCGTTTATTTAATTAATTGTCATCATGTGTGGTCATTTTGGATTAAGTTATTTTGGAATTTCCATCGAAAATTTGTCTCATTAAAGTACAGGGTAACCCAAAAAAAAAATGAACCATTAAAGTACTATGCAACTTTACATTAGCTAAATTTCCATATTTTTATTAACGTTGTTGAGAGCTTCATTTTAAGAATGCTAACACTTTTTATTATCTTGACCCGTTTTGAAGAATTTCTGATGGTTATCGACCATGGGTTAAACCATCAAGGTTTCTTTTTCTTAAAACTTCATTTTCGGGTTTTCTGGGGACTAATCAAGCTTAATATAGTTCTCAGGAATAATCAACCTTAATAACTATAACTATTTTACATTTCGGTCTTTTGCATCTGGTGATATAATTTTTGGTGAAATCATTTTTAATTATTTAAATTAGGCTTTTAATATAAAATATATTCCATAGTCACCCATATAAATTTTGTTGCTAAAATTATCAAAACAGAAATCAAGAGGAACTGAAAATGAACAGGTGTCCGTCCTCGTTGCGGAGTGACGATATAACTACAAATCGGTGGACAAGAAACGATGATAGGTGAATCATCCACCGCAACAGAACTATCTGTTACCCAACTGAGGTGTCGGATTAATTACGAATTGCATCCAACGGAAGTCGCTGTTAGCCAAGTGAAATTGTGGATTAATGTTCAACTACATCTACGTCATTCGCCGGTTTTCGGGCTCTATATATATCGGCAATGACGCTGCTCCTTTTCAAATTCCCGTGCTCTGCCTGCGTTGTTCAACGGCTGCACAAACAATTTAATTTACAGCGAGCAATTCGCGGCTTTTCGC
Organism: Pinus tabuliformis; assembly: GCA_031772625.1. Taxonomy (NCBI): domain Eukaryota; kingdom Viridiplantae; phylum Streptophyta; class Pinopsida; order Pinales; family Pinaceae; genus Pinus; species Pinus tabuliformis. The sequence goes on from CM062809.1 coordinate 683,585,882, forward strand.
CATGCAAATTTGGGATCAAGAAAATAAATTAACCAAGCTAGCAAATTCCTTGTTACTTTTATGGACGGCGATTTGCTCAGTAATTTCCCACTTTAATATAACATACCATTTTTATTATTATTATTATTAATAACACTGAAACAGAAAATACAAAAAAGAAATCTTATTATTAATAAATGTTATCCATACTCAAATATATAATAAAATCTAACTCATATTACCATAATGGATATTTTTTTCGAAGCTTTATATATTTTAGAGTTTTTTATTCACAATTAATTTTTGGTTAAATCTTGATTTCTATTATTCAAAAATAGTTTTTGATTTGTATATGTAAATTCAACATCCTGAAAATCTTTTGGTATTCCAACAAAATCCCTATCACATTCTAAACAAATTAAATCAGAAAATATGTCCAAAAACCTCCAAAACTTATAACATATAGAGTACCATTTTTTTAATAATAATGAAATATTTTATTATGATATTTTAATTTGCATTTAATGTACAAGTACTTTATATATAAAAAATAAAAAATAATGAAAATGCAACTTTGAGCGATGGACAATTAGCTATCCAAAAACTAAGAAGTACACAGTCTTAGAAAAATGCACCACAAATTACCATTAAGATGGAGAACCATGGGGTAGTAAGACACAATGGATTACCTTTATGATGTAGAATGAGGAAGGGGGTAACTGATGGCCTCAGGATTTAGTGGGGTGACTAGCCCCTCTTCACTCAATGAACCTTTGACATATTGTGTTACTGGCATATTAAAAAATACCCTTAATTTGACTACATATTGTAAAATTTACCTTTAAAATTCACATTATTTAACCCTTGACCAATATGAACTCAATATACACTCCCAATTTAAAACCCCTACTTTCAGTAGATATTATAGGTATCTATGTTTTCATTAACATTTTTTATACCCTTTATATTTTTTCATTAACTTTGGGCTCCATTTTTTATACATGCCAATATAAAAACCCTCTACTCCCTATATCTCCCCAATATATTATGTCATTTTTTCCTCAACAAATATCCCCCAATATAAACCCACCTGCTATGATATTGCTCCTCCAGCGAAGCCCCCCAATATGAACCCACATGGTGTGATATTTCTCCCCAAGTGAAGCCCTAGTGCAATTACATTATATTGAAAAATACTTTGAAACAATATATTTTGTCCATTAATTCTAACAATACTAATACTTCTTTTTTTTACTAGATTAAGGTGGGCCTTCACATCTGATAGAAGCATCTAAGCCATCAAAATCACCCACAGAGTCTTACCAACCCTTAGCATGACTAGTTTTTTTCCCACGAAGCTTTGAACCCAATGAGCTTTACACCAATCCACTCTAAGCCCAATGAGGTTTTTTAAATAAATTTTGAGAAAACATGTCAATTTATTTTTTAATTATGCTCATTGATGTGTCTATTTTGAAAAATATGGCTTTAGAATTTCAATTGTTATTATTATTAGGAAGATGTAATTATTAATGATTATTAGGTAGATAATAAGAATTTAACCTGCATGAAATATTCTAGAATGTTCTTAATACCATTCACATATTAAAAGTTGAAATTCATTTTAAAAGTAGTTTTGTCCTTTCTAACCCTTTAATTAAATTGAATAATTAAAAAAATGTCACATGAATAAGTCACATGAAATAAATTATGGTTTTTTAGACATGTAACATTGATATACCATGGCATTGGTCCATGGTATTATAACAAAATCTATTTACAAATTAAGAATTTCCACCATAAAATAGAGGATGTATATATTTTTAACTAACTAACCATTTTTATAACCAACATAGATCCATCATAACTCCGGATCTATCAATAATATTTCTTCAAGTGTTGTACTAAAAAAAAGGTCTACACCTTGATCCCTCTCGGCCCTTCATAGATCCATAGATTAGCCTTAAAAAATTTATACACATAGGTTATAGTTTAGATCCATGGATGGACCTATGTTGGTTTAATATTTTAGCCTATTATTATTATTAGAGTTGTAATTTAATATAATAGTCTTAAAAACATCATATACATAGGTTATAATTTTTTGTTACTTGAAACATGTGGTTGGTTGAAATTTTCTTGGATGACAACCTTGACCCTAAAATTATAATTTAAGATAAGGGTTTTAAAAACTAAATAAACATATAAATTGTATTTTTTTTAGGTGAAACACAACAGGTTGAATTCTTAATGGATCTTCTTAGATCACAACACTCAATACACACCTTGTTTAAAGTGTTTTTTTATGTACATGCAGCTAATGTATGAGTTATGTCACCAAACTTGTCCCTCCATGTGTGCTTCCAAATTGGTGTGAATGCTTAGTTTAATTATAGGATAGAAGTGTAGGTGTAATGTAAAAATGTTTGTCAACATTTTTAAATGTTAGCTTAATTAAAGAATAATAAATAGTCAAACTTGTGTGAATGCTTAGTTTAATTATAGGGTAGAAGTGTAGGTGTAATGTCAAAAAGTTTGTCAACATTTTTAAATGTTAGCTTAATTAAAGAATAACAAATAGTTAAATGTAATATCATGGATTAGTAAATGTTTGCTCAATTAATAATAAATAGTTAAAAGTAATAAAAACCCATTGGGATGACTTCAAACATTTAAATGTTCCCTGAATTAATAATATAAAGCTAAAAATAATAAAATTTAATTTGTTATAATAATAATAATAATAATAATAATAATAATAATAATAATAATACAAACAATTTTTTAGATAAAAGAAAATCATAATATACATATCATATTAAAACGTATAACATATAATTAGTAGATATAAATTAAGATCCATTTTATCTTATAAATTAAAATAATGATTCCATAACCATATTTAAATTTAATTAATAAGCACATAAAAAATTAATATTTACAATATGACAAGATTCTTAACCATGGATATTCTTCCCCATTTTACCATCAAAATTATTATGTCGTAAGGTGTTGCCTTTGAAAACAACTCCCCTCCCTACCACCTGGGCAGTTTTGAGCCATTAATTTTGATGCTAGACAATTGAAATAGCCTCAAGACCAGTATTACAGTTACAATTCAAATGGATAATCAAATATAAAACATAGAAATAATGGAATAACAAAACCCAATGCAGCAAACAAGAGCCCCTTTGTGTTTATCGTGTGTTGTGAAAGTCCTTTGCAGCTCATGCACTATCCAATAAATGTGTGTAGCTGGGGAAGTTCGTTGTGAATTACCTGCTCCAATCATGAGTTTGTTTAGAAAGAAGTCATGGATTTAGCAAGGATGCAGAGCAAGGAGGTCATGTAAGCAATCTCAGGGATGTTGCACACAACGCTGCATTTGAAGCAATTATGGAAATTCACCCTCAATGGTTGTTAGGTTTGTCATTTGCCCCAGGTTTTTCTTTTTCTTTGCCATGGGTATGGTAGATTTCTCTGTTTCTAATGATATTTAGATGGCTTTATGTAAAATGGAAATGAGTCATAGATACTGTTATTAAATTGTTGAAGACCTAGATGTAGTCCGTTGTACATTATATGTGTGATTATTTTGAGTGTGAGCTCATTAAATAACCCTGTGATTTTGATTTTGTAATCAGTCTCATAGGGAAAGACAATTTTTGGGAGAATCTCCGGTATCGATGAGATCAGGGTAACCCTACTCTTGCCACATTCAAGATCTATTGAATCAAACCGAACTACCAAATTCCACAACCCCAAAATGATCATGTTTTCCAAGCTAAGGGTTATCGATGAGACCAGGGTAACCCTGCTTTTGCTGCATTCAAGATCTGTTGAAGCAAACTAGACTACCGAATTCCAACAACCCAAAAATGATTATGTTTGCCAAGCTAAGGGTAATTTGTCTTTAACTTTTAGTTCGATCCAAGGAAATGTGATAGAAAGACATCACTATGTATCTAATTTTGTGTTGGGTACTTCTGAGATCAGGTACAATTAGTGGGTATCACGACAATGTTCTTAGCTTACAAATATGAAGAAATATGGGCTCTAGAGGTAGGTGACTTACTAAATACCGATATTCACAAGGATGGATATAATGAAACCTTTACATGGTTACACACACATGCACACTATTAATATGGGAACAACAATTTGTTCTCCTGGAGAAGAATATCATCTTTCTTTTTAATGTCTTTTGAATGTCTAAGAACTGATTCATACTTGCTAGAAATCAATGACTTTGTATGCATCTCTACAAAAGAATACACATCAGAACAATTAGCTCCCATGGTAATTAACTCCAACCAATATCTTTGTTTCTTCATTGGATTTCGATGTAGTCTCCAGTGGGAAGTTTGACTGATAAATTGATAACAATGCTTGGCAAGAACATACAATATTAAATCAACTAAAATTCAATCTTAATATTTCCACTCCATATGTATTCATTGTCAGGTTTTTGAAGGCAGCTGGTTCCAAAAAAGAGGTACATTCCACTGTTTTTTACCTATTGTTGGATGGTCATCTATTACACTGATCAAACCTTATTTTTGAGAGATGTCTTTTCTTCATTGTGTTCTTGATAATCAGTTGCTATATTGATTAGCCAAAATGCCTCAAATGAAAAATCTGGCATTCTTTTTGGTTGACGTGTCTTTGCTTCATTACATAAGCATCATATAAAATCCATCAATTCTTGTTGTTGCTCCAATCTACACTGCTCAATGCACTTTGAAGTAGATTTCAACTTGGAGTAAAACACTTATCCTTCATACTAGCTACTCTGAAGCAGACCTCAGGTAAGTCTTCCAGTTTTTAAGTCAAGTATTCATATAAACTCCTACATAACTAATGAACCAAACATACGTTAGCATGCCAAATCTTCTTAATTCCACCAATGTTGAGGACAAAGTTGTATTGAGAAGCGAGAAGAACAAAGTCATTTTGTTTAGTGGGGGGCTTCATTACTTATTGAGTGGGGTGGAATCAGTGGATAATAGGAGATGAACTGCCTATTGATAATAAGGTAGCCTACCCAAAACTATCAAGAAGTGAATACGATTTGGAAAGAGCATAGTCGTGATTTACTTAACCCCTTCCTTTGCTATTTAATTGATGCTCTCTTAATATCCTTGCAATTAGATATACATTCCCATGATATCGATGCAACCTCTATTGATAAGTCCTCCTCTCATGGTCTGAAGGTAAGAGGACTTCCTTATAATTTTTTAGGTTATTGGTCATGCCACTAATACAGTGGAATCCGATTTTAGAACTATATCCCCTTTTGAACTGAGGGAAAATAATGATTACGAACACCCCCCTTAGAATGCAATAATGTAAATAACAGTTCCAAACACTCCAATTCAAAATGTGATATTAGCAAATATGAACAAAGATGCCAACTTAGAGCCGGACACCTATTAATAAACTCCTGAGAAGAATTGAATCTCAGTCAACTGAAGACTTTATCCCCTTTGGAACTGAGGGAAAATAACAATTCCAAACACCCCCCTTACATAATGGAATAATGTAAATAATGATTCTGAACACTCCAATTCAGAATGTGATGATAGAAAATCTGAACAAAGAAGCCAACTGAGAGCTTGAAATCTATTAATAAACTCTTGGGAGGAACTAAATCTTAGTCAACTAAAAATGGTCTAGAAAAGTTAAATGTCATTGAAGCATGTGCTCTTGACAAGGCCTTGGAAAAGACAGATGTGGAGGACTCATGTGTGGATTGACATCATTTAAAAAACCGAAAGGTGAAGGATGCACATGAAGTTGAAAAGGTTATGTCAAAGATAAATGATGCACATTTGGGGCCTGTCAAACAACTTCAACACCAGCCTCAAGAGGATCCTTTCCTAGCGCAACAAGGGCAGTTGAAAAAGGAGACAAGAGATGTCTGTAAAGATAAAGAACATGCATCTAAGGACACTGAAGGGAAGCAACAAAGTAGTCAGAAGGTTGATTTAGCAGAAACTATTACCAAGAGGAGTATAATTGAATCTGAGAATGATGAAACGAAGTCTCTGAGAAACAAAAGGAAAAAATGAAGAAATGATGGCACAAATTGAAACATCCGTGAGTGTGCATATTCAAACCCTAGTGCTTGGTATGAGACAAAAAGAATTGTATTCATATTTCCAAATATTTGATATTTGTATTAACTTGTAGTCTATTTCACTTGATTAATTTTAATCCTGAAATGATATTTAGTCATATCTATTATGGCTATGGAACTCATATTTATCAGAATCCTTATTTTCTGTAAAATAAAATCTGGTTTATATGAACATCATAACGACAATGAAAAACAACATTGTTTCTTTCTATCACCTAAAAAATTGGGGATCATGTCTTTGTTAGACAATATTAGAATTGTCATTTTAGATGTTCATCACGCTACAATTTAAGGAGGCGAATTCATTAATAATACCATTATAGATAAGCTGAGAGGAAAGAAATAATACAACATAAATCTAGTTTGTTTTTAAATAATTCTCTATTATATGAAAATCAAAGTCATAAAATTCTCAATCTCTTGTATTTATGACAAGAGTATCAATAAATTTCACTGAAGGGTCCTCAAAAGTGTTTTATATGGACTTATTCTTTTGCCAAATTTAAACCTTTGTTGTTTGAATTTTAGACTTTGCAAGTTGTTATCATTTTTATTGCATTCTCGTGTTTTCTTAGATATCCTTATGGGTGTTCATCTCGTTGCTCCACTTTGTGGTTCCCTTGTTGTAGTTATTGAATGATGCAGAAAAAGCTTCGACTTTGCAAAAGGGAAGCATTCAAATTAGGCATTGGATTCCATCCATGATCTCCAACTACGAGACATACTTTTTCATAGTTATGCAAGATAACAAAGAAGTTAAAAAAAATCAATTTTCTTCAGAAAATCCATGTTTGCATGTGTGGAACTAGGATCAGTTTGTAGGAATTCTTTTAGGCAATCAAGATGGGTATATGTAGATATCTTTAGTGCATTGGAAGTAGTGGTAAGTACCATATAATGTTAAAATTCCTTGTCAAAATGATTAATATAAGAATGTGTGAATTGTCACATGGACTGATAATTGAACGTTTTAGTGTATTCTTACATTTAGAGTTCTTTAAATTTCCTTAATTGAACTTTTTATTCAATTAGTTATTTCAAGGTTGATTCAATGTGTCTATGGGGGATTCCTTTTGAAACTTAAGAACATCAAAAGAATTTTGAACCTCATCATTAAGCTTATTTTTAGATTTTTCATTACTTGATAGGAGCTCAAAAAAAATGATAGCTCTAGTTTATATGAATGACCAAACACCTACCTTGTACCAGTTTTAGGTTCAGCTCCTTGATGTTACCAATTAACAAGAAATTTGGCAAGGGGATAAATTTTAGGTTCTAATCCACAAAATATTTTATCCCTTGGGATCCAAGGAAAATGATCTTGCACAACAACCACAATTTAGGCAATTTACAAGGTGTCTGTTAAATTGGAAAGGAGAGATTCATATGAAAGTTTGAATCCCTTGAATAGCTCCATTTCAAAATTGTTTCGTCATCTCAATTATCATTTTAACTATTCATAACACTAAATTTAGAGTTGATTATTTTATTAAAGTAGTTGTACATGTAAGTCCCCTCATTCCTGTAAGCATGCTTATTGATTACTTAAGCTCACAATTGTTAATGAGATTTCTATTTTCGGTTCTTTGACAAATGATTGACTTGTCCAGAATAAATTTCATGTTTTTAATTGATTACCTAAACACAACAATGTCAATGTGATTGTTTATTATTTTTTATTATTTGACAAATTGGGGACTTGTAGATAACATCTTTGCATTATAGTGCTATTGTTTTGAATATGTTGAAAATGTATAACTTGCATAGTCATTGCAAACTAGTGTGTTGGGAGTAGAGTTTACATCCAGAAGTATGTATCCTAAATGGAGTGTTTCATTGATAATTGTCGAAGTTGGTAATGTTTATGAATTATATGATTCTAATCGGTCCATCATCAACAAGGGCATAAAAGTGGATGATAGTTTGCTTTAAATAAATTAATCTGAATGATTCCCTAGTCTTGAATATTGTGTACAGGTGGCTTCATTTTGTTTACATTCAAGGTTTCTCCACTTTACCCCTATGATGCACCAAAGGTGAAATGTAAGATAAAGGTATGAGCCCTGGAGATATTTCCAAGAATCTTTGTGATTTCTTACATGAAAATACTTTTCTTTAAGGGAAATAATTTTCAGAATTTCTAGAAAATATATGGATCTCAACTATCTATTTCTTAGTTTGTCATTTGTACTCTCTTCTCAGATTTACCACCCCAATATTGACTTGGAGGCAAAGTGTTCGTCAATATTCTGTGTGAAGACTGGAAGATTGTCCTAAATATCAACACTATTATTTACGGGTTGGATCATCTCTTCATATTAAGTTGCTTGATTTCTACAAAATTTTGATCACAACATATTACTAATTCTAATAGGTTACAAAGCATTTGCACTTATCTTTTGAAGATTGTGGCGCTACCTACTATTATGATATCTCTGGTATAGGGAGTTTTTTTTTGAGTTATTGTTTTCAATTCTATTAAAATATAGTATTTACGTTCAAATATAGTACTTACCATGGTGAGTGTGATCTTGATTGCATCAACCAAATCACGACGATCCCCTTAACCATGAACTTCTTGACATATTTGTCAAAATTTGACGGCAGTTTGATCTTTTGTCTTGTGTGCAGGTTATATGGATTACAGGAGCGAGTCAAGCAACAGGTAATAGATTGATTGTGTGTTTTGTTTCTTCTTGGTTGATTCCAAGACCATTAATAAGAAAGAAAAAAATGATTTTATGAAAATAGGTAAAAAAGGTTGTAAAAATTCATAGAAACTCCTTTATATATGTTGAAGGAAGATGAAAGATGATCAAATTTTCATCTAAAAATCATAAGTAAAATGCAGAGAAATGTTTGTTATATAGAAATATGTGGAGAGTAAATGCTTTCATCTAAAAAATGGGTATCATTGCTTCTATTACCAACGAAAATCCTACTTTGGTGTCATGCGTGGATGATGAGGAGAGGCTCCAAATTGAGGATGGAGATTTTTTTTCTCTGAAGTTAAAGGTACGAGTGATCTCAATGATGGAAAGCCAAGAAGAGTGATGAATGTCAGACGATATTATTTCCACCTGCAAGAAGACACGACTAAATGTATCAACAATATCCATATATATCATTCCTAATTTTTGTAGATTAATTATGCAAAGTTTAAATTTCAGACCATATTATTTCCACCTACAAGAAGACACCACTAAATGTATCAACAACATCCATATATATCATTCCTAATTTTTGTAGCTTAATTATGCAAAGTTTAAATTTCAAGGTTTTTCTCAGTTTAAATTTTTACTTATTTTTTCTATGTTACTCTTTCCTCCAATGATACTGCCTTAGGACGTTTCCTTTGCAACATGTGGTGCAATTTCTATTTAAATTGTAAATAGGGTTTGTTACAATACCATGGCTTGTCAATACCACATACCCAAAACCCATAACTTATTTCAAAATCAAAATATTTTATAAAAATATGACAAGATTCTTAACCATGAACATTCACCCCCTCTTTATCATGAATATCATTAACTTATAAATACGTTTTGTTACAATACCATGGGCCAATCAAATGGATTATCAATACCACATGCCCAAATACCTTAACTTATTTCACAATCAAAATATTTCATAAATATTTTTATCTTTATTTAATTTTATAACTTTTTTTAATTAAATCTAAAAAATGTTATAATTACTTTTGAGATATATCTAAACCCTCTATCCTCACAACCACTGAAAATATTCCCACAAAAATTAAATCAAGGTTTTAATAAAATTAAAAATGAGAATACTTTTCATACATAGATGTGAAATTTATATAATATAAATAGTTTTATTAATAACTAGAATATATCCATATTAACTAAGGATCCAACTTATGAGAGTAAGCGAAGCGACCAACAAGGATAGAGGAAATATAACACATTATTATTTATGTTTTTCATTATTGTATTTTCTTTGACATGATTAATCCAAAATTTAGGTTAAATGTTTACAACCAATGAGTTTTTTTTTATAGATAATTTATTAAATACAATAGGGTGGGATCATATTTAAGAGTGAGAGAGAGGGGGGGAAGGAAGAGAGAGCCGAGGGGAGAGAGAGAAGGAGAGAGGGAGGGAGAGAGAGATGGAGGTAGAGGGGGAGAGACATGGAGGAAAGAAAAAAAATAGAGAGATAGAGGTGTAGAGAGAGAGGGAGAGACAAGGAAGAGTTGGAGAGAGAGTGACACAGAGAGGAGAGGTAGGAATAGAGAGAGAAGAGGAGAGATACAAAGAGATAAGGGGAAGAGAGAGAGAGAGAGGGAGACACAAAGATGGAGGGGAGACATAGAAGAAGAGAGGGAGGGAGATAGTGATAGATTTGGATTGTAGAGAGAGAGAGTGATGGGGGGCGGTGAGACAGAGGGAGGTGTGATAGAAATAGGGAGATATGAAGGAAGAGAAAGAGGAGAAGAGAGATAGAGAGGGAGAGAGAGATGGAGTTGGAGGGGGGAAAGAGGCAAAATGAAATACAAATAGAAAGAAATGTGGAAAGAGAGAGGGAGTGATAAGGGAGAGATGGAGAGAGAATGAGAGAGGTAGGAGCACAGGAGGGGGGAGAGAGAGAGAAAACGAAGGAGAGACATAGGAAGATAGAGATATAGTTGGAGGGTGGAGGGAGGACAGAAGAGACAGATAGAGAGAGGGAGGGAGGAAGAGAGATATATATGGAGAGGTGAGATAGAGAGGTTAAGGAAGGATAGAGATAGATATAAATATAGATCGTGGCAGAAGAAGAGATAGGGAAAAAGAGAGAGACATATATAGGGAGGGATAGGCAGAGAGAGAGAGAGTTTAGGGATAGAGAGTGTAACATGTTCAACCTTGAAGAAAAAAACACTTTTACATTTCTCACAAATTACTAACCTTAACTAAACATAGTAAATGACCCCACGACATTATTCATTGCTAATACATTATGTAACAATTTATATGTGAAATAAAGGAAACACATATGTAGGAATAAGTATTAATCCATGAGGGTTGTAAGTTTTCCTAATGTTCATGACTTTGGTGATATGCATTCCTCATATCACATATGATGTATTGTTTACCTTAAATGCAAAGTATCACAAAGTGATGTTTCACATCCCTAGGCACTATATTGAAGTTAAGAATTATATAGTGGAAAACTGGATCTTCTTCCTGCGCGCTGAGCTACACCTTAAAACCTTCCCGAACCCTAATATGCTTACATGTTTTCTTCTACACAGTTGATTTGTCAAGTTGGTCATCTGACGGTCTTTCAATGACGGTAATTCGCACTCCGTAGCGTTCGGGAATTGCTGTGCAATACCTCCACCATTCATGGATTTGATTTTCTTTTTTTCGTAAGGTAATCCCACCTCATAGATTCTCTTCGTTCCTACTAAAGGTTTTTGATAGTCGGTAACCTAGGTTTCTTCTGCTGCTCACAGGGTTTCATGCCGTTAGGGTTCCATTTGGGCCAAATTCGTCACAGAAAGGGTTTCCTCAAGGAAACAACTACTCACACATCCCTCCAGGAGGAAAGCATGTGATCTTTTTTCAGTTCTAGGCCAAGCTTTCACTAGTTACATGTATTGTAGTATTAATGGCCCTTTTGATAATTTGGGTTCTCTTTTGGTAATTTGGGTTCTCTTTTGGCAAGGGTTACCTCTCAACGCCAACCCTTTTCCCCGCAGGTTTTGTTCTATTACAGGTTGGTTTCTCGGCTATACTCCAACTTCTTCATGTTTCTTTGAATGTTTCCAAGATTAGGAGCAACGAAATTACGCTAACCTCTCCACCTGTTCTTCTCCTGTAATTTTCATATAACCATGTACCATTCCAATGTGGTATTTTGGGCAGAGTTACACAATTGTTCTCAGATTTCTTTCCTTATGGCTATGGACAGATTAAATATGGTTTCCTCTCGTCAGGCTTATGAGGACGGCGAATGTCTTTTATCTATTTTGTTTCTTTGGGTGCATCCTCATTATGTTGTTGTTCTTCAAGGAAAGTATCCGCAAATGAATTATGTCCAAAGTGTTTGTCAATTTGTACAACAATAGTTAACTTGATGGGTTTTGTAACACCAGCTACATATTAGCTTATGAGGGTGTAGTGGGTTAATTCAGTTGTAATAATTTTATGATTTCTTCCTATGCACAAGGGGTTGCCGATATATGAATTTTTTCAATGTAATCATTACTCATTCTCAGTTTTATATATATATATAGTTACACACATGTTTTTTTGTTGAGCTTTAGCTTTCGATCTTCTGTTACCCACATATGTATATAATTAATTTTTATTGTATCTCTTTCTGTTGTATGAAACCTTGTTATATATTCGTGCATTCAATTATTTATTTTCATGACTTCTGGATTATTCGTGCCCGTTAATTATTTATTTTCATAACTTCTGGATTAATACTCATTTCCAGTATAGATGGATTACAAGGAGTTCCAGACAAGACAGCAGGTTGCTGGTTAATCCGACTCGACCCATGGACTAAAGGGGTTCCCATGCAACCATTTTTCCCCATAAGGATAATTTCAACTATTCCCATTTTCATTTATAGGTTGCTATGTATATTTTGCATAACGAATGTTCTTGATAGAACAAATATAGCACATGATTCTTTTATGTTTTTCATTATTCTATTTTTTTAAAGATGATTAATCTAAAATATAGAGGTTTAATGTTTACAACCAATTGAGTTTTTATTTTTTATTTTTTTATTTAGATACTCTATTAAATATAATAACGTGGGATCAAATTTAAGAGAGAGGGGGAAGGAAGAGAGAGGGATAGAGTTTGGAGAGAGAGGGAGTGATGGAGAAGAGAGAGGGAGGTGAGAAAGAGGGGGGGCGAAGTATTCAACTATTTATACATCTAAGCTTCTATAGTTCACAAGCTAGTGTTCTAAGTTTATTAAAATTTTACATAGAAATTACATGGAAATTCATACTTCAGATACAAAATGTCTTAAATTGTCTTAGCGACAACTAAATTTTGTATTTATTTGCAACTCAACTATTTCTCTGCAATGCCAACGTCATGAAGAACACACCACCCACGTAATTCTATTACAACAATAATGTCCAAGACACAAGAAGAGAAGAAGCTAAGCTTCTCCATCAAATATAAATATGAAATTTGGCAAACAATAATGTCCAAGACACAAGAAGAGAAGAAGCTAAGCTTCTCCATCAAATATAAATATGAAATTTGGCAAGTATGCAACTGGTCTTAGCATCCACTGTAATGACCCCAGGATATGTAAATTTGAAAGGTTACTGTGGTAAAAGACAGTAATACAGTTGTTGTTATGTTTTAGTTTTAAACAAAACTGTGACAAACTATTTCTTTTATTTAAGTAATTTAAATATTTCTTGAAATGCTGGCAGCCTCTAAGAGGTGAATCTTAAAGAAAGAGATCAGTTGTGATAACTGATGGAAACTACCCTCCAAAACAGGAAAAGTCCTGACTGAGGGAGGAAGTTCTGTGCTGTGAGGACAGACAGAAGAAATTCTTTTTCCAAGAATAGGAAAAGGAAAGAAAAGAGAAAGGTGGTTAAGTCTGGTTAGGACCAGATAACCAGGCACAGAGAGTGCACCAATCCTGTTGAGGGCTGGAGGCCTGCAGGATGGCTCGGGGGGAGAATTCCGTCTGAGGGATGGATCTCATGGCTGGGTGGACGAGCAGAATTAAAGCTCAGGTGACTTGTTTTGTTTGAAAAACCATTCCTGACACTGGTAATCAGGTACGGTTCCAAACTGTGAAGTCCCTGATTGAAAATAAATGTGCATTGAAGTTACAGTAGTTGAATAGGAAAAAGTCTGTTTATTTTTCCTAGATACTGTCACAATGATTAGCATAATGTACAAGTGTAAACTTTAAATTAAGGACAGACTGTCATATAATGGACAGGGTCTGGGTTAGTACCCCGGTAAAGAAAGTTATACAGAAAATATTAAACAAGATTGAATACGGGTATAAGGAAGCATTAACTGAGGACTGGTTACTGTGTAACAGTCTCGACCCAACCTTATTAGCGAGGTAACGAATAGTTACATGTGAAACCAAACAATAGTGAACACTATGACAGTTAACCGAAACGAATGTTGTGAAATGGCATTGGAACGAGGGTTTAAACCTCCAAATTTGAAAAGAGGAGCACCGACTGTAGTCGGGTGCAACCCCCCTCGACGGAGGAACAGTGAGACAGTGGTTAGCATGAATGATTAATAACCTGTGCATAACCGATAAACTACTCTACACAGAGATTGTTGGTGAACTGTAAAAATAGAGAATGGAAATCGTAATGCATTTCATTAACATATGCTACCTACCGGTACGAATATAAAACAAAACCCTGTGTTTGTAGAAGCTATAACGGAGTACAGAAAGGATATGTATAAACCAAAACTCTGTGCATTTATAGCGATAAATGATAATAGTGAGTATACATAAATAAGACACTTGTGCATGCAACTATAATGAAAAGGTATTCATAATAAACCAGAGAAACTGTGCGATAATTGAAGGAGAGACAGTAATCATGCTTGAAGTGCAATCGTTTCCACAGAGAGAAGAGTCAACTAGCAACGCTTTACAACCGCCGAGGTCATATTATACAGACTAGCAATATAAAGAGCGTTTAGAAAATACAGAGCACGTAAACAAGATTACCTTCATAACTTGATAACATAGAGGTGAATGCCGTATGAGAATAAGTCAAACCTGTAGCAAAATATAAACCCTATGCCTCTGTCTCTTGAGTATCTGGAAAACAAATCTGAAACAATTCAATATACAGGCGGAAATGCCTGAGGGCTAGACGAGTTTATACCCAGTTACAAATACAAACAGCACCGAACGGTGGAGTATTAAACATAAATTTAACAGTACATTTGATTAAGTGACAAGCCCCAAATTACTCATGACGAGATCTGTGCGTGAAGACCAGATCTATAACCCATGTAACCACATCAAAGGTACCAAGCTTGCCGCAAGACAGTACTGTAAATCCAAATGGAAAACGTGAAATGTATAACAGAACCCAGAACTTTCTCTGTGAACAATAACACTCATCAGTGAAATCACCGTCATGACCTATCTATGCAACGAAGGCAACTGTAAGGGTTCTCCATAGAGAATACCCGGCAACTGAAATGAGAAACCCGTGTTGGGAGGCAGTGGTCTGCACCAAACCACAACAATGGTAGTTTATGACCGTAAACCATTAACTCTACTATGCAGACAGGGCTTCAAATGCCGAGGACATACCTGTGATTCACCGGAGGGTTGCATCGTAGTGTGGAGCCACCATGATTTCGTCCGAAGAGTAGGAATTTCCAGCTGCACAGCTCGGCAAGGAAATGTAAAAGTCCGTAAGAAATCCTCCATGGAAATCAAAACAGTTAAATCATATGGTAAGACTGATAAACAATAGCTATTATCAGTGAGGGTTCGATAATGGACGAATTGTAGTCTCTGGAGCATTGCAGAACGAAGGGATAATGTTGTTGGAGTCGAGCTAGAGACGGAGCATTGAATCGGGTCCGGAAAGACCACAGACACAAATAATCTCTAAGACTGTGTGGAGACGCTTAAGTATCGCATAGAACCCTTGCTTGATTTTCAACCATCCGATCTCTAGATGAGATCCGAGCCGTCGAAGTAAGGCGGGAACCAAAGGCGATAAAACCAAAATCTGCTTTTCCAAGGTGTCACATGGCCGGGGAATCCAGGCCATGCCACCTGCCACGGTAAGGACGGCTGTCTTAAAAGCAAGGATGACTTTGCACCTGTAAATACTGCGGCAAGACCATCAAAGCCCACGCCCCATTAACACATCACCGTTGGTAATACCTATAGTTAGGTTCTGTCATATGGGTAGGGCTTATACCCAATACATAGTTGCTAATACATTTAATGCCGCGTGGATTATGGGAACCAAAGATCAACAGAAATAACAATTGCCGATGATATATATATATATATATATATATATATATATATATATATATATATATATATATATATATATATATATTGTATAATGTATGAGTTATGATTGTTAAATGTAATGTGCACACGTAAGACCAGGGTATCATATAGTGAGCGTTAATTTAATAGGTTAGACATATATCAATTTTTTTTTATGTATATGTGGAAATAGGTGTGACAAATTGGTATCAGAGCCCAGTTTCAACACTGTGGCCTCAGGTAGAACATGTTTCATTGTGTAGAAGGGTACACCATGCAAACATATGCAAGATAACAATGTACTTAACTGTGTTCTGTCTATTTGGGGTGAAATACAGAATTACAACAGCTAGCAGTTAAGCCAGAGAAGAGACAAAATGCAAGGAACCGGCAGTAACCCTCAAGAGAATCCAGAGCTGTGGGTACAATTGGGTGCAGAAACACGGAGTACCAACCTTGCAATCCTGGAAACTGTCCAGGAATTGAAGAATGAGATGGCACGGTTGCGAGAGGACAACGCGCGGTTGACAGTTGAACAAGAACGAATTTTGAAAAGTTTGTCGGATAGGCAAAATCCCCCTCTGTCCAACCCCAGTGCGGAACAACAGAGGATGACAGAAGAACAAAATTATCAGATGGAACCTGAACTTTCAGAAGGCAAGGAGGATCATTCTGATAATGTACCAGAACAACAAACTTCAAAACGACAGAAAATGGAGTTGCAGGGAGAGTTTCGAAAAATTAAACCCCCGCATTTTGATGGCGAACAGGAGGAAGCAGCTGAAGCTTGGTTAATAAATATGAATAAATATTTTCAGTTGTACGAGTATGATCATAACCTGAAGGCAAGATTAGCTATTTTTCAGTTACAAGGTAAGGCAACCTTGTGGTGGGAGGAAATCAAAATTGTCAAAGGGGTAAGTGAACGGACCATTACCTGGGAGAAGTTTCAGAAATACTTCAAAGAGAGGTATCTAACTGAACGTTTTTATGATGAAAAGGCAAGGGAATTTCATGATTTAAGATTGGGACAGCAGACAATGGATGAGTTCATTAATCGCTTTACCTCACTGCTACGTTATGTACCTTACATCAAGGAGGAGAAAGCCAAGGTCCAAAGGTTTGTGAGCAACTTACCTTCATATATAAGGGAAAGGATTGAGTTTGACAATCCTAGAACCATGGATGAGGCCATTCGTAAAGCAAGGATCTGCTACCAGCAGAGTAAACAGAAGGGGGACACCTCGAACAAAAGATGGAATGAGAAAAGAAGCAGTCGGATGGTTGGGAGCAGCAAAGGAGGTCGCAGTAGTGGGAGTAAAGGTGCTGGTAAAGGACTAAACAGTAGACCTGTTGCAAGGAATGCACCCTGGTCCAGGCCAATGAGCGAATCTAGAGTAAATGAGCAGTCTGTTAGACCAGAAGGTGAGGGGATGACCAGACCGCCAGTTCAATGCTGGGGTTGTGGAGGACCTCACTATGTTAAAAACGTCCCACAGCGAAAGGGGATAGACCAGATATCCCAAATTCATGAGGCATCGACCGTTGGGGACGTGGCACGCAGTGTACCCAGAATTAATGCGGCTTTGGAAGACCGACAAGCAGAGTACCAACCATCTATGGTTGAATTGGAAGGTAAAATCTCAAATCTTTCTATAGCTGTTCTTATTGATCCAGGAGCTACTTTAAGCTATTGTAGCCCAAAGATAGTAGAACAGTGTAAACTACAAGCTGAAAGGTTCAGAAATCCATGGCTGGTCCAATTAGCTACAGGAGCCAAGAGACGAGTTTTGGCCAAGGTAAATAATTGCTCCTTAACCATAGCAGGATAGCCAATAGTGGCAGATTTAAATGTACTACCGTTGGGTTCATACGATATCCTGATTGGGATGGACTGGATGGAAAAACACTGCTCCTTAGTGAATTGCAAGACCAAAACCATCTACTATAAGGATGATCGTGGAGAGCAGTAGGAGTTACAAGGAATCAGACACCCTGTACAGATTCGACCCATTACAGCATCTCAGCTAGCTAAGTGCATCAAGAAGAAATGTCAAATCTACGCTATTCAGGTGGGATACGCAAATCAGAAGGATAAAACTGCTATGCTGGGTAGCATTCCGGTAGTACAGGAATTTGCATATGTTTTCCCCGAGGAAGTGCCGGGATTACCACCTAAAAGAGATGTGGATTTCACTATTGAGCTGATTCCAGGGGCAGCACCCGTATCACGGGCACCATACCGCATGAGTGTACCAGAACTAACAAAATTTAAAATGCAACTGCAGGAGCTGTTAGATAAAAATTACATCTTTCCCAGTGTATCACCCTGGGGAGCCCCAGTGCTGTTCGTCAAAAAGAAAGATGGAACCTTTCGGATGTGCATTGATTATCGTCAGCTGAATAAGCTCACGATCAAAAACAAATATCCTTTGCCTAGGATCGACGAACTTTTTGATCAGGTGAAGGGAGCGACGGTATTCTCTAAAATCGATCTGCGATCTCGTTACCATCAGATCAGAATTAAAGAGGAGGATATCGCTAAGACCGCTTTCAGAACGCGGTATGGGCATTATGAATTCGTGGTGCTACCTTTTGGTCTGACCAATGCACCTGCTACCTTCATGTGTTTGATGAACAGTGCGTTTCACCAGTTTTTAGACAAGTTTGTGCTGATATTCATAGATGACATTCTGATTTACAGCAGATCAAGAAAGGAGCATGAGGAACACCTTAGATTGGTGTTGCAAACTTTGCGAGAACATCAATTATATTCAAAGTTTAGTAAGTGTGATTTCTTCAAGGAGGAGATACAATACTTAGGCCATGTAATCACAAAGGAAGGAATCGCAGTAGATCCTGAGAAGATCAGAACTATAATGGAGTGGCCCATACCAAAGGACGTGGCAGATATTAGGTCCTTTATGGGGTTAGCGGGGTATTATAGAAGATTTGTTGAAGGCTTTTTGAGGGTAGCATACCCTATCACCTCCTTACAAAAGAAGGGAAAAGTATTTAAGTGGACCTTAGAATGCCATAAGAGCTTTGAAAAGCTCAAGCACCTACTCACCACCGCACCTGTATTAAGTATAGCTGATCCTAATAAGGATTACGTGGTCTGCACGGACGCAAGTAAAGAAGGTGTGGGAGGAGTGCTGATGCAAGAAGGAAGAGTCATTGCTTATGAATCTAGGAAGCTGAAAGAACATGAGCAGAAATACTCTGCTTACGATTTGGAGCTGGTAGCTGTCATTCATGCCCTGAAAATGTGGCGACACTACCTATTGGGCAGAAAATTTATGTTGCTAACAGACCACCACAACCTAACGAACTATTTCAGCCAACCCACCTTAAATACGAGACAAGCTCGTTGGGCTGACTTCTTAAGCGGGTTCGACTTTGAAATTAAGCATTTAAAAGGGAAGGAGAACCGAGTAGCAGATGCATTAAGTCAGAAGGTACAGTGCGTGTGCAAGATTTCGGTTAGTAAATGGCAAAGTACTCTATTGGAAAAGATAAAAACAACAGCTGAACAAGATGCTGTTTATCAGCAAATTAAACAGCAAATACATCAACAATTTGGTATGGAAATACAACAAGGGTATGAACTAGATGATGCCGGAATGTTGTACTTTAATAAAAAGCTGTATGTATCCAATGAAGATAGTCTTAAGAAGTTGATTCTGGACGAATTCCACATCAGCCATTACACCTGGCATCCAGGATACCAGAAAATGGTTACCGCTCTTTGAAAAGAATATTATTGGCCAAAAGTGAAGAAGGAGGTAGCTGAGTATCTAGCACGATGTCTAGAATGTCAGCAGATCAAGGCGGAGCATTTGCATCCAGCAGGGCTGCTACAACCCTTACCAATTCCGGAATGGAAATGGGAGACTATCTCCATGGATTTTATAACCGGATTGCCTCGGACGAAGAAGAATAATGATTCCATTATGGTGGTAGTGGATAAGTTGAGTAAAGCAACACACTTCATACCTGTGCAATCAACATATAAGGCTGTGCAAATCGCTCATATTTTCATGCAAAATATATTCAGATTGCATGGACTTCCAAAGGTGATCATTTCTGATCGTGATGTTAAGTTTACATTAGCCTTTTGGAGGACATTGTTTGTTGAACTGGGAACACAACTGAACTTTAGCACAGCTTATCATCCCCAAACAGATGGCCAAACAGAGCGAGTGAATCAGGTTGTGGAGGACATGGTGAGAGCATGTGTTATGATGAAGCCAACCCAATGGGAAGAATATCTCCACCTGGTCGAATTTGCATATAACAATGGGTATCACTCCTCAACACAGTTGAGTCCTTTCGAGGTCATGTATGGGCGGAAGTGCCGCACACCCTCAAGTTGGGGTGGACCTGAGGATAGGTTACAAATTGGTCCTGAAATGCTTAAGGAAATGGAAGAAACGGTAAAAAGGGTGCGTACCAACTTAAAAGCCGCTCAGGATAGACAGAAAAGTTTTTCTGATCGAAAGAGAAGGTTCAAAGAATTTCAAGTTGGGGACCATGTGTTTGTCAGAATCCAACCCAGAAGGAGTACTTTGCAGTGGAGCGGGTGTGCCAAACTTGCACCTCGTTATTTTGGGCCTTTCCAAATTTTGGCAAGGGTGGGGCCGGTAGCTTATCAGCTCGCCCTACCAAGCCATATTAGGATCCACAATGTTTTTCACGTTTCCGTATTAAAACAATACGTCTACGATCCTAAACATGTGATTCAATGGCAGAATGTTCGGGTAAGAATTAATCTGGTCACTCTAGACAAGCTTTGTTCCAAGAAAAGAAAATAACTAAATCTGTTGTTGATTGCAGGTCGAGCCGGAAGGTGAGGTTCTGGTCGAACCACTGATCATTCTCGACCGGAGAGAAGTGCAGCTGCGGAAACGGGTTATTTTCCAAGCTAAAGTGCAGTCGCAGCACTATGGGCCGGAAGAAGCCACTTGGGAGGATGAAGAACTCCTTAGAGAAGCTTACCCGAATTTGTTTAAGGGTGACAGACATCAGGACGATGTCCAATCACAGGAGGGGGAGATGTAATGACCCTTGGATATGTAAATGTGAAAGGTTACTGTGGTAAAAGACAGTAATACAATTGTTGTTATGTTTTAAACAAAACTGTGACAAACTATTTCTTTTATTTAAGTAATTTAAATATTTCTTGAAATGCTGGCAGCCTCTAAGAGGTGAATCTTAAAGAAAGAGATCAGTTGTCATAACTGATGGAAACTACCCTCCAAAACAGGAAAAGTCCTGACTGAGGGAGGAAGTTCTGTGCTGGGAGGACACACAGAAGAAATTCTTTTTCCAAGAACAGGAAAAGGAAAGAAAAGAGAAAGGTGGTTAAGTCTGGTTAGGACCAGATAACCAGGCACAAAGAGTGCACCAATCCTGTTGAGGGCTGGAGGCCTGCAGGATGGCTCGGGGGGAGAATTCCGTCTGAGGGATGGATCTCATGGCTGGATGGACGAGCAGAATTAAAGCTCAGGTGACTTGTTTTGTTTGAAAAACCATTCCTGACACTGGTAATCAGGTACGGTTCCAAACTGTGAAGTCCCTGATTGAAAATAAATGTGCATTGAAGTTACAGTAGTTGAATAGGAAAAAGTCTGTTTATTTTTCCTAGATACTGTCACAATGATTAGCATAATGTACAAGTGTAAACTTTAAATTAAGGACAGACTGTCATATAATGGACACGGTCTGGGTTAGTACCCCGGTAAAGAAAGTTATACAGAAAATATTAAACAAGATTGAATACGGGTATAAGGAAGCATTAACCGAGGACTGGTTACTGTGTAACAGTCTCGACCCAACCTTATTAGCGAGGTAACGAATAGTTACATGTGAAACCAAACAATAGTGAACACTATGACAGTTAACCAAAACGAATGCTGTGAAATGGCATTGGAACGAGGGTTTAAACCTCCGAATTTGAAAAGAGGATCACCGACTGTAGTCGGGTGCAACCCCCCTCGACGGAGGAACAGTGAGACAGTGGTTAACATGAATGATTAATAACCTGTGCATAACCGATAAACTACTCTATACAGAGATTGTTGGTGAACTGTAAAAATAGAGAATGGAAATCGTAATGCATTTCATTAACATATGCTACCTAGTCTCAGTACTCGCCGGTACGAATATAAAACAAAACCCTGTGTTTGTAGAGCTATAACGGAGTACAGAAAGGATATGTATAAACCAAAACTCTGTGCATTTATAGCGATAAATGATAACAGTGAGTATACATAAATAAGACACTTGTGCATGCAACTGTAATGAAAAGATATTCATATTAAACCAGAGAACCTGTGCGATAATAGTAAGGAGAGACAGTAAGCATGCATGAAGTGCAATCTTTTCCACAGAGAGAAGAGTCAACTAGCAACGCTTTACAACCGCCGAGGTCATATTGTACAGATTAGCAATATAAAGAGCGTTTAGAAAATACAGAGCACGTAAACAAGATTATCTTCATAACTTGATAACATATAGGCGAATGCCGTATGAGAATAAGTAAAACCAGTAGCAAATATAAACCCCATGCTCGGTCTCTTGAATATCAGGAAAACGAATCAGAAACATTCAATATGCAGGTGGAAATGCCTGAGGGTTAGACAAGTTTATACCCTGTTACAAATACAAATAGCACCGAGCGGTGAAGTAATAAACATAAATTAACAGTACATTTTGATTAAGGGAACAAACCCCAATTTGCTCATGACCAGATTTGTGCGTGAAGACCAGATCCAAAACCCATATAAACCCCAACAAAGGTATCAAGCTTGCCGCAAGGCGGTATCGTAAATCAAATGGAAAAAAACGTAACATGTATAAAAGAATCCAGAACTTTCTCTGTGAACAACAACACTAATCAGTGAAATCACTGTCATGACCAGTCTACCCAGCGAAGGCAACCGTAAGGGTTCTCTACAGAGAATACCCAGCAACTGAAGCGAGAAACCTGTGTAGGGGGCAGTGGTCTGCACCAAACCACAACAATGGTAGTTTATGACCGTAAACCATTAACTCTACTATGTAGACAGGGCTTCAAATGCCGATGACATACCTGTGATTCACCGGAGGGTTGCATCGCAGTGTGGAGCCACCATGATTTCGTCCGAAGAGTAGGAATTTCCAGCTGCACAGCTCGGCAAGGAAATGTAAAAGTCCGTAAGAAATCCTCCATGGAAATCAAAACAGTTAAATCATATGGTAAGACTGATAAACAATAGCTATTACCTGTGAGGGTTCGATAATGGACGGATTGTAGTCTCTGGAGCATTGCAGAACGAAGGGATAATGTTGTTGGAGTCGAGCTAGAGACGGAGCATTGAACCGGGTCCGGAAAGACCGCAGACACAAATAATCTCTAAGACTGTGTGGAGACGCTTAAGTATCGCATAGAACCCTTGCTTGATTTTCAACCATCCGATCTCTGGATGAGATCCGAGCCGTCGAAGTAAGGCGGGAACCAAAGGCGATAAAACCAAAATCTGCGTTTCCAAGGTGTCACATGGCCGGGGAAGCCAGGCCATGCCACCTGCCCCGGTAAGGACGGCTGTCTTAAAAGCAAGGATGACTTTGCACCTGTAAATACTGCGGCAGGACCATCAAAGCCCACGCCCCATTAACACATCACCGTTGGTAATACCTATAGTTAGGTTCTGTCATATGGGTAGGGCTTATACCCAATACATAGTTGCTAATACATTTAATGCCGCGTGGAATATGGGAACCAAAGATCAACAGAAATAACAATTGCCGATGATATATATATATATTGTATAATGTATGAGTTATGATTGTTAAATGTAATGTGCACACGTAAGACCAGGGTATCATATAGTGAGCGTTAATTTAATAGGTTAGACATATATCAATTTTTTTTTATGTATATGTGGAAATAGGTGTGACATCCACCCACGTAATTCTATTACAACAATAATGTCCAAGAAACAAGAAGAGAAGAAGCTTCCATCAAACATAAATATGAAATTTGGCAACTATGCAAGTGGTCTTAGCATCCACCATCATCGCAACCATTTTAGAATCTACCCGCACCCCACTTGTTTTAGCATCCATTTCTAGAAACAATAATCACTAACCAATGGTAGAAGTAGTTTTACTTCAATAACTTTAATTGGGAATAACTTTCACTAACTCTCATCGGGAATTTATGATTTTGTAATTACATTCAATTTTATTTATTTCTGTATATCTTTCTTTCATTAACCTCATTTTGTAATTAAATTAAATTTTACATTTTTTTTTGGCATTTTTTTCATTAACCTTTCCCAACTTTCATCACAAATAACCTTTAGTAAATTTCATGGAAAATAACATTTAGTTAGTTTCATGAGGAATAACTTTTACTAACTTTCACCAGGAATCTATGATTTTGTAATTACCTTCAATGTTATGCATTTCAGTGTATATTTCATTCTCAATGTTCGTTATAAATTATAAACTGAAATTTATGTGATATTGTTACCATGGTGAATTGTAATAAAATTTATATACTATTGTTCATAATACATTTAAGTGTCAATTATGATAGACTTATTCTTTATAAAATTAACTAAATTTTACTAAAATTTTTACAATATTTGTAAACTCAATCTTGGCACGTATTTCCTCTTTTTTTCCCCTTAATCTTTATAAATTTAACTAAGTTTCACGAAAAATTGATCAATTAACTTTTACAACCTTTTAACACTACGCTTGTAAACTCAATCTTGAAACATGTTTCCTATTGCACTTGTAAACTCAATCTTGGCCAGTGTTTCCTCTCTTTTTCCCTTATTCTTTATAAATTTAACTAAATTTTACAAAAAGAAATTGATCAATTAAAGTTTACAACCTTTTAACACTGCGGGCAACACTTGTAAACTCAATCTTGCCGCGTGTTTCCTCTTGTTTCCTCCTTTTCTTTTCCCTTTTCGCAAGGATCGATTAAACACGCTCTTCATCAATTCACTTTGTCGATTACCAATAACAAACAAAAGTAAAACTACCTTTCTCCATTTAAAGTTCACATATACTTAAAAGTTCATATATATACGCCTATCAGAAAATAAAAATTATCCAACATGGATTGGAAAATGTCTTTGTTACGAAAATCTAGTTAAAATTTAGTCTTAAATTATAAATAATTTAAATTTAGTTTTTCTCTTTTACTTTTGGATGAATTTGAATTCAAATATCTTTAATAAAATTTTATATATTAATTTGATATTGTAATGATCGAGGAAAATATAAATAATTGATTTTATTATGGTAAAAGACAAACTAAATATGACTATTGCTGGGAAGTTGCGAAAAGAAGGTTGCTGTAACTGCAATCCTAACTGCCTCCCCTAACTGGAAGGGCCTCCAGAGAAAAGGAGGGGGGGAGGCAAAATCTGTGTTGTAGAAGGAAAGAAAAAAAGAACAGTTGCGCTAAGTCTGGTGATGACTGTTATCTCCCCAAGAAACTCTCCTAGGTTGTATATAAGAAATGATCGGGAACATTACAAACTCAACAAAATGTTGGAAAATTGGTGGATGAATGAAAGAAATGCTGCATATTACTATGCTTAACCCCAGACATGGGTGAACACCCCCAGACTACAAGGCTTTATACCACCAATTACTCACAGTTTTAAGAAAATGTAATGATGGAGAAGGTTGACCACACCAGCACTTTTAAGAAAATGTAATGATGGAGAAGACTGACCACACCAGCAGATGCACAAGACCCTGCAACCAGTTAAAAGGTCTGTAAATCTATTTCCTAATGCACAGTCAGGATGACAGCTCTTTGGCATTAAAACAACAGAAACCTGCACACAAATTCAATGATACAACTATATTCAAACTCAGAGGTGGGATGACAGCCCCTTTAATGCTAAACATCAACAGCACATGAATAAATGCATAACAGGCACAGTCTGGAACAAAGAAGAAGAAGTGGAAAGTGAACAATTAACAACAAAAGTAGATTGCATTAGCTAGAAATGTAGACTAGACGCTGCAGGTATCATAACAGTTATAGTCTCCAGAAGTTGAAGCTTACAACAAAATAACATTCATCAATCTATTACATTTTGTCTTCTGGATATATATGGAGTTTGGTTTACAAAAACAGTTTGCTAAACTATGCGTGGAGGGGTCATCATGGACCACCAACCATAATTACAATTTGAAATGGGCCTCTGCTGCACTCTGCTTGCTTTAATGAACAAATTGGCCTTTCTCTGGTGTTCTGTAGTCCTTCTCTGAGCAGATGGAGTGAACAAAGGATGAAATTCAATGCTTGATAAATGCCTTCAACTGCTCTTTCCTGTACTTTTCTTCCTCGGCCATGCTGCTTGTTAAATGCGGTTGCTGAGATATTAACTGTGCAGGTACAAGTTGGCTGATCGTTTCATCCTTCAGGAGCTCAAAATAATCAAAGGAGTGAAGACAGTATGGCGGAGGTGCGCACAAGAAGAGAACGATTAATGGCCATCGGATCCACAGATGAACGACGAAGATCACATCGGGAGGACCTATCGGGAGGTGACGAGGATGGAGCAACAAGGGCCATCGGATCTGGACATGGCAGATCCGACGGTGATCGCAAGCAAAATGTGCACAAACATTAACGCACGGGAGAACGGTTTTGGGAGGCGGGCGGTATTCCCCGTACCACCTTTGGACCCCTGGCAGTTTCCGTATAATGGGCAGCGATCCAGTGGGAGTGAGACACGTGGCCGGCGGGAAGCCGCTTCCCCGCATGATAACAGTCATGCAAGTTATGAGAGCGGGGGTTGCGACTATCATTGGATCCCGCGGGAAAAAGATCGGATGGTGGAGGGTGTACGCACACGTTTTCGGGGTTGATTTGACAGGGACAGCGACAACACGGTTAAATGCATATAGTCATGTGTATTTGGACCTTACACCCAGGAGTTTGAGGATATGGGTTTGTGGAAAATTTCAGCGGAAAACAGAGAAAATGGGAGTTATAAGAGTGTAAGTGGAGTTATAAGGAAAAAGAAAGTTATGGTATGAGGTCACGTTATCGAGGTTTATGGGGTTTATAGAAGACAATAGAAATAACGGAGATAGGAGAATAAGGAGAATGAAAGGAAAGAAGGAAATGGAGGTAGCGAGGCTATAAAGGCATAATGCAAATGAAAGAGAAGAAATACAATGAACTATTGCGAGCTCCTTTGCAACTGAAATTAGCATTTCCCAACCTGTGTTTTACCATCAAAAGCTTAATCTTATAGCAGAGCTAACAATGACCAGATAGCCAAGCACATGATACAAATATCTTGTTGAGGACCGTGGTCCTGTAAGAGAGCTAGGGGGTGAGATTCTGGTCTCGAAAGACCAATCTCAAGGTTGGGTGGCAAATTAGTAAGCAGAAATAAAGGAGAGATTGGGTATCCAGATTTCGCGACTCACAGCAGTTCAGAGAACAGAGGTGAATTGTTTTGCTGAAATAACGCCCAGAGATCCAGAAGAATAGGTACTGAACATCTTACTACTGTGTATTGATTAAGCTCATATCTTTCATAGGAAATGAAAAATACTGTAGCCAAAAAAAAACTTCTGTGTAAGATTGACTCATTTAAATTATAATGTAACGACCTGAATTGGAAAACATCGTTTTCCTTTGGGGTAACAGAAAATAGGGATGAGCATATAGAACCCCTTAAACTCTGGAAACATATGTGAGTAAATGCTAAACCTTAGAGAATCCTGTAGGACGTAAAGATAACGGACTACAACCCCAGCATGAAGACAGAGAGAGACCCTTAGGGTATGATAGAGTTATATGTACATATAAAAAGAAACATAAGGCCAAAACGCTAACCAAAACTCTAGCTGGGTAAGGATAAACCGAAACTGTAATCATAAATTTCATGCCCTGGAGAAATTACAGAAAAGAGAAAAAGGGGGTGGAACGAGATTCTATCTATCCAATAGTAGGGACGATGAGAGAAAACCTGAAAGTTATGGGTTTATCAATTTTGTTATGTTACGGGTGTTAACTGGGGCTGATGATAAAAACCTGATAAATATAAATTTCTTTTATAAAATACATGCTTGAACACAGACGCGTCGTGGATGTCTAGGGCATATGCTGCGTGGGAGAATTTTCCTCCACAGATGGTAACCAAGGATGGACCACTGGAAGTTTGGATGGGAGGGCACTCTGTAGTGTGCAAGGGAGCCACCAAGAGCTATAATACAAACCAGACCTTTCAATACCTACAGAGAGGGGTTTCACAACCATTAATAACCAAGAGATGTTGCATGCAATACTTAATCACTCAGAAATAATTACGGGAGCAGTGGGAGACAATAGTGAACAAAATTCGATAGTACAGGGGCATGAAATATCAACAGATAGCAATGAAATTTTGTCTAAATTCCTGTATAACCATTCAAGAACAAATAGAGAATCATGATAGAGTCTATTAAAAATTAACTACTTAATTGTCCGAACAAGAAACAAGATTCGGGAACAATTCCATCATATCATATCACACAACTGAAATATAGCATGGAAGCAACAATTACATAATAACTGGTTATAAAATTTATCAAGTTTATCCAAATGTATATGCACATTAGGAGGAGTGATGAAGCTTAACCAGAACATTGTGAATAGTTTCAATCGAGTTATCCCTGAGGGATGCTTTCAACACTAGTTCAGCTCACAAATAACAACCCAATACGCCACGGGATAAACCATGGAAGTTTCTTTAAAAAATTTACATAAAGATATCAGAGCAACAGAAACCCAAAACCCTCTACCCGAATAAAGGGTACAGGTTTCAACCCTTGCAACTCTCGGCTGTCATAGTTTACACCACCTATGACTCAGTAAGACTTCAACCAAACTGTATAATGGAAACAGTAAGTTAACTGAGCCAGATTCACATCATCGCAAGAGCCAAGATCGATCGAAGAACAACTGCAGGAAGACAAGTTCCTTACTAAGAAACCTTGAACGATGGCAAGATTCCAACCCCGTAGCCACATCTGAGAGACGGGACTCTTGAGGAGGACTATATAGCCAGAAAACCACATCGACATTAGTTAGCTGAGTTTGGTGGAAGAATGTTTAACAGAACACAAAAAAATAAATAGGATTCAGAGGCGAAAAGCATCAAAAAATTACATTACAGACCATTACCTGGTTTCATCCATGAGAGAAGGGCGCCATATCCATGCATCTGGTAGCCTCCTAACTTGTTCAAGGCTTGGAATGACAGATAGAACAAACCCGCGGAAAATCAGAGGAAAGGAACAGAACCATCGCCGAGTGATGGAAATGAGAATGCAGCTGGGTAACCCGGAGTTGGGAAGACCAAACCTCGAAGCGCGGAACCATCAGAACACTGCCCAGCTCATCTTCCGTGATGTGGCGAAGGGTTTGAGACGAGTGACTGTGGAGAGTAGAGTCTGCTCGTGCCATGTAGAGGGCCGAGTAGGAAACAAACCAACACCGTAAGCCAAGGATTAATAGAACAATACAAATAATCCAATGCATAATCAATGAAATTGCCAAGTGTGAAGAAATGGTGCCGAGTTTATAGTTGCGAGGAGGCGGGAGTCTCCCAAGGAGCATGTGGGGTTAATGAGCCACAGTCCAGAAAGTACCAAGCCTTAAAAATTCCCGGGAACCAACATTCCGTCACCAGAAAACTTTCACAACCGACCAGGGAAAAGAGTGTTGTAGGGATAGGTCATCCGATTGATAGTTTCCCTTAGTAAAAAAATGAAATTTGCTATTGTTTGTTTTTACTTTATGTGTTGCCATGTGTAGAGTGTTTGGGAGGTATGACAATTGGTATCAGAGCCCAGTTAGAAAAGCTGAGGCCTCCGGGAGTTGAATATTGATAACAGAAAACAACACATACAATTTATTTTTGTCTCTATTTTAGTGGTTCAAGAAAAACAATTAGTATGTTGACCTTTTCTTTTCTTTCTGTCACTTTTCTTATGTTAAAGACAGGAAAACAGAAGACTGACAGTGTGAGGAGAGCAGACAGTGTGTCACGCAAGTATGTGGTGGGTTAGGGACCTGCAACTGGTCCTGAGAATAACCCCGAGCTACGGGTACAGCTCGGTGAGGAGGCTCGCAATACAAATTTGGCCATTTTGGAAATAGTGTAGGAATTGAAAAATGAAATGGCCTGGTTACGAGAAGATAACGCAAGGCTAACTATGGAACAGGAAAGGATTATAAAAAGCATGTCTGATAAACAGAACCAGTCGCCAGCAAATCCCAGTGCGGAGTAGTAAAGAATGTCAGAAGAACAACATCAACCCACCGAACCTGAAGGGTCAGAGGAAAGGGAGGAGGAGAGATCAAATAATGCATCTGAACAACAGACATCAAAAAGGGAACGGATAGAGTTGCAAGGAGAATTTCGTAAGATTAAACCGCCACACTTTGATGGAGAACAAGAGGAAGCAGTTGAGGCATGGTTGATTAATATGAACAAATGTTTTCAGCTATATGAATACGATCACAACCTTAAGGCACGGCTAGCCATCTTCCAACTATAGCAAAAAGCCACCATGTGGGGGGAAGAAATTAAGATCGTAAGAGGAGTAAGCGAACAGACCATAAGTTGGGATAAATTTCAAAGGTACTTTAAGGAAAGATATCTGGCCGAGCGTTTTTATGACGAAAAGGTAAGAGAATTCCATGACTTGTGGTTGGGACAGAAAACCATGGACGAGTTTATTACTCGTTTTACTTCATTGCTTCGTTATGTGCCTTATATTAGGGAAGAAAAAGCTAAAGCGCAGAGGTTTGTTAGTAGTTTACCTCTGCATATGCGGGAAAGGATTGAGTTTTATAATCCAAAGACAATGGACAAAGCAATACGTAAAGCCAGGATTTGTTACCAGCAGAGTAAACAGAAGGGAGAAATTCCAAGGAAAATGTGGAATGAGAAGAGAAGTAATAAGTTGGTTGGAAACAATAAAGGGGGTTGCAGTAGTAGTAACAAGGGTTTTGGCAAGGGGAAAAACAACAGAAATGTACAGAAAAATTCGCTCAGGTCCAAGCCAACCAATGAGTCCAGAGTCAGTGAACAAACTATAAAGCTAGACAGCGAAGGGACAACAACGCCCCTAGTGCAGTGCTGGGGTTGCGGTGGACCACACTACGTCAAAAATTGCCCTCAACGGAAGGGAACCGAATAGGTATCCCAGATCCATGAAGCATTGACAGTCAGCGACGTAGGACGTAGTTTACCAAGGATTAATGCAACCCTGGACGATCGTCAGGTAGAGTACCAGCCGACCATGGTGGAATTCAAAGGTAAAATTTCAGACCTTACTGTAACTGTTTTAATTGATCCTGGAACCACATTAAGTTATATTAGTCCTAAGGTTGTAGAGCATTGTAAGTTGCAACCTATTAAATTCAAGAATCTGTGGCTAGTATAGCTGGCTACGGGGCCAAGAGACGAGTGCTGGAAAAAGTCAATAACTGCTCAAAGATAGCAGGACAGCTAGTAATGGCAGATTCAAATGTGCTTCCCCTTGGTTCATATGATGTTCTAATCAGTATGGACTGGTTAGAAAAGCACTGGTCCTTGGTCAACTGCAAAACAAAGACTATTTATTATAGAGATGAGCTTGGAGCAAGGCAAGAGATGCAAGGGATTAAGCGGCCAGTATAGGTTCGGCCAATAACTGCCTCTCAATTAATAAGATGCATTAGGAAGGGGTGTCAGATCTATGCCATCCAAGTGGGCTACGCTAACTCGAAAGATAAAACAACTACATTGGGCAACATCCTTGTGATACAATAATTTGCTTATGTGTTTCTGAAGGAGATTCCCGGACTGCCACCCAATAGGGATATAGACTTTACTATCGAGCTAGTACCAGGGGTAGCCCTGGTATCTTGAGCACCCTATAGAATGAGTAAACCTGAGCTGACCGAGTTAAAAATGCAGTTGCAGGAACTGTTAGACAAAAACTATATTTGCCCCAGTGTGTCCTCTTGGGGAGCTACAATATTGTTTGTTAAAAAAAAATATGGGACCCTTCGCATGTGCATAGATTATCGCCAGTTGAATAAATTGACAATAAAAAATAAGTATCCTCGGCCCCGGATTGATGAACTTTTCGACCATGTGAAAGGGGAAACTGTATTTTCCAAGATTGGTCTACGGTCAGGGTATCACCAAATCATAATTAAGGAAGAAGACATAGCTAAAACAACTTTTAGGATAAGGTATGGACATTACGAGTTTGTGGTGCTACCCTTTGGGCTAACCAACACCCCCGCAACTTTCATGTGATTGATGAACAACATATTTCATCAATATTTGGATAGATTTGTGCTCATATTTATTGATGATATACTGATATATTACCGCACTATAGAAGAACACAAGGAGCACCTCAGATTAGTGCTGCAAACCCTCCGAGAACACCAGTTATATGCCAAGTTCAGAAAGTGTGACTTCTTCAAGGAAGAAATATAGTACTTGGGCCATATAATCACGAAGGAAGGGATTACGGTAGATCCCAAAAAGATAAAGACCATCATGGAGTGGCCCGTACTGAAAGATGTAGCAGACATCAGATCCTTTATGGGATTAGCCGGTTATTACAGACGATTTGTAGAGGGATTCTCAAGAGTAGCGTATCCTATCACTTCCTTACACAAAAAAGGAAGAGCTTTCAGGTGGACCTCGAAATGCCAAAAAAGTTTTGAGTAGCTTAAGCATCTGCTCACCACCGCACCCATTCTGAGTATAGCTAATCCTAATAAGGACTATGTGGTGTGCATTGATGCATGTAAGGAAGGTGTAGGAGGCGTGTTGATGCAAGAAGAGAAGCTAATTGCTTACGAGTCCAGAAAGCTAAAAGAACATGAGCAGAAATATTCCGCTTATGACTTAGAATTGGCAGCCATCATACACGCCTTGAAGATGTGGCGACACTATCTTGTGGGAAGAAATTTTTTATTACTAACAGACCACCACAGTCTGACCGATTATTTTAGCCAGCCCACTTTAAATGCTAGGAAAGCATGGTGGGTGGATTTCCTAAGTGGTTTTGACTTTGAAATCAAACATTTGAAAGGGAAAGAAAACCGGGTGGTGGACGCATTAAGTCGAAAAGTACAATGTTTATATGAAATTTCTATAGCGAATGGAAAAGCCCCTTCGAGGAGATGATTAAAAAAGAAGCAGAGCAAGATACTGTATACCAGTAGATAAAACAACAAGTAAAGTAGTCTACCAGCAAGGAAAATCAACAAGATTATGGGGTGGATGATGCTAGAGTATTGTACTACAAGAAGAGGTTATATGTGCCCAATCAAAACAACATTAAAAATCTGATTTTAGATGAATTTCATATCAACCACTATGCTGGACACCGAGGATATCAGAAAATGATCACTACACTCCGAAAAGAATATTACTTGCAGGGTATGAAAAGAGATGTGGCAGAGTACTTGGCACGTTGTTTAGAGTGTCAACAAATGAAGGCATAACACCAACATCCTGTGAGGTTATTACAACTATTACCCATTCCGGAATGGAAGTGGGAACCATTTCTATGGACTTTATAATAAGTTTGCCCAAGACAAGAAAAAATAACAAATCCATCATGGTGGTGGTGGACAAATTAAGTAAATCAGCACATTTTATTCCTGTGCAATCTACTTATCAAGCTGCACAGATCGCTCATATTTTTATGCAAAACATATTTAGGTTGCACGGATTACCGAAGACAATAATCTCAGACCACGATGTAAAATTTACATTGGTCTTTTGGAAAACATTGTTTGCAGAACTGGGAACTCAACTGAATTTCAGTACGGCATATCATCCTTAGACTAACAGGAAAACGGAATGGGTGAACCAAGTGGTGGAAGATATGTTAAGGGCATATGTAATGTAGCAACCGACCCGGTGGGAAGATTACCTACACTTGGTCTAGTTCGCATACAATAATGGCTATCATACATCACTGCAGATGAGCCACTTTGAAGTACTTTATGGGCAGAAGTGTCGTACACCCTCAAGCTGGGGTGGACTTGAGGGAAAATTGATGCTTGGTCCCGAAATGCTTAAGGAAATGGAGGAAATGGTTAAGCAGGTATAGGCTAATTTAAAAGCCGCTCAGGATAGGCAAAAGAACTATGCTGACCGGAAAAGGAGGTTTAAAGAATACCAAGTCGGTGATCATGTGTATGTAAGAATTCAAGCAAGAAGGAGTACATTGCAATGGAGTGGATGTACCAAGTTGGCACCCCGATATTGTGGACCATTCCAGATCTTAGCAAGAGTTGGGCCGATGGCTTACCAGCTCGCCCTGCGAAGTCACATCCGAGTCCATAATGTCTTCCATTTCTCCGTATTAAAAAAATATGTTTATGATCCTAAGCATGTAATCATATGGTAGGATGTACATGTGAGAATTATTTCGGGTAGATCAGTCTAAAAGTTTTCTTTTAAAGAAACTAATTTAGAAAATTACATGTCGCAGCTCGAACCAAAAGGAGAAATCTTGGTTGAGCCACTAAACATTTTCGACCGGAGAGAAGTACTGTTGCGGAAGCGAGCTATTACCCAAGTTAAAGTGCAGTGGCAGCACTTTGGGCCTGATGAGGCCACTTGGGAAGATGAAGAGCTCATGAAAAAGGCTTACCCAGGGTTGTTCATGACCATCAGACATCGGGACGATGTCCAACTTCAGGAGGGGGAGATGTAATGCCCCGGGAAAATGTAAATGATTGATTTTACTATGGTAAAAGACAAACTAAATATGACATTATTGCTGTTTGAGATTTAATAATATTTTATTATTCTATTTCTTTTAAAATAGATAACAAATGTTTCTTGGAAGTGTTGGAAACTTCTGGAGGGGGAAGTTGGGAAAAGAAGGTTGTTGTAACTTCAACCCTAACTACCTCCCCTAACTGGAAGGGCCTCCAGAGAAAAGGAGGAGGGGGGAGGCAAAATCTTCACTGTAGAGACAGGCAGAAGGAAAGAAAAAAGAACAGTTGGGCTAAGTCTAGTGATGACCAGATAGCCAAGCACATGGTGCAAATATCTTGCTGAGGATCGTGGTCCTGCAAGAGAGCTAGGGGGTGAGATTCTGGTCTCGAAAGACCAATCTCAAGGTTGGGTGGCAAATTAGTAAGTAGAAATAAAGGAGAGACTCGGTATCCGGATTTCACGACTCACAGCAATTCAGAAAACAGAGGTGAATTATTTTGCTGAAATAACTCCCAGACATCCAGAAGAACAGGTTCTGAGCATCTTACTACTATGTATTGATTAAGCTCGTATCTTTCATAGGAAATGAAAAATACTGTAGCCGAAAAAAAAAACTTCTGCGTAAGATTGACTCGTTTAAATTACAATGTAACGATCTGAATTGGAAAACATCGTTTTCCTTTGGGGTAACAGAAAATAGGGATGAGCATATAGAACCCCTTAAACTCTGGAAACATACATGAGTAAATGCTAAACCTTAGAGAATCCTGTAGGATGTAAAGATAATGGATTACAACCCCAGCATGAAGACAGAGAGAGACCCTTAGGGTATGATAGAGTTATATGTACATATAGAAAGAAACATAAGGCCAAAATGCTAACCAAATCTCTAGCTGGGTAAGGATAAACTGAAACTGTAATCATAAATTTCACGCCGTGGAGAAATTACAGAAAATAGAAAAAGGGGGTGGAACGAGATTCTATCTATCCAATAGTAGGGACGATGAGAGCAAACCTGAAAGTTATGGGTTTATCAATTTTGTTGTGTTACGGGTGTTAACTGGGGCTGATGATAAACACCTGATAAATATAAATTTCTTTTATAAAATACATGCTTGAAACTAGATGAGTCGTGGACATCCAGGGCATATGCTGCGTGGGATAATTTTCCTCCGCAGATGGTAACCAAGGATGGACCACTGGAAGTTTGGACAGGAGGGCACTCTGTAGTGTGCAAGGGAGCCGCCAAGAGATATAATACAAAATAAATCTTTCAATCCCTACAGAGAGGGGTTTCACAACCATTAATAACCAAGAAATGTTGCATGTAGTACTTAATCACTCAGAAATAATTACGGGAGTAGTGGGAGACACTAGTGAACAAAATCTGATAGTACAGGGGCATGAAATATCAACAGATAGCAATGAAATTTCATCTAAATTCCTGTATAACAATTAAAGAACAAATGGAGAATCATGGCAGAGTCTATTACAAATTAACTACTTAATAGTCCAAACAGGAAACAAGATTCAGGAACAATTCCATCATATCATATCACACAACTGAAATATAGCATGGAAGCAACAATTACATAATAACTGGTTATAAAACTTATCAAGTTTATGCAAATGTATATGCACATTAGGAGGAGCGATGAAGCTTAACCAGAACATTGTGAACAGTTTCAATCGCGTTATCCCTGAGGGATGCTCTTGGCACTAGTTCAGCTCACAAATAACAACCCAGTACGCCACGGGATAAACCCTGGCAGTCTCTTTAAAAAATTTACATAAAGATATCATAGCAACAGAACCCCAAAACCCTCTACCCGAATAAAGGGTACAGGTTTCAACCCTTGCTACTCTCGGCTGTCATAGTTTACACCATGGATGACTCAATAAGTCTTCAACCAAACTGTATAACGGAAACAGTAAGTCAACTGAACTAGATTCACATCATCACAAGAGCCAAGCTTGATCGAAGAACAGCTACGGGAAGGCAAGTTCCTTACCCAGAAACCTTGAACGATGGCAAGATGCCGACCTCGTAGCCACATCTGACAGACCAAGACTCTTGAGGAGGACTCTACAGCCAAAAAACCACATCGACATTAGTTAGCTGAGCTTGGTGGAAGAATGTTTAAAAGAACACAAAAAAATAAATAGGATTCACAGGCGGAAAGCATAAAAAAATTACATTACAAACCATTACCTAGTTTCATCCATGAGAGAAGGGAACCATATCCATGCATCTGGTAGCCTCCTAACTTGTTCAAGGCCTAGAACGACAAATAGAACAAACCCGCAGAAAAATAGAGGAAAGGAACGGAGCCTTAGCCGAGTGATGGAAATGAAACTAGGTAACCCAGAGTTGGGAAGACCAAACCTCGAAGCGCGGAACCGTCAGAACATTACCCAGCTCATCTTCCGTGATGTGGGGAAGGGTTCAAGACGAGTGACTGGGAGACTAGAGTCTGCTCGTGCCACGTAGAGGGCCGAGCAGGAAACAGGTCGACACTGCAAGCCAAGCATTAATACAACAGTACAAATAACCCAAAGCATAATCAATGAAATTGCCAAGTGTGAAGAAATGGTATCGAGTTACAGTCACGAGGAGGCGGGAGTCTCCCAAGGAGCGGGTGGGGTTAATGAGCCACAGTCCAGAAAGTACCAAGCCTTAAACATTCCTGGGAACCAACATTCCGTTGCCAGAAAACTTTCACAACTGACCAGGGAAAAGAGTGTTGTAGGGACAAGTCATCTGATTGATAGTTTCCCTTAGTAAAAAAAAGAAATTTTCTATTGTTTGTTTTTACTTTATGTGTTGCCACGTGTAGGGTGTTTGGAGGTATGACAGATATTTAGCTTAATTTTAATTTTAACATCAAACTATTATTATTGTATATTTTTAATTTAATATATAATAAAAATAATAATCATTAAACAATTTTAATTTAAATTAAAAAAATAAACAATAAAAAATAATTAAATTTCAATCCTTTCATAACAACATACATTCATCTTAACTCAAAATCTATGGGGGTCAAATTTCTCAAAGTACAAATATCTTTTTCTTAGTCTAAATTTTGAAGAAATGTTTGCATTTTGAGAGATTTAATCCCTCTCGACGCTTGATATATCTCAAGTGTTTTTCTACACTAATATAACTAAAATGATTATTAAATTACATATAAATTTTAAGTGTAAAATAAAATTATTTAATATATTGATATCATATAAATAATTATTCAATTTATTTAGAATTGATATCAAATTTATATCCACATTAATTTTATGTGTGTATATATACCAATTAATTATTCAAATAGATAAAATTATATTGTAATAAATAAAAAATCTTTACACGTGTGAGTACCAAAACACATTTTCAATACACACCATACTTATAATTGAAAACATATTAGAAATAAATATTAGTCTCTAGTAACTATATAACTGCTAATAAAAAATATTATTAATTTCAAATAATGTAATATAAATTTGTATATTATAGATTGCCATTGTAAAAAAAATCAACATTATATTTTACCAAATACAGTATAATATACCAAATTCATGTCTGTATATGACAAATTAATTAGTAGTATTGTTCAGCATGTTCATTGTTATTTCCATTACTAATTAAGGAGGCGACTATTACCCCAAAAAAAACCATGAACAAATAGGTAGCCTCTCCCATAAAATGTAGAACTCACTCGAAACTGACTCCACGAACATTGAAATCTATCATAAAATATTTTGAATTTGGGTATTTGAAGATTAGTTTTCAATATTTTTTAACATTATTATGCATGTGTAATCTTGCATTGTACAATATTTACATGTTTTATAGGTTTATACATGTTTTATAGGTTTATAGTTAAAGTATATTTAGTTTTATTCAATTTTAAAATTAATTTATATAAAAATCAACAACATAAAATTAATATTAATAATAATCGTTAGTAAAAATATTATATATATATATATATATATATATATTAATGTTTCTTTCATTGTTACGAATTTCACTTTGTCTATAAATAAATAACTAAATGTGAGTGTAAAATAGTTATTTTTAACAAAAATGAGTAATATTATTAGTGATTTTGCGTTTGATCGCAACAAATACATGGAGAGTACAATTTTTAGATTCATGGTATCTACATAATAATCTTGCTATTTTAGAACTCACTTATTGAGACATAACTCGACATTGTCAATAAAAGGGAATACATTGCTACTTGAACTAGCAGTGGGATACCAAGACTTATAAAATTGAACTTTCTTAAAATGATACTATCTTTGAAATTTATAGACTCAAAACACACCACGAAACTGTAACCCAAAAAAAAATGCATGGATATCATTTTGATTATGGAGCTAGCTTGTTAAGGTTAATCTTTGTCTTGACAGAAGTGTCGATAGGTTTATCCAAAAAAGTAGGCTCAGTGCAATAAAGCTTGAGGTTTGTGAGAATTCATTTAAGAGCATCAAACTCGTTCTCCAACCTGGAATTTTGATTCTTGAGAGCCAAATTCCACTCTTCGTGTTCAATCTTAGCATGATACAACTTCCAAAATTTCACCTGTAAATCATAATTTGTTTGCTGCAATGCCTCAATTTCATAATTGCAATTAGGACACTAATGATCATTCCAGGTTGCATTAGAATTTGAGCTAGAATCCATTGATAAAAGGGAAATGTTGTGCCAAAATGAACTAGGACAACCCCCATTGGCCAAGAAGAGAGATTCTAGAGTGAGCAAATGGGGAGGGAGTCGACTCTTTGAAGATAAATTTGTGACAATTCAGGTTAATTAGCCAGCAATTTCCCAACTTCCCAACCTAGACACCACCCCAGAGTAGTATTACTAAGTTTCTGTGAAACAAAGGCTCCCATAGGATAGAAACAAGAAAATGAAAGAGAGAAAAGTACCAAATTGATATACCAAAATCCATATTGAAGAATTTTATCTTCCCATACAAAGACTAAGAAATTTCTAAATTCAACAGAGGGGACACATTGATACCTCTGATCTTAATTGCATCGAGAGTCCTATTTTTCCAATGGATCATGGAGCCAAGATCTCTTAAAGAAAACTAAGATTTGGAGAAGACTTTGCACAAAATAACCCTCAAACAGAGGAGATGAGCCCTGGAATTCCAACCTGAAGATAAAGAGCCAAGGTCTTCACCAGAGGCTCTTCACAGAGAAAACTAAAGGAGGTTGGTCTAGATGCCATACTTTAATGCGCAAAATAAACGTTTTCCCAATTCCTCAACCAGAGACTGAAACACAAAATTACTGAATTGTTGGATAGAGACTGATTTAGGATGAGACCCATTTTATCATTAATTCACCTAAATTTCCACATGATTGGCATCATTCCTTCATTAATTTTGCTCCAATATGCATCATAAAAAATTATTAGAGGTCTAGCTTAATGGATATTCCAATAATGTTTCCTTAGATTAACAAAATTGAAAGCATGTGAATAAGAGAAAACCACCTTTGCATGGCGACAAGAACCATAAACAACGTCAAGGACATTGTTGAAGGAGGAAATTTTAATTAACACAATATTTGCAACCAAATGGAAAATATTCTTGAGGAGCCTCAAATTTCATAAGGAAGAGGCAAGGGAGGAATGAAAGTCGAGGATGGGAATAAGGGAGACAAGGGTGAGGCCGAGGGAAAGAGGAGACGGTAGGGAGAAGGGAGAGGTGAGAAATAAGGGGGATTTAAAGGATAGAGGAGGGGTATATGCAGCCCATAAGGGGAAAGAGGACATTGGGAAAAAAACCTTGATTTCAAACTTGGATTCAAGTAAAATATTGGGGTTAAAATTTATGCTAAGAACAAAGATCATTGGCCCTTAGGGAATGAGGTTGAGAGTAATGGTACCATTAATATCAAGGATAAATTCTCCTAAAGTACAAGCTTTATTTTCTTCCAAATGAACTTCCAAGTTGTTTCCTCTAAGAATATGGTAGAACTCTTTAGAGAGAAAATAATTTGTCAAAATTTTTATGGGGACAAGGATCTGGGAGATGGAATTGTCCTTTGGTCTACCTGGTTTAGAAAGATACAAGATTTTTATCAATGAATCCCCCAAAATAATGATTTATTTAATACCTTTGCTTTTACAATACTAAGCCCTTGATAAATCCCATAAAGTTTATCTTGGTTATTTATTTTCTTTCCCAATCCCCATCCATATCTAATTTCGGCTATTCTAACTGGATTATATAAAATCCCTCCCACTCCTACCACCCCTCATTATAAAATAGTTTTTAATAATGATATAATTTATATATTATTGTTATACATTTATAATTAATATTAATACAGTTTTATATGGTTGACATTGTATTTCATTCGGACCCTATTATGTAAACTACTAAGACCTACATCACCATGGAAGTTGAGTAGAATGGGATATTTTTGGGCTCATATATGGAGAGTGACTATATTTTCAATTTTGAATTCTTACCTATTATTATCGATAATATTTAACTAATATTAATTTATTAGTATATTATTTATATAGATATATTAATACTTATTTCATCTAGTAATAATAGTTGTTGTGGGCCATATCTCATAAGTTTTATGTCAAATAAATGCCAGCCTAGATGTCCCTATGAGGATTGATTTCCAAATTTCAAATTATTACTCTATGTAAATATATTCACGATGTAGTAAGTGAGTAATTAGATTTCTAAGAAGCATATAACCTGCATACTCACTCCCTTTCATTGGGGCACTCACAATCATTGTGCACATGCTATTTACTTCTTAGAAATCCAATAAGAAAACAAAAACTCATTTTTTTCCAAACCTTAATGAGTCTGATAAAAGCGATCAATTAAAGAATATAAACCCTAAACATGAAAGATATAACTTAATAGAAAAAGCATTTGCTGATACTGTGGTTTTGATACCAAATTTTCCTGAATGTATTCAAACCCTAAACATTATTATAAAATAAATCAATTAAAGAATAAAAATCCTAGACATGCAAGACATAACTTAATAGAAAAAAATTGTTGTTGTTGTTGTTGTTTTTTTTAAATGAGTAATATTAAATTCTATTTGCACCTGGTAACAACAAAGTACATGGTGCTTACATCTTCAATATTCAAATCTGTCTGTATGCCATAGACACCACTGACCTTCTACACATAAAGACCCAAAAATAATAATAGAGGGTAGACTCTTCACATGACTGTGTTCCTACATAATAAGACCCAAAACAACTAGCAAAGGATAGACTAAGATTATGTCTGGGTAATTACACAACAAAAATAATTGTATCCAACAAAATATTGGATTGTCTAGCATCTACATGACTACAAAGAGACAAAACTCCACATATTGAGCTTGCAAGAGATGTTAATCATTATTTAGAGCTAACCTATTGATATCGATCTCTCGCTTGCCTTTATCATCCTGCTGCTTGTCAAAAGCTATCAATGTTTCTTTAGTAAAATTAAGATCCATAAAAATATTCCTGAGGGCATCAACTTCATTAAATAGATGGGAGAATTGAAATTGGAGAGTCGTAAGCTTATCATTAAGCTCAATTTGGGCATGATACATATGGCATAACTTAACTTGCAAATCATAATCGGCCTTGTGGAGTGCTTTATGTGATTCAATTTATGAAGGAATGCAATGAATTACAAATATAAACAGAAATACGGAGATATAACGAAAACATAATTTCAATTCATTAATGACAAAGTACTAAGAAATGTTTACATGCGGAATGGAAATAAAGTAGCTCGAGAAATGGTATCTTATCTTTGAGAAGAGATGAGATGGCTACATGCATTTCAAAATGTGTTATTGTAAGGCTCGAATGCTTATTTATTATTTAAAAATAATGGAAAACCCTAAATATCTAAAATCCTAACCCTAGGAGATGAGATGCCAAAAGTCTATGGGCCCTGTTGGGTAAATTGGTACATCAACTTGCGAGGGTCATAAATTTGGCATGCGATCTTATTTTGACACATATGGTACCTAGCTAGAAAGATCTATCCAAGGAATAAAAATTTTGACTAAAAACCACGAACTTCAACTATAGGTTTTCCCATTTTCCAAGGTCATGTCATTTAGGGCCTGGAAACAACCCTGAAATTTCAAGACCCCAAAAACTACCAAAATTAGTAAATGGTGATATAATTAAGGAAAATAAAAGAAATAATGATGGGGGTCCAATTGAAATAGGCAAGTCATGACCAATATCCACCTAGATCATTATGAGAAGGCAAGCAATGAGAGCATGGACTATTTGCAGATGAGGGCTCAGAATCTGAGTGAGTGTTCATTGTGCTTCTCAGAGTAGAAACCAAACCCAGAAGGGAGAGAGAAGGAAACAACAAAAATAATATTCGAATGCCTTCCAAACCAATGATGAGGAGAGGCATGTGTTCAATATAAGGCCTTGAAATAGAAATATGGACCAAAGAGTTGACAAAATTTCCAAATGCAATTGGCAGGCTCTCAAAAGTAACCAAAGAGAAATTTAGCACATTTCCATTATCAACTCTAAAACCAAGGAAGGAGCTTAACTCCCTAGAATTGTCGTCGTGACAAAAATTTATGCAGAAAACATAGCTAAAAACTGGAGAATCAAGCACACATTCCTTGAAATATGTTCATGTCACATCAGAACTCTTATGGAATGTTTTTCCTAGATTTTTTAGTTTGGCCTCCGATCTAGCAAGACTAGAGCGCCAAAATTCACACGAATAGGATTGCTTCACCCAACCTGAAACTGACCATATGATAATTGAAGACTAAATTAAAGCTCTTCATATAGTTGCCA
Source organism: Pinus tabuliformis (assembly GCA_031772625.1). Classification (NCBI taxonomy): domain Eukaryota; kingdom Viridiplantae; phylum Streptophyta; class Pinopsida; order Pinales; family Pinaceae; genus Pinus; species Pinus tabuliformis. Next base: position 683,629,614 of record CM062809.1, read on the forward strand.
AAAGGGAATCTACCTTAATGCCACAATTGAGACTGGGAGGTGATCCAGAACCAAATCCTCAGCCATCTGGGTAGATAATACATTTAGGGGGAGGAGTGTAGAATGGAACAAGATTGAAGAGAGGCATATTGCAAATTTATCTCTATAACCCTTGGCATTCCATACGAATTATATCTCCATAACATTACATTTCTTTATACGTCATCCAAGAAGGACCATAATTACACTAAGTGAAGGGTAATTCCAATGCTTAAGTAGGTGAGACCTAACGTCTCAAGTATGCGAGGTAGAATTAAATTCCCTTGCATAATGGTAGATGATATAACATGACACATTTAGAAGAAATAATGCGCCAACATTAATCCACACAAATCCTTTAATGGATTGTGAGCCATCATTACATGGATCGGGGGATAAGCAAGAAAGATAATACATGTGAAGGGACAAATAATTGAAATTAATTGTTGCAATATCCAATTTCCTATAGCAACGATGCCCAAGGAGCATCCACTCTTTTAGTGATATTTTTTCAATTAGGGAATTGAACATTTGATCCTTTGATCATTGATATCGAGCTCAAATTCATCCAGAAAGAAAGCCCAGTTCTCTTTCACATCATCTTCCATAATATTGGTTCTGAGAATAGGATAAGAGTTCCTAGCGTGGACTAATGTCATCAGACTTCTGATTTTTTGTAGCATCCTAGCAAGAGAGTTATCTTTTGGATTATTTTCACTACTAAGATACTGGATCATAAGTAAAGAGTCACCTAGGATGATTAATTATTCCACACCCTTGTCTTTGGCAATGAGTAAACCTTGTAGGATCCCATACATATATTCTTTATTGTTAGATCTTCTTGCCAGGCCCTTAGATGAAAACTTTACTTCAATTATTCCATCGGGATTGACTAAAATCCCTCCACCTCCTACCGCCCCTGAAAATGTTTGTCATTGATAATGTGGCTATGTTAGAAAATTTTCCCAAACATGTTAAAAATCTAAAGAGGATTATAAAAATGATGAATTAAAGAATATAAACTCTAAACTTGCAAGACATATCTTAATAGAAAATGCTTGTTGTTGATACTATGGTTATGTTACCAAATTTTGGTTAATTTGTTCCATATTCAACCAAATATGTGTGAAAACTTGGTTATTTTTTATGTGTGAAAAAATGATTGAAATTTAGGCCTTTAATTAGTCTACGTTAAAGAAAAATATCATGGGAAAAAACCATGAGTTCCCAAAACCGAGAGTGTAATATTGTAACACCCCAAGGTGCATGAAATTACTAAGGTTAATAAGTTAATTTTATTATCTATTATTTTAAGTTTTATTACATTATGTTGTGTAATGATAAGTGTTGAGGTGGAAAGGCCAAGAAAAATAAATTATGGTTACCTAAATATTTTGAATGATACCTTAACAAAATAGAAAATGTTTACAAGAATTAAAAGAAATAGTTAAAAATAAAATAGTTACCCAATCTGCCCTGAAGGAAGATTTAGGGGGAAGCAAATGAATCCAGGAGAGATCCTTGAGCTAGAGGAACCATTGGGAGAATTCTCAAGAAAGACAGTCAGAAAAGAGTACAGGACTTGTGGTCAGGATTGTAGTCCAGGAACCGAAGGTACTTGACTGTAACTAGAAATCATTAACTATGACGCCAAAAGAAAGTGCTTAGGGGAGAGTCTGGATGTAATTTCCAGAACTCGTGGCAGAGAGGAGAGGTTTTCCAAGAGGATTATTGGTTAGTTGTTGCCATTATTATAACAAATAAGTACCATGAAATGCTTAATTTAGGAATTAGGTACTATGTTGTAGATTAATAACTTAATTAGGTAGGAACTTCTTACTCTCTTCCGAATAAAGAAATTATGTGTATGCAGTATAGATACATAAAGAAATTCTTCAGTAATGATACAATAGAAACAATAGACATAGTGTATTTAATTTCTTTCTCAGGACAAGTAATAATAAACATTCTCTGATAAAATTATATGAGGAATACTGCAGGTATTTTCTGTGTATAAAAGAGTTAAAACCATATACAACAAATAAGCCTATACTTCTAAAATATTCAGAAAAAGTTATGCAGACCTTCTTGGAATACACCAAGGAACAATTACATGGTGCGTACTGAGACCATACACATTTGTGACTATTTCAACATTTATCCGCAACATATAGTTAAGGGGTTCAATGAAGAACAATTCGAAAAATAGAAGTACCGCCATATATATCTATCAATTTACGTATCAGCTTACAAATAAATATGGAATAAACTCTTATCTCTACAAACCCTTCCAAAACAATTATTTCCATAAAGACCAAACAATTTTTCGCTAAACCATAACATTCTGAAAAAATTGAATCAGAGGTAACCAACCCATTACGAATAGGAACAACATACTCGAGAAATTCAATTAACTTAACAATGTAATATATAAATAAGAATTTACTCCATTATGAACAAGAAGTTGCAGTCCAGAGTGACCTTTGAGTCCTCACGACCGAAATCATGACTTTCTTAACTAATAACTTAACTGACTTAAGAGTACTTATAATAGCAAAATAAAAAATATGTTCAGAGATTGGGAAGGTCTTTCCCACATTCTTCGAACCACACGCAAAGTCTATCGACTTGCTTAAATAGCTATTTAATTAAGAATTATAAGAAATTTAGGCAGATCTCTAAGCTCGTTTCGGAGAAACATCAAACTCTCTTTAACTAACTACTGAGGACCAGAAAGCCAACTTGGAAATGACTAGCAAAACCATAAGATCTTGAGCATTGAAGGGTAGGTCCCAGACTTGCACAAGAGGAGTAGGGCGAAGGAATACCTGCCATAAACGACAGTCAACATAAAATCCATTTCATAGCCATTTAGCAAGAGACAAGAATTGTGGAAAACACATGCAAAGGTTTTAGCAGAGTGATATGTGAAACTGAAGGACGCATTCTCCAAATGCCCACCTTCTCAATCAGTGAAACCCTTAAGAAAATATTTCTAAGCTAAAAGATAAGTCAAACTCTTAAGCCTCTAGGTTGTAAGGGTTTACCTTCTGAACCTAGAGCAATAGAAAAACTATTGTCCTTTTTCTTAAATGCCTTCAAACCATCCTGGACAAAGACAGTAGCTCGTCAGCCTTGGCAAGAGCCATGTTCTCCACTCAAAATAAACTAAAGAGATACTGATAGACAAGGTCAACCGACACTTTCCTATTGCAGTCGTGCCATCATAACTAGTGCAAGCCTTAGGAGGAGGAATGGCCTCACTGTAACCCTCAACAACTCAACTTGCCATTGCAGAGCAACAAGAAGCCACGGACCAAAAGAAACAATGAAACCACAGAAAATTGGGCACGAGGAAGCGGTTATGTGATAAAACCCTAACCAACCACCACCATCCAATCGCCAAACAAGAATCAACAGAGGTGACATAGGACAGATGGCCTTATATCGACAAACCACATAGTAATCAAATGTATCATCCTCAATTTAGATCATGCCACGCGTTCCATCACATGAAGACCAACCCAGCCAGAGCAGGGCAGTAAATGCCAACATAACAAAGGCAATGCGATCTATTAATGTTAATCTCTATGGCAGCATGGTAAACTGTGCAAGCATTAAGCACATACGCTGGAGGGCAAGCTGGCTGACTCTACAACAACCACAAATCATATCAAAACTTTAAATCTTAATAAATAAATACGTATCGGTAATCAAGCTTAAGGTTACACAAATATTTTTTTTGTATTGTTATTATATTTGTTAAAAGTGAATGTTACCAATGGTATCAGAGCTCAGGTTCATATACTGAGACTCTTTGGGATGTAACTACACCTATACTTGAAATAAATGTGTTGAGTATATAAACATATATATAATAATTAACTATGTAAACCTGTGTGTAAACCTATGTGTAAACACAGAGAGTGTGACAAGAAAAGAAATTCTAGAATGCAGAGGAGCTTTGGACCACCTGAATCGCCCAGAACAACATATGATAATGTTAATCTAGATATTTGGATACAACTAGGCAAGGAATCCCGGCAAGCTAATGCAATATTACTCAAAACTGTGCAGTAGTTGCGTGCAGAAATGATCAATTTAAGAAAGGATAATGAACGACTACGTTTATAACATGAGAGAATTTTAATAAGTTTGTCCAATGGACAAAATCAATGCCACCGGGACCCCAGTGCAGAAGACCGAGAAAAGACCTTGATAGCTTAGCATGGAGAAGAAAATTTTGAATCAGCTAAAAAAAATAGGGAAGATGAAGAAGGAAATTCAGACAATGTCTTCGACCAATGTAAAACCAAAAGACAAAAGTCAGAACAAAAGTCAGAACTATAAGGAGAATTTAAAAATATTAGGCCCTCACTCTTTGAGGGAGAATCTGAAGAGGCATCAGAGGCTTGGTTAATAAACACGGGAAAGTACTTTTAGATTTATGAGTATACTAACAAACTAAAGGTATGATTGGTGGTTTATCAGCTAAGGGGTAAAAGCGACCCTCTAGTGGGAGGAAATCAAGCCAGTAAGAAAAATTGATGAAGAGCAGGTGTTACACAGTAATTTGTCACCATTGGTCACCGTCCCTGTTACCCCTGTTTCCGTACGTTGGAGGACGCATTCCGGGACCTGTGAGTAGTGACATAACCTAAAAACACTTGCATTATGTTCCCCTGAGTATGTACTTCATGTTCCCTGAAGACACCTTCTGCAAAATATCCCTGAAAAGTGCCCTTTTTCCATTAGCGCGGGTACACAATGTCTTACCCGCGCCAATCACTGAGATCCTCAAAAGAGGGTGCGACCATTGGCACTCTGTCTTAGAACAACACCCGCGCCAACCAAGTTTGGTAATGATTTTTGACAAACGCGTGCCCAGATGTTTTTTCCCTTCAGATCACGAAGTCTTTTGAGGATAAAGTTTATCTGATAGAGGTCGAGAGTCATCATCTATCCTTGACATCTATCCATAGCAGCTTTTCGGAGATAATGCCAATCCACAATGAGTGTCCTAATGCATTGTATCTTCCTCCCTTCTCCATCTATAAAAGTTTGTCCTCATGCATTTGACAAGCTAGTCTTTCAGTAATGCTAGTGGTGATAATGCTTGTCTTGAGTGATAGTAAGAGTCTTGAGGCATAGGGAGGTTATGCTGCCGGAAGTCTAAGAGAGAGAAGGTCTATTGCAAGACATATATAGCTGCTCGCCTAGCCAGAGGAGAGTTTCAACGTCAAAACCTTGGTTGTATCTTTCTCTGTTCATTATTCATTAATAAACGACTACTATTATGGTTATGATCTTATTGTTCATCATGATAATGTTTGATCTATTTCCTTTCTGACTGAAATATAGTTGTATTTTAGTGGATTTTATGCTTGTTCTCGTTTCGTTCTTTGCATGTGCAGGTATCCATACGCGGGGATCGCAAGGATTGTGACCTGCCGGAGCAAGGGAACGGGAGTATCAACTCTTCTTCGACATTAGCGTTGGACTCCTGGTTGGTTCTCGTAATCCACTTCCAGTATGCAACTAGGAACTTGCATAGTAGCGTGAATTAATTGTTGCTAGACCCATTTTGGGCTAGTGGGATCACCTCTGTCCGCAGAGGGGATTTACCTCTCCAACAATTTGGCAACTCCACTGTGGAGGAGCTATTTGTTGTTTGATTCACAAACCTTGGACGGAGTCTGAAGCACGGCCAGGCAGCCTTTGAAACGCTATTGCTTTGCATTAGCGGAGTAGATCAATGCCACTTCAGTCAATCTCCGGTTTGGTTTATGAACCAAACGGCTTGGAGTTTGTCTTGCATGTTAGTTTTCTCTTGCCTGCTTGCATAAATGAGCTTTCCGGGTCAGCTTTAAAGTTGTTTCTTGCTATTAGATCTGTCTGAGTACTGTTGACCAGACCCTGGGCTGTTTTATTTATTTTTTGGGCCAGCAAACTGTGTTGGCGCATTTTTCTTCCTGATAGTCACGCCAGTTGGCGCATGTTGCACAACAGCAACTCGCGCCAATTTCTGAATAGCGCAGGTTGCAGGCTGACAGTCGCGCCAGTCCTGTGAATTTTGCCAGTGTGTTTGTTGGAAGCTCTTTAAACTCAGATTTTTGTCTTTTTATATCCTTTGTAGCCTCTGGAAGTGTGTTGGACCTCTGTTTGACTGGGATTTACCTTTATCCTTCAGTTGTTTGCTTATTTCTATCGATTTTGTACCTTATCCCTAGAGTACCTAGTGGCTTTGCTTATCGAGCCTTTTGTGGGAAGTTTCGATCCTTTGATTGTCCAGTCAACTCTTTGGTTGTTTTCCGCACCTATCTAATGGTTGTTAAAGCTTTTTATTCTGTGCTTCGAGCAATTCACCTCTAGCTTGTTTGGATTTTGCTTGACTTCATTTGAACCTAGATCACATGGTTCATTGAAGGTCTTTGCACTTTTCTTTGTTTTGACAGTTCATCTTGGTGTTTCAGAATTGGTTCTATTTGCATTGAGTGAATTTTGTTTGTTTATGCTTGTTAATATCTCTTGAGATCTGTTTAAATGCATTATGCCATTTTAAAAGAAGAAAAAACAAAAGACCTTTTTGCATTATATTAGTTAGCATTTATTGTTATTTGTCGCTTTTAAAAAGAAAAGAAAAGAAAAATTTTCATTTCTTGTTATTAGCTGCATTAGGATCTTTGTTGATTGTTTATTGTTCATTTTGTTTGTTTGAAAATTTCAACTCTCCTGTAGTTAGAATTCATTGAACGAAATGATATAATTTTGGCATATAGTTTGCATTTAGGAAGTTTTGATAGATCACATACGGTAGGACCGAAAACTGAAACTTAATTGAAGATCAACTGTAAAATAAAACGAATGAATCTAACAACGCATTGGAACCTAACGCACATATTCTAGAGGTCTAGGCTAGAGACGTGTTCCGGCGTCGTTAAACCTAGTCACTATTGTTTCACACTACGGTTGGGTGATTCCTCCTCTTGTGACTCGATAGTGGTCTAGCACAGACTGAGCTCCCACATACCGTCGCGTATATAAGGGAGACCCCACTAGGTTATCATCCTTTATTCATAGGAAGCTGAGTCTGCCGCCTTACAAGCCGTAATGCACTGAACACAACATTCGGGAAGATTGACTTCCGTACGGGAAGTCCTTGGTTTTCATCTGATTTCCAAGGTGTATAAGCAGTTTTACGGATTGTTTGGTAAACCCTTTGCCTAGAGTCTCCAAAGTAGTCACTTTTGATCCTTTTTGGACTCCTTAAAAGAAAAGGTGCCAGTGAGCGTCTTGTCACTTCGTGCTCATTAAACATTTGAAGGAGACTAGAGTCATCTTTTTGTCCTTTTCTCGACTCTTAAAACATGAAAAGGTCAAGTTGTGTCTTTGCATCCTAAAATTTATTCGGCCACGATAACATTTACCCAATTAGATTTTGTTTGCGTTAGTTTGAGTAGGGATTTTGTCTTGGTAGATTCCTTAGGTTTTGTGAAGTTTCATCCTGGCAGAATTACCAATTTCGTCTTCTTCCGAGATACCGGTTGTGAGTCTTCCCGTGGTTCCAAGTATACAACCACTTAGTTCTCATGCCCCAGGCAACGAGACTTACTAGTTTCATTGGAACCCTGTTTGGGAACCTTTTGAGGACAGTGTCCCTTTTGGGACTATACTTCTCCTCCTGTTTCAGTCCCACCTTCTTCCTCTGACATGGAGGACTTGTCCCCTACAACGACTGACGAGTCCGTTGTGACGAGCGGTGAAATTCCCACCGCAACAGAACCTACACCTATCAGTAGCACTCCCACTACTGTAAACCTACCATCAGGTTATAAAGCATTAAGGGATACTATGCCCTCTGGAACTCCTTTCATGGGTTCTATTTGGTCACCACTCACTTTTCCTACCACGGAGCCTTTTACTCCGCAAAGTCGCAGTACATCTGTTACCTCAATCACAACCGCTCCAACAGTATGTGCAGCCTCTTCGACTCCTATTTTTAGTCGTCCTTCGGCTTCCTTATTCGAAGTTTTTGATCCTACGTCAAATGTCCCAGCCGAGGGGCCATACGATCGATATTTGCCTTCTCAACCAATGGTTGAGGTTTCAATTCTGTTGTCAATTGATTCAGGCTCCACCTCTTTTCATGGTGGTCAAGTATCATCTACGCAATCTCCAAGACAACCTCCTCAAGACCAACAAGGGCAATCCTTCCATGGGAACCCTTTTGCTTCTGGTGGTTCTTTTTTCTCCTCTTATGTCCAACCTTCTGGTAACTCAGGTCAATATTCTGTTCAGCAAGCCCAACCTGGTACCTGTTGAGCCTCAAACCTGCACTTCTTTACACATCCTCTCAGCCTCCTTCTCCTATTCATTTCCTCCTTTTGTCACTCATTCCCTCCATAAAATTGCTTAAATCATTGTATTTTAGGACTTTTTACATGGTTTATTGATTATGCTAATGACTATGTTGTTGGATTAGAATTTTGGTTCAGTGCTGCACTTTCCGCAGCTCACACAGGGTTTCCGCAGCTGATCCCTGTTTCTGCAGCCAATCCCGGATTCCGCAGCTGTTTTATTAAACGGCATGTTCCAGGTGTCCTCCGGGCAGAAGAGCCACATGGGCAAGTTCGTGGAACCAAGGACATGGTGTGTGTCCTTCCAGCTCAGCCAAACCAGTCACGAAAACCCATGGTCAACGAGGGGGCAACTTCGGTCAACAGAGGTCATTGACGGTGGCACGGCTCTGCGTGTTCGGTTTTAGAGCACGTGAAGAATAGCTGGCCTCTTCCTCAGCCACGCAAACGGTGGGAGACACGAATCCAACAGAAGATTTAATGCCCACCACGACCGTTGCCTAAATCCGTGGATGCTGCCAGATTACGTGTTTTTTGCACAGCTGATAGAATAGCGTAGTTTGTGTTAAGTTAGTTTTGTTTTCTTTGCTATAAATAAAGCGTCTCTGAACGCTGGATAGCTAGCTGCTGATATGTAATTTTGAACCCCACTGTACTTTCTATTTTGCTACATAATATATGAGAAGACTGTTCTCCATTTGAGCGTGTAATTGATCTTTGAGCTGGCTGGAGTAGGCAGAGGGCCCCTGTTTACTTAAGGCCTGTACAGTGTTTTAATTTCCTGCATTCCTTTTTATCATTTTATGTATAGTAGTTGTATAGAATGCCTTTAATTGTTGCCTTTTGATCATGTACAATAGCTGTATATAACTCTGAATTTCGCTCATTTATATTTATGCATTTTTCCATGACTGATCAATGTGTTTTGCAGATTGCTTAGGCGTGCTCGGGACAGTTTCTTCTCTTTCTTTTTCACAGCTAGTGACACTTGTGATCATCTTGTCTATGTTGCTGACCTTCTTTGTTTTGCAGCCTTTATCTCTTTGTTATCACTTCTTTAAAGTTGCATAGTTGCTTACTACTTTTAGATATCAAGTTGTTTACCTATTGATGGTTTCTTCTCTATAATTCAATATCTTTATTGAGGACCAAAATATCACTAACACAGCTTGGTTTAGTTGCTCAAGAACTCACAATTACTTGGCTTATTTTTGACTGTTTCTCACATGATATATTCAGTTAAAAGACAAGAGGTTAAGAAGAAGTTAAAGTATTTGTGACTAGTCTTTCTTTTATGTAGATTTACTTCAGTTTGATATTACTTAGTTTTAGCTAGACTTGACATAGATTTCATCTTCATTTTCTTGCAGCAGCATAGATACTGGGTCAACGTCATTAGCCTTTTTGATGCCTTCATTTTCCTTTAAGAATTGATTTCATTTCAAGTTGTTGTTCAAAGCTTTCTGGTAGATTACTTTTTAAGTCTTAAGAAATCATTTAGAACTCATCACAATCACACACACTTCACTCACTTTATTTCATTTCCATAACATCATTATAGGAGAAATATATTTGAAAACAAACTTAAAAAGTTAAAAACGACAAAAACATAAGAAACAGTTGCCTAAGTACATACAGTACACATCACTTCATCAGCTTACGAGCCCCGGGTTGACATTTAAAAGTTGCAATTTAGACATCACTAAATTGACCAAACATTTTGGTGCCGTTGCCGGGGAAGTGAAAATTAGGTAGCTAGTTCTTAAAAAAAAAAAAAAAGCATCATAAGAAAATTTCAAGGAAGGAAATTGATAACATCTCAAAGTATGCTCTCCTCTTGCACCTAGAGTGATCTGGAGGATCAGAAAAGAGAAAGTTATTGGTTTAATAGTTTCTTGAGTATGCTCTCTTCTTGCACCTAGGGTGACCTGGAAGATCAGAAAGAGAATTATTACCCTGACTTGAAGAAAAATAAAAAATGACATGCATAGAGCTAGAGATTCTAGGGGAAGGTTTTTAGCTAGAGCCAAGAGTTCGATTTTTACAAGTCCATCTACTTCAAGGAATAAACAATGGAGGAGGTAGAGGTAACATTGGAGGGAATAGGGATGGGGATAACTCATTCGGGTTCCCTATAGTCGATGAGGATTCCCGAGCCACCATGAAGAACATCTCACCATCTGTTCTCCCAAATTTCCATGGGTTAAGGAATGAGGACCCTGAAACATTTCTATTTGAGTTTGAAGTTGTATGTCGAACTTATGATTATCTGGATGACTCTCAAAAACTCAAACTGTTTCCTTCAACATTGAAAGGATCAACTTTGAAATGGTTCATGGGATTACTCACTCAATCCATTAGGTCTTGGAATGATATGAAACAGACATTTTTGGATAGGTACCTGGACTATTGTATGCCCACCAATCATAAGGATGAGGTATTTAAAATGATGCAAAAAGAAGATGAAAACTTGGAGGAATTGATTGAAAGATTTCAATATAATCTGAAAAGAGCAAAAATGAGTAACTTGGATGAGGAGACCTTGAAAGCCCTTTTACTAAAAGCCATTAGAGATGAATGGATAGATCTTTTGAATATGATGGGAAAAGGAGATGTATCTCAACTTCCACTTTCTGATATAGCAGAGTTATGTGTCCATCTCTCAAGGGGGAAATCCAAAACTCAAAAAGGGCCTAGAGATCCTTCGCTCATCAGAGCAAATAAATCTGCAACTGGATCGGTAAGTAGGGCTGAGATTGGCAACTTGCTTGATGAATTTAAAACTGACATCTTAGGGAGTCTTAGTGAAAAACTAGACACTCTTAAGATTCACAATAAGCAGAAAGCAGAAGCTGAAGCTTTGGCCATCTTTTGCCCAAAATGTAGAAAGAAACATGCTCTAATGGAATGTCCCTTGGAAGCAAAAGTTGTAGAGACATGTGTGATTTGCTCAGAGAATCATGAGACCAAGGATTGTCCTTCAATCCCTGGACTCAAAGCTGTTTTTCAAGAAGATCCAAGTACATTTGAATCTCTCTGTTTTGTTGCAAGGAGACCTTGGCAGGGGCAACAAAATCAAGGGTTTAACAACTCTATGAATTTTCAACCTCCACCAAATTGGAATCCTTGGCAACAACCTTGGCCCCAACCGCAAAATTCTTTTCAATCATGGGTACAAGGTATGCAAAATCCTTATGGGAGATTTGCTCAGTTCTACCAATATCCTCCATATTTTCAAAACCAACAAGCTCCACAACTTCCAAATCAAAGTCCACAACTATCATTGCCATTTCCCCAACAACAACAACCTTCTCAACATAATCAAAATTCTCAACTCTTGCTTCCATTCCAACAGAAGTCAAATCAACTTCCTTCTGAGCCATTGCCAAACCCCAATAATAAAAACCCTCAAAATGCTTACATGATGGAAGGTCAACCATTCCCTACCTATATGATTGTTCCTCTTAATGAAGTACAACTCAGATCAGGTAGAGTTCTAGATAAGCCTTCTATAAATGCTCAACAGCAAAGCATTTCTGAGGAAGAATCTCTTGAAGCCAATAAGGGTTCTGAAGCATCTCTTCAAAACCCAAACACTCAAAAAGAAAAAGAAAAAGAATTAACCCCCACAACTCCCATAGTTGAGCAACCTGCATCCTTATCCACACCTCCTTTCCCTGAAAGATTACAAATTGATAAAGGAGTGGAAAAACAAATTTGGTTGCCTGACTATAATTTTCTAGATGAATTGAAAAATGTCTGTATCAAGATTCCCTTGTTACAAGCCATTAAGGAAATTCCTATTCTAGCAAAAACAATAAAGGAGTTGAGCCTTAAATGACCAGGAAGGAAACCAAGAGATACTAGAAGGATCCACCTGGTAGGAAAAATTGCAGATATCATGATGGGAAAGATTACTATGCAGAAATATGTAGATCCCGGTAGTCCAATTGTCAAAACACATATCAATGGGGTAGAAATACCAAATACTTTGATTGATTTAGGGGCTGCTATTAACATTATGAGTAGACAGACTATGGAACAGCTAAAACTTCCTAATCTTCTTTTTACACCTACCTTGTTGCAACTTGCAGATCGATCCATTATTAAACCAGATGGTGTATTGGAAGACATTCCTGTCTCCTTAGATTCTTGGGAATATCAAGTGGATTTCATGATTTTAACTCCCAAGAGTAATCTAGGAGGACATCCTCTTATTTTAGGAAGACCTTGGCTAGCCACAGCTGATGCTTTCATAAGTTGTAGGTCTGGGGATATGTATATTTCTGATGGTAATTCGACAAAGAAGTTCAATCTGTATCCTCCAGCAATATTCTTCACAGAAATAGGAGATAATGAGTGGGTTGATGATGAAGATACTATACAACCTGTCATTACCATTTCTGAGATTAGTGAAGATAGTCAAATTCTGAACACATTAGAAAATTTTGAACCATCTTCAGAATATGACCACACACAATTTCAGTTGGATTCTGACATTGAGTGTCTATCATCTAGACAGATGTCTCTTTTCTCTATGGAAGAGTTTGGTAGTTCTGCCATTGATATTTTTCCAGGAAAAACACTGAATATCAACAAAAACTTGGAAAAATCACAACAGAAAGAGCTAACCAGAGTCTTGCAAAAGCATTCTACTGCATTCGCATGGGAATATACAGATATGAAAGGAATTGACCCAAATACTTGCATTCATCACATCTATATTGAGGAAAACAGTAGACCAATCAGACAACCTCAAAGAAGGATGAATCCAAACCTTAGGGAAATAGTGAAAGAAGAGCTCCAAAAGTTACTTAATGTAAACTTCATTTACCCCATTTCAGATAGCAAGTGGGTTTCTCCTTTGGTTATAGTACCTAAAAAGAATGGTAAATGGAGGGTTTTCATTGATTACAGAGAATTGAACAAAGCAACCTTGAAGGATCACTTTCCTTTACCCTTCATCGATCAAGTATTAGATACTCTAGCAGGTAAAAAGTATTTCTCATTTTTGGATGGTTTTAGTGGTTACAATCAAATTGAGGTAGCACCTGAAGACCAGGACAAGACCACATTTACCTGTCCCTGGGGAACTTTTTCTTACCGAGTACTTCCTTTTGGATTATCTAATGCACCCGCAACATTTCAAAGGGCAGTACTAGGAATCTTTTCTGATCTAATTCATGATTGTGTAGAGGTCTATATGGATGATTTTACAGTTTATGGTAATTCATTTGAGGAGGCATTAGATAATTTGGAAAAAGTTCTTGTAAGATGTAAAGAAACAAATCTTTCATTAAGTCATGAAAAATGTTTTATGATGTTTACTGAAGGGATTGTTTTAGGACATCATATTTCAGGAGATGGAATCAAAGTTGATAGATCAAAAGTCGAAGTCATCTCCAAGTTACCTATTCCAAATTGTCAAAAAGATGTTAGAAGTTTTCTTGGGTTTACTGGGTATTATAGAAGATTTATTGAAAACTTCACCAAGATAGCATCTCCACTTTTCAAATTACTTACCAAAGACTGTGAATTCAAGTGGGATCCTGACTGTCAATCTTCATTTGAAACTTTAAAAACTAGAATATCTGAAGCACCCATTTTAAGAGGGCCTAACTGGGAACTTCCTTTCCACATTTCTACAGATGCTTCAGATACAGCTCTAGGAGCTATGTTGGGTCAAAAGGATTTAGTTCCTTATGCCATTTACTACACCAGTAAAAATTTGACTCCCACTTAGTTAAATTATACTGTGACTGAAAAAGAATTCTTAGCCGTTGTTCATGCAATCAACAAGTTTAGACACTATATAACCGGCTATGAAACCTTTGTCCATACTGATCATTCTGCAATTAGATATCTCATGAACAAACCTGTTACTAATGGCAGAGTTACAAGACGGCTTTTACTTCTACAAGAATTCAATATTACTGTGTTAGACAGACCAGGAAAACAAAATACAGTAGCTGATTTCTTGTCTAGAATTCAAAATACTAACGAGGACTCTCCCGTAGAGGATAAGTTTCTAGATGAATATTTGTTTGCAATAACTACTAAAACCCCTTGGTATGCAGACATTGCTAATTATTTGGTTACAGGGAAGCTACCTCCACACTTATTTCCTAATGAGAAAAGGAAAATTATTCAGGAGAGCTCAAAGTATTATTGGATTTCTAATGAATTGTTCAAAACAGGGCTAGATTGTGTGATCAGAAGATGTGTTCGGGAAGATGAAATGCCTGACATCCTTAAGGCATGTCATGATGAACCGTGCGGCAGACACTTTGCTGACAAGAGGACGGCTTATAAAATCCTTTCTTTAGGATATTATTGGCCTTCTCTCTTCAAAGATGCAAAACAATATGTCAAAAGGTGTGACAGTGCCAAAGAGTTGGGAGACCAACTCCTTCAAGTGAAATGCCATTACAGCCACAGGTATGCATCGAACCCTTTGAAAAATGGGCTTTAGATTTCATTGGACCCATTAACCCACCATCTAAGGAAAAGAAGTATATATTGGTTTGTACTGATTATGTTACTAAATGGGTAGAAGCAAAGGCATTGCCTTCTGCCACTGAAAATTCAGTTGCTCAATTTCTTTTTGAGGATATTTTTACTCGTTTTGTTGTCCCAAGAGAAATTGTGACAGATCAGGGAAGCCAATTTACATCTAACTTGATGGAGAAGCTGATGGAAGAATACAAAATCAAGCATAGAAAATCTACTCCATACCATCCGCAAGCAAATGGTTAAGTGGAATCCACAAATAAAGTTCTTGAGGGCATCATCACCAAAACTGTTCATCTTCATAGAAGAGATTGGGCAGAAAGGCTTCCTGAAGCCTTATGGGCCTATAGAACTACATGGAGGAACACAACAGGACATTCTCCCTATGAACTTGTTTATGGGAAAGAAGTCCTGCTCCCCATTGAGTTTCAAGTCAAGACCTTCAAGATGGCAGTTCAATTGGGGATGAATCTATCAGAAGCCCAGAAACACAGAATGGAGCAGCTGAATGAGCTAGATGAGATAAGACAAGATGCAATTTTAAGGACTGATCTAGTTCAGCACCAAAGAACTAAGTGGCATGATCGACACATCAAAGAGAAAAAGTTTCAGAAGGGAGATTGGGCACTATTGTTTGATTCCAAGTTTAAGGACTTCAAAGGAAAATTTCAAACTCATTGGCTTGGACCATATGAGATTGATGAAGTCTTTAACAATGGAGCAGTTCGAGTAAAAACCATTGATGAGTTTCAGACTCCTCTCATTGTGAATGGCCACCGATTGAAAGTCTATCACAAGCCACTCTCAAAGGAGGAATTTGTTAAAATGTTCCAAGAAGATTCTGCAATGAGGCTGGTGGAGAAGAATTCTTCTCCTCCATCAACCTAGTCTTTGTTTCTTTCAGTTTAAAAAAAAAAAAAAAGAGAAAAAAAAAGAAAAAAAAAAAAGAAAAAAAAAAAGAGAAAAAAAAAATCTTTTGTATAAGCCTGAAAACCAATATTGAATTGGCAGTCTTATATAGAAAATATAAGGTGAAAATCAGGGGTACCTGACACTTTATATTTTCCAAATAAAAAGTCTCTCTCTCTTTCCATTTCATTCGCCATTTCAGTTCATCCACTTCACTTCCATCTCCATCTCCATTTCACTTCATTTTCATTCCATTTCATTCATCCCATTTCATTTTCACCAATAAAGTCCCTCTCAGGACTATTTCATTTAGTTAAGTCTTCTCTAACTACTTTTTGGTATAGACAGAAGGGTGTTGTTTCAGTTTCCGCAGCTGAGAACTGTTTCCGCAGCCAACATCACTCTGTCTCTACAGCAGCAGTACTCTATTTTCAAAAATCACAGTCAGAGGTATCAACATCACCAAGGGCAACAAGGATGGGAGGCACCTGCAAGATAAGAAAGCAATAAGGGGGTCAGCAACCTTAATCAACGAAAGGAAAATCTATGAAGGTATGATCAAATTTTTTTCCAAACAACCATTTAAAAGTCATTTTATGCATAATTAGTAAATCGTGGACAGAGCCACTAAATGCAATGATTTAGCGAGATCATTCCACTTCTCCTCCACGATAATCCTTCATCCACCTCATACCCTCCTAACGGTCTCATAATCACACTTAGTTCAAACTCAAATCGAGACTGCGCTTTCATTAATTAGCCGTACAAGGGTGAAGAGACCTATCGTACTACGTCTCTTCTCCACCACGATCTTCATGGCCAATGTTGAAACGTGTACGTAAGCCGCCTGACTCCAAGGGATTTGACCGTTATTCCATTCTCTCATCACCTCATTTCTGCACGCATTTGAACTCATTCTCGTGCTTGTCTTTTACTCCCTCGCACTCACACCATTTCCACTCTCATTTTCGTTACAAACTCCACGGCTCTGTTTCAAACCCCGCAGCTCTGTTTCAAACTCCACAATTCCATTTCAAACCCGTATTGCCTCGCATTACATTGTGGCTATTCCACTTATAGCCGTAGTCCATCTGTTTTTCCCGTAAGCATCCTCCTTGAGCATCCATACCCAGTCAAAGCTTCAGACAAAGTTGAAAAGCTGAAGATGGGGAAGCTGCTTAGAGCTGAACCTGAAGGTTCAAAGTATCTAGAAGGATACCCGCAGACAAAGGAAGCATTAAAGAAGGCAAAATGGTTGAAGTTCATTCAAAAATTCATAGGATATGATAAGGAGGTAACGAAGGAATTTGCTCGATCATTCAATGGAAACACTGTGGAAGTGGGAGACCTGAAGTTCACAGTAACCGAGAATACCATAGCCACAGCAACCGGTTTACCTCAGCTAGGAGAACGATGGTTCAAGAACAGAGTGGTGGAAGATCAAGGATGGAAAGATATGCTTAAGAACCCAGGTATGGACACTTCAATGTTCACCAAAGGGATTCTTGTACATGTAATTAAGGAAGAATGTACTGCATTGTTATTACTTGTTCAAAAATTTGTTACATGTGAGGGCCGCTTTGGCACTATGTATATGTACCATGCCAGAATCATGATGAACTTCATGGAAGGCCATGCCATCAATTTACCCTATTTTTTGTTAAGAAGCCTAACGAAAATGAGTTCCACTGTCCAAAATAATATAGGCCATATTGAACCTCACTTATATCATCATGGGTTCATTAGAATTCTCATAGAGGACCAATTGAAAAACAACAATGATACATGGGAAAATTTTTTAGTCAGGAATCATTTTCAAGAGGTAACTAAAGCTTCCGCTAGCAGCTCTCCTAGAGTCCCAAAAAGAAGTAGGAGAATGAAAAGAGATGTTGCAGCCCAAGATCCTCCTATTGTAGAAACTCAGGAGACTACTCAAGAAGAAGAGGTAAAGAGAGATAAAACCAAGAAACATAAAAAGGATAAAGGGAAAATAATTGTTCAAGAATCATATCCATCACCTGAACCTTCAATAGAAGAAGACTATCAAACCTTGGCTGATAGACTAGTACAACTCCAAGCTACTGCCATCTCAAAGAAGAAACAAAAAGAAAAACAGAGTGTCCAGCCAAAGAGCACTAGTGCACAAGTAAGAAGAAGTAGTAGAATTAAGGAAAGAATGAGTGTGACTAAAGAAAAACAGTCACATTTCATTGATTTGGAAGAAGGCACACCTGAAAAGACTCCAATTCAGCTAGTTATTGGGCCAAGTCCTCCACGAGAAGAAAGTCCCTTCCAGCAAGAAAGAGAAAACAGTCCTCAAGAATTCGAATTTAGGCCAAGAAGAACACCTGAAACTGACCCTGACCAGCAGGAGGCATACAATTATTTGGAGACCTTGGAGCAATCAGTTGCAGGTCCAAGCACCATATTGCCTCTTGAGGAACAAGTCCAGTCTTTAAAACAAGAGGTGTTTGAGCTAGAAGTCTTGAACCGGCATATTAAACAATAAAACGAAGCATTGAAAGAACAAAGAAAGGTGGAAAAAATTGTCCATGACAACACCATGCTTCACTTAGGACTCTGGCAGAAGAAGAACAAAAAATTGAAGAGAAAATGCAAGAAACTGAGCAGGGCCTTGATTAATTTGAAATTCAAGTGTTTAGTCAGAAAACCAAGGACAATTTTGGCAACAAGGAGAAAGAGAAGAAGGCTGGATATTTTGGCAGAAGCATCTGAGCACATGGACTGAAAAACAGTGACAAAGTTTTGGTTGCATGAGGACATGCAACACCTTCACAGTGGGGGTATGTTGAGCCTCAAACCTGCACTTCTTTACACATCCTCTCAGCCTCCTTCTCCTATTCATTTCCTCCTTTTGTCACTCATTCCCTCCATCAAATTGCTTAAATCATTGTATTTTAGGACTTTTTACATGGTTTATTGATTATGCTAATGACTGTGTTGTTGGATTAGAATTTTGGTTCAGTGCTGCACTTTCCGCAGCTCACACAGGGTTTCCGCAGCTGATCCCGGTTTCCGCAGCCAATCCGGGATTCCGCAGCTGTTTTATTAAACGGCATGTTCAAGGTGTCCTCCGGGCAGAAGAGCCACATGGGCAAGTTCGTGGAACCAAGGACATGGTGTGTGTCCTTCCAGCTCAACCAAACCAGTCACAAAAACCCATGGTCAACGAGGGGGCAACTTTGGTCAACAGAGGTCATTGACGGTGGCACGGCTCTGCGTGTTCGGTTTTAGAGCACGTGAAGAATAGCTGGCCTCTTCCTCAGCCACGCAAACGGTGGGAGACACGAATCCAACAGAAGATTTAATGCCCACCACGACCGTTGCCTAAATCCATGGATGCTGCTAGATTACGTGTTTTTTGCACAACTGATAGAATAGCGTAGTTTGTGTTAAGTTAGTTTTGTTTTCTTTGCTATAAATAAAAGCATCTCTGAACGCTGGATAGCTAGCTGCTGATATGTAATTTTGAACCCCACTGTACTTTCTATTTTGCTACATAATATATGAGAAGATTGTTCTCCATTTGAGCGTGTAATTGATCTTTGAGCTGGCTGGAGTAGGCAGAGGGCCCCTGTTTACTTAAGGCTTGTACAGTGTTTTAATTTCCTGCATTCCTTTTTATCATTTTATGTAGTTGTATAGAATGCCTTTAATTGTTGCGTTTTGATCATGTACAATAGCTGTATATAACTCTGAATTTCGCTCATTTATATTTCTGCATTTTTCCATGACTGATCAGTGTGTTTTGCAGATTGCTTAGGCGTGCCCAGGACAATTTCTTCTCTTTCTTTTTCACAGCTAGTGACACTTGTGATCATCTTGTCTATGTTGCTGACCTTCTTTGTTTTTCAGCCTTTATCTCTTTGTTATCACTTCTTTAAATTTGCATAGTTGCTTACTACTTTTAGATATCAAGTTGTTTACCTATTGATGGTTTCTTCTCTATAATTCAATATCTTTATTGAGGACCAAAATATCACTAACACAGCTTGGTTTAGTTGCTCAAGAACTCACAATTACATGGCTTATTTTTGACTGTTTCTCACATGATATATTCAGTTAAAAGACAAGAGGTTAAGAAGAAGTTAAAGTATTTGTGACTAGTCTTTCTTTTATGTAGATTTACTTCAGTTTGATATTACTTAGTTTTAGCTAGACTTGACATAGATTTCATCTTAATTTTCTTGCAGCAGCATAGATACTGGGCCAATGTCATTAGCCTTTTTGATGCCTTCATTTTCCTTTAAGAATTGATTTCATTTCAAGTTGTTGTTCAAAGATTTCTAGTAGATTACTTTTTAAGTCTTAAGAAATCATTTAGAACTCGTCACAATCACACACACTTCACTCACTTTATTTCATTTCCATAACATCATTATAGGAGAAATATATTTGAAAACAAACTTAAAAAGTTAAAAACGACAAAAACATAAGAAACAGTTGCCTAAGTACATACAGTACACATCACTTCATCAGCTTACGAGCCCCGGGTTGACATTTAAAAGTTGCAATTTAGAAATCACTAAATTGACCAAACAATACCCAGCAAGGTTATCCTACTGGACAAATTGGTCAATCATCTGTCAACCCAAACCAACCCAATGTCCAGTATGGTCCAACATCTGGACAAGCTGTTCAACCACATGGTCAGCCTACCTTCCAGTATAGTCAACCTTCTGGGCAGGTCGGTCAGCCTCAAATCCAATCAGGCCAACCAACTGCCCAGCCACTCAGCCATCTGGTCCGTTAGGAAAACCTTCAGTTTTGCAACAACAACAACTCCATTCCAGCAGGTACAACCTTCTGGGCAGGGAGGTCAACCTCAATATCAACAAGGTTATCCTTCCGGCCTGATAGCCCAACCTACATGACATCTTTCTGGCACTGCTCAACCTGGTTTTTACCCCAGGCTGGACCCCAGACCCCATCTAGTTTTCAAATGCAAGCTGGAGTTCAATCTCAACAGACCTATCAACCCACACCTGTTTCTCAAACTCAGTTTGGAGTCCAGCCGCCGTATGGTCACCAGCAACCTCAAGGGAAACGTGTTTGCCCCATATCAAAATTACCAACAACTGCAGACGAATCCTTATCAGACA